>OU342652.1:22545049-23145049 GCA_910589605.1 Chrysoteuchia culmella | reverse complement strand
TTCGTCACCATTTATTCCTTCAATAATTATTGGAGGAATTTATTGTGTTTATTTGTTGAAACGACAAACAACCAATACAATTTCGTAAAGTGGCTTTTGAGTGGCGTGCGGTGACATTGTTGCGGCGTGCGGCGACCGGACGGCGGCCGGCGAACTTGTTTATGTTTCACGGATACATCTAAGTTAGGGGCATCTGTAAACATTGGCTGGCGAACTCGGTTACAGTTTGTACAGTTTGCAGTAATAATGCATGTGCTGCGATGCGTATCAACACCGGTGACAGTAGGTATTTTCATTGAGACCGTTGACTTTTACTTGACATTAAAAAAAACTGGAAAATATGTAAATTGTAAATTAGAGCATTGTTACTGCTGGGATAGGGACTAAAGTTTCGAATTATGATTAGCTTTACAACATATGATAATGCTAAGGCATATTTAGGATCGTTTTTATTTTAAACAGTGGGGGCTTGCTAGCTTCGTGGTTAGCGTGGTCGGTGCATTTCCAATCGTTAATCCACTAATCTGCATTTTGCCCTCTTAGTAGGTCATACGTAACCCATTATCTGTATACACACATATCTTTAACAACAGCCTCAATCACATCAAAAACGCCTAATGATTAATATATTTTTATTGGTAAAATTAAGTTGACAAAAAGCTTGATTTTCAAGCTACAAATTACAACTTTTTAATTGCTTGATATATATGGCCTCTTCCTAGATTTCCTTCCCTTCATCCGATTTCTACGTTGCCGATTCAGGACCGGCTAATTTCCCTGGTGGGACGCTCTGACAAACCACTTTATTTATTTATTTAATACATACACATTCTAGCTTACAGAAATGCATTTCCAACACACCTGCAAGTCATACAGGAACGGTTAAAACAACAAATTACTTTAAGTAAATTCATAATAATAATAATAATATGGTGATGACACCATAATATTTTATTTCATATTGATATGAAATAAAAGTAATTCAAATTGCTAGGTAGTAAATTAGATTAGATCAATGTCATTGGAAAAAAAAAAAAAAAACTGAAACAATTTGAAACTTAGACATACAAAAAAATAAAGAAATTACATTACAAAAAACATAAAAGAATAATATCAGATTTTTAATAATTGTCATGTCATAAGATATTAATTCTAAATATTTTCTAGCTTCTCTACCTATACGGTCAATCTTATCAGCAAAGAAATCAATGTCATGGCATAAATTAATATTCCTTATGACTGAAATTGTAGCAAATTGTAACTTAACCACATTGTATTTAAAATATATGCTATGTTTATATATTGACTTAATGGGAGGGGAACACATTTTTTTTTATCAGTTTTATCCCGTTATGAAGATGGTTAATTTAGGGATGTAAGTTTACATGGTTACATGGTTGCCAAATTCTTATTTATGTTTTGGCTCTGAGATAGAGATTGATCCGCAGAGAAACTCGTCGCTTTTGAAGTAGTTTTCATATTTTGTGAAAATGGTGTTAAGACTTTGGTATTAAAAGGTCGTTTATATAAAACTAGTATAAAATGTTAGCCGTGTGGTGACGGCCTAAGAATACAAGTGTCACCACTCCCTTACATGCCTGGGAAGTCGTAAGAGTCGACTAAGAGGCTCGACGCATTGAACACCTGTGCGAGAGAAGGACAACTTGAAACAAACCCTCTACCAACCCGTCTGGCCAGCGTGGTAGCAGTAGGCTAATAGCCTCCTATGAACGCCACAATAGGCGTGAGCTAGGAGAGGCCTATGTCCAGCAGTGGACGTCCACAGGATGATGAAGTGAAGTATAAAATATGAATTAATTACTTATTAAGTACTTAGTAAAAAAAGATTACAAAATGTTACTTCAAAGGTAAAAATATACGTACGACGAGAAGACGACTACTAAGATTTTACGATGTCTTTAATAAAATTGAAAAATAAAATCTATTAAGGTAACACTACCGTGACTCGAATAATTTTTATATATATATTTAAACGTTCTGTAATGGAAATCATAGCTTCCCCATAAAGAGCCGTGTGCGCCGGTTAAATAAGTAATTCAGTTACTTACGGAGTAATTAAAACGTATGCGCTTTAAAAGCACTCTCATTTGCGTTTTAGCGTCAGTATCTCGGGCAGAAAGAAAGTAAAAATAAAATTTTCCATTTTGGTGCTGAAAATAGAAATTAGAAAAAAATCATTACGTTGGTATAACAAGAAAATTTATTATCCAAATATTGACCAGCCCCCTAATAGTCTAATTTAAAATCTATCACAATCCCTTTCAGAGGTATTGTGATTGTGATATTTTTGTCTGTCATATTGCTTAGACAGTTCAATTTTGTTTATTCCATACCTTTTAAAACGCGTTCCGCCCCCTAATTGTCTAATTTAAAATCTATCACAATCCCTTTCAGAGGTATTGTGATTGTGATATTTTCGTCTGTCATATTGCTTAGACAGTTCAATTTCGTTTATTCCATAACTTTTAAAACGCGTCCCGATCACAATCCCTTTCAAATGTCAAATAGTGACGGCCTGAATAACTTTCAAATTACGAATTGAAAGGGATTGCGATAGATTTAAAATTAGACAATTAGCCCCCGGATCACACAATCCCTTTCAAATGTCAGATAGTGATGGCCTGAATATCTATCAAATTACGAATTGAAAGGGATTGCGATAGATTTAAAATTAGACAATTAGCCCCCTGGTGTGTCACTCAACAGCACATCAAACTATACAATTGCTCTATGAAAACCGTCTCTATTACGAGCGGCTTAAGGGTGCTTTCAAGGCCAAACTGTAAAGACTAAGCGCTGTCAGCACGACAGCAGCAACAATTTAGATTTCTCTAGCCTTAATATATTGATGGACGTTTGTTAACGTCTGCACATGCAGATGAGACCAACGGCATAAAACGTATCCTCAAACATGGAGGAGCTCGAGATAGTTAATTTTTGGTCACCCATCCCATGGCCGATCATTGCGAAAGTCACTCAAAAGGCGCGCTAACCACCACGTCTTCAGAGATTATCTGTTTGCATTTAAATATCGATACATTCTCTAGTTATCCCTGTTCAAACTAAGACTTCCCGGGCAGATGTCAACGCGTAATTCACGAGGGGCTCCATTTTTTATCACTCGCCTCGAGTCCAGTGCGTGGTTTCTACTGATTTTCGAATTTTCGAATTCGCTCGTTGCGACACAAAGATTGATAGATTTAGGCTATTTGTCCACCACCGCCGTCACCGGGAGGTCAACGAGATGAAATGACGGCGCCGATTTAGCGACACATACATTTATTAATTTATTTTATTTCTGAAGACCAACAGCTTAAGATATAACAGTAGATTTTAACATAACATTTGAGAGCCAATTACAGGACTTCACCAATAGAGACAGTTTTTAAAGTTAATGACAAGTACTTAATAGGTAGATACGCATTCCAGCAGATAAATTCATAATAACTAAGACAGAGTATAAACAAACCAAATAAAAAAACAAGCAAAAAATTGATTAAGCTCACAGAGAATTATCATATACCCAAGCAAGATATACAAATCAAATGAAAAAGCCTATCCATCAAATTTAATCTAATTTACTATAGTCTACTGCAATCTCATCGCGCGACCAAAATAGTCCGGTGGGCAAAATGGCCTGTGTTTTTCATGTCGTCTTGTTGACAGCGGCGATGGAGTGGAGTGTAACTGTGTGAACCTAACCTAACTGTCACAATCAATGCGTTGTGCCAATGTCAATGGCTCAATGCATTAAACTGGAATGACTTGGAACTCGGGTGTGATTTAAGTTGCATGCGACAACACAATGTAATACGAGCGATTCATAAATAGAGCTCTAAGCTCGTACCGGAACTTTTGCAATATTTCCCGGGACCCTTGATGTATGGCGGTTGTTTCCGTGGCACGAACGGCCTTGAAACCCATCCGTCTTTACTAACTTAGTAATGAGCGTTTTTTACTGTATCAAAGTCGCAATCTTAGATTGGGGATAAAAAAAATGGCTTTTTCGGGTCTCTTATTAACACCGAGGTCATAATTTTTCTGGTTTCAAGGAACATGTAGCTGTACTGTAGTTATCATTTTAATATGAACGTTATATGAAGTGCATTCAGCTAATAGGCAATAAATAATACGAAAAAAACAACCAATGGCTATACCAACTTTTAAAACTGCTTTCCTAACAATCTCATTGAATTTACCAAATCCTATAAGATTTCCAGTAACGGGTAAACGTCATCATGGAAAACACAACTTAAGATAAATGGTATGACTCCATAACGCTTGTTCCAAAGGGTTCGCGATAAAATCTTCCCGACGTTCCCGGCTGGTTCCCGGGCAAACAGAAAGGAGCTTTCTTTGTGCGCACCCAGTTGAATTTCTACTCTACCAAACTTTGTTCCGGACTCCCATTCTATTTTCGTCATTTACAACTTGCTTACCGCAAGATGAAGTGAAGGAACAGAGATTTGGGAAGGAAGTTCCAAACAACACTATTTTATATTTATATTTTCATACAATCACACCAATTATCTAGCCTAGCCATAGTAAATTTCACGAATGAAACTTGTGTTATGGATACTAGTTAACGAATAAATATATTTATATACAATTTCAATTGTAAATACATACTTAATATACATTATCGCTCTGTCACTTTTGATTTCAAATTAATGATTGACAATTTAATTTTAAATAAGTAATTTTTTTTTTATGAAGTACGGGGAGACTCTTAGCCTTCATCATACCTGATGTTAAGTATTGATAAGGCTGAAGATGGAAGCGAGCCTCTCCCGGAATCCCCAATCACTAAGGAACTGTCTATCTTATCTTTAACTGCCGGAACACAAAAATGTTGAAAACATTGTTGTTATGGCGTCAGACTTAGATAAGATGGTGGTAGCTAGCCAGGCGGACTTACAACGAGTCCTACCACTAACCAAACCGAATACAATATGTACCCCCGCTGGGAATCGAACCCGGGAGCCCTGGGCCTGATACCGGTGGTTGTACCACTAGATCACAGAGGCGGTTAAATGTGTTTAGTGAGATTGCTGAAAGCCGTAAGCCTTAACTACTGTAGAGCAGTTTATTTTTAATTTTTATTGGCATTTCACATATGCATTGTAAAAAAGTATCGACGTTATCATGTTTAATTTTTTTGTTAAAAGTTGATTCTGGGAATTTGACATACAGTTGTAATTGTAATCCGGTGTGCCGCTGATTACCAGGCAAATGTTGAAGTCCTATACTTTATCATTATGCTTTATCATCAGTCCTTCTCGTCTCAGTGCTGAGCATAAGCCAATATTTAAAATTGAAGCGGGCATTAAACGTGTAGAACGTGATAGGTATTTCACCTACCTAAATTTCCCGACGTTTCGTCCAAGTTACATCGGCCGTGGTCACGGGCGGACTGGGTGAAATCCCTATACGTTCTACGCGTTTAATACCCGTTTCAATTTTAAATATTGGCTTATGCTCAGCAGTGAGACGAGAAGGAGCGATGATAATGCATCATGATTAAGAATAGGACTTCAACATTTGACTGGTAATCAATCCTACTTGTTTTGCAACAATAATTAAAACTACCTAACTAACTACAAAGTGGGTGGGCCACGGGCGATGCGACGCCAGAATTTGAGATCCTTAATAAGATGAATTCAAATCTTGTGATTTGATATTAGTTTATTTAATGCTTTATCAAACTTTTGTCGTGTTATATCAGACCATTCACGTATCGTATGTGTATGTCGCAGGATCATTAGATAAATCGATTTTTTGCGAAAGTCCTAGGGATATTGCGAAAACACTGATAATTAGACAATGGTGTTGTCATTTCTCAATCCTACTGGTTGCTTAGTAAGATTACGAAAAGGATCCCTGGCTATTATGAAATAAGAACACTGATTGGCTGGTCGGACCGTCCAAAACAACATCTGCTCCGATTGGTTGACTACTTGACATGCCGTTGCGAATGTCAATCTATTCTCTCACGTGTAGTAAACTTTCTATGAACCAATCAGAATAAGAGTAAGCAAGCAACCAAAAATTAAGCCAATCAGAGTAAAGAATATCCAATGTTACTGAAGCAACCAGTATTTTTAATGTCAAAAGTAAGATTGAGAAATGTCAACACCATTGTCTAATTATCCGTGTATTTGCAATATCTCTAGGATTTTTGCGAACATTCTATTTATCAAATCTTCCTACGACATTACATGATTTGATTACATTCTCAACGCAACGATAATACATTGTATTTTATCTATCTGCATGAAAAGACGCGCCTTTAATAATACGAATTTCTGTTCTAGTACCGCAAATAGTTATCATAATCTCTGTCCATTTCTATCTTCTGTGCTTCTCCCATATTATGATGCTTTATCTCAATCGGGGTATACAATACCCCGCTCAATGCCTTGTACAATAAACATCGTTTTTCTTCAGCGGTTGTTGTCTATTTTTAGACAATTTATTAAATCAGCTTACATTTGGACTGGCAGTTCTCGTTTCGTAAAATTTCTGTTTCCATTAATGATCATAATACATTTTTTAAAGATGGGCTTTCGTAAAGGAGTGTTTATTAATTTTCTTTTTTCTTTTTCAGGTAAGACTGGGCTTTTATGCGAGAAATGGTGATGTAGATTAGTCTTGATAGGACTGTTGTTTTGACAATAAAATGGTAAGTTGTTTTGTAAGAACTTAAAGATATAATGCGATTTACAATCACAAATATAAGATTATATAAGAATGATGCGAACTGAGACTCACCCGCAGTATATAAAAACGAATATTCAAGAAATTAAACCGAATTTTGAAAACCTTCTCGAATTGGTTATTTATTTAGTTTAAAGGGATAAAATGTATTTAAAAGAGTTTTTTTTTAGATTTTGGCAATAATTTACTTTAGTGTTTATTGCACTGACATCACTGTGTGTGACCACAAAAACAAAACCGCATTTTGTCCTATTTTTTTTATTATTCTATTTCTGAAATAAAACAACTTTTGCGGAGTATTTAGTGCGATGTATATACTAATTTTTCGGTTTATTTGCGGTTTTGTTTTTGGTTTCCCGACGTTTCGGCACCTTTTCAGTTGCCGTGGTCACGGGTTGACTCAACCCGTACCCGAAAAATTATAGTACCAAATATATATTTCGGGTAAACATCGCACTCCGCAAAAGTTGTTTTATTTCAATTATGAGTGCGCGAAGAAACTTAAGATGTGCTTATATTCAATTTCTTTTCATAATATTACGCCTTCTCGCTTTGCTGGCTGTCAACCTGAAATTGAATGAACTGCGTTTTCTCGTTGCAAATTATGTCAGCTCGAGCAGTCCGACGATTCAATGGCAAATTTGGCAAAATAGAATAACACTTACACACCCATACAGTGGTGGTCAGATAATTAGAAACACTAGTCGATTTTCATACAAACTAGGTAACTTTAGAGCCTTGGTTCTCGGCCACGGATTGAGCGAGCTGTTATCTGATAATGGTCATCCAGAGAGTGAATGGAGGAGATCCAGATTGCTATACACACCCGACTTATCTAGAAATGTATGGATATGTTTAAAAAACATCGAAAATAGCATAAAAATGTATGGAATTCTCGAAACTGACAATACTGATCCCTACATATTTATGAATGATGATCAGATCAGTTGGGTGTGTATAGCATACTGGATCTCCATTTACTCCCTGGGTAACCATTATCAGATCACAGCTCGGTCAATCCATGGCAGAGAACCAAGGCTCCAAAGTTACCTCGTTTGTATGAAAATCGACTAGTGTTTCTAATTATCTGACCACCACTGTATATCTAAATACAAAATATATGTTATCACGGACGGACTTTCACACTAGAAACATAGCCCTAAGTGTAATAGAATTTATATGAAATTACTCTGCCAAATAAGTAGGTAGAAGTTAATACGAACTTAATCGGACTTTCTGAAATAGTTTCAAAGTATAATTATCATACTTACACAAGATTCTGTCTAACGTGTCTAACGTCACAAAACACGTTAGTATGCTCTAATAGAGTTTTGATCTTGTGGTATGTCTATCTTTTCTATATATAGACAACACACACATGTCCCACAAAGAGACGTGCGAAGTTAAATGAAATATTCCTCGAGATAAATCGGGGGTTTATTTAACTGACGGCTTTCAACGTCTACATTCTATTTTAAAAGGGAGCTTTTCCGCCTCGAACGCTTTTGTCAAAGAATACAAGTTGGCACTTTAACGATTGTGGAAGTCAAACGTCGTGTGCTGAGCTTGCTCGTGGGATGGGGTCAAAAGTTTAAGCGAAATAAAAGAATACTTATCAATTGTTTTATTATTTAACACATAATTTAATGATCTGGGGGTTACTCTAAATGGAATCGAGTTCACATCAGGATAAATGAATGAAAATACGTTTTGATATTGTCCCTACTCCCAATGTGTTTGTGTCGTTTGTCCAAAAGTAGTACATCTGAAATCAATAGAGAGTAGGCTCCATCCGTAGTTTCGGGAAACTTACGGACGGGGGTAACTTAGTTGACGGGCTTAGAGAGTAGGCCTCTTGATGTGAACTTGATTCCGTCAAGACAAGAGTAACCCAAAGCAAAAAATAATCAATCGTTATTAGGTAGGTATTTAACACATTTTAATAACGATATACGTAATTGACGCTTGAAAACAAAATTAAGTCTATCATCAATATTTAAAATATGTTTCGTAGTTACATTATTAGATGTCTTGCTCCCTAGTTCGGTGAGCCCGTCGCAAAGCGGCAATAAATAATACAACGGTAAGTACCTAAGTGATGTCACAAAAAACAAATGGTGCGGTTCCAAAAAAAACAGCATTTATTTAACACTGTCATGAATGACAGAAATCTTAACAAAAATCAGACTATTGCTCGGTCCGAGAATGGATCGTCATTCAAACTCAGTCATTCATCGTTCGTCACGTCATTGTATGACTTCCTTTAAGACGATATTGTTACCTCGATGAAACAGTCACAGCTTAAAATTAATAACGACCCGTATAATCTTTTGGACTCATAAATCCAAAAGAATGGTTCATTAATGTGGATGTATTATTCATTATTTATTGCGATATCTCGTTCCGCACACAGGCGACGCTGCAGGTAAAATAATTCATTTTTTACGCCTTTTGTCGTGAATGGCGTGTCGTGTCGTACGAGCGGGAGTAAAATGATGGAATGTTTTTTTTATAAAGATGAAACACTAATATCAAATGGCGCTATAACACTTATAATTTTTACCGTGAATAGAATTGTGATAGCGAAAAGTTTAATTTTCTTTAATAATAAGGGCTTAGTTTTTTTTTTTAATATTTTATATATTTTATATTTATTTCACCAAAGAAAAAATACATTGATTGGCAAGTAACAATAAGACAACTGTAAACATAACTTAGTTCTTATATGTAATAAACCATTGATTGAAACAAGCCAATGGTAAACATCTGCACCCGAACTAGGAAACCTGTATCTCAGGTGCAGTGCTCTTACTCTCACTATTTACAATACAAGGTTTAACCAGAGAGGCAAAATGGTATAAACTAAAACTAATAAAAAATGCCAGAATCAAAACTAAACCTTAAAGTTAGATTATATGTAGTGAACCTCTCACGGTGAGTAAAATGAATATGAGTGAGTGTGTGTCGAGAGGGTGTGTATATTGTTGAGTCATAATGAAATGGAATTATTTGAATTTATTAAAGAATCTTATATTCGTTAAAGGTACCTAGCATAATTATATATTTTTGTCATTATTGAATTATTTATTTATTTTAAAAATTAACTCGGTTTCGTCGTAACTCAAGGTTTTCAACCAGTCACAAACACAATTTTTGAGTTGATGCATGTTTAAGTTATATATATTGTTAATTTTGTTTATTTTATTATATATAAAAGGACCAAGAAAGTTAAAGAAATTTTGGGCAAAGTGATGCTTTGCAAAAAATGTTGGGCATACATTATAATTTGTACGTTTTGAAGCTAATAAATTTTTGTCATATTTTAGCAGGGAGTGTTGCCTGAGAGTTAGCTGCAATATAAAAATTTGCCTGACAGTTAGGACTTGGCAATCCTTGTATAGAAGTGCAGTAGGGTAAAAAATTGGACGAAATGTACAAACTTTCAAAATATATCGTTGCGCTATTTCCAAAGGTAAAATTGTCGACTTAGCAACACCACCCCAGGCAATTACAGCATAGCTTATGATAGACTGACAAAGTGATAGATAAACTTGTTTAAGAAGAGAAGTATCAGCAACGAATCTTAGGTTCTTAAAGACATATACAAGTTTACGGACTCTTTTCGCTAGGGCTGCAATATGTTCCCTGTAGGATAGTGAAGAATCAAGCAGAAGTCCAAGGTACTTAACGCTAGTTGTACTCCGAAGAGTTGGACATGCACAAGATTGGGAATAGCAGTTATCACAGCGATGCGCCTTTATGTAATATGCTGGGGAAGGTAGACCTGTACTTCTCATAGCAAAGGTGATATACGTAGTTTTTTCCGCGTTCAGTGTCAAGACATTACGCCTGAGCCACTTAGAAACCTCGTTAAATCCACTCTGAGCCAATTGGAAAGTAGTATCCCAAGTACTGCCTGAAAAAAGAAGTACCGTATCATCGGCATAACATATTAGCTTGCCCTGTGTAAGATGAAGATCGAGGAGGTCGTTGATGTACACTAGGAACAGAACTGGCCCCAGAATGCTGCCCTGAGGCACGCCATACTGTATATCCAGGTAATCACTTACATTATCCCCAATAGTGACACATTGAGTGCGATTCGATAGATAATCTCGAAAAAGCTGCAGCTCAACACCTCTTATGCCCAATCGCTCAAGCTTAGACATTAGTAAAGGGATGGACACCGTATCAAAGGCTTTGGCTAAATCTAAAAATATGCCCAGTACTTTATTGCCCTTGTCCAAGTTAGTAACAACGAATTCGGAAACTTCAAGAATCGCGTCATTAGTGGACTTGCCAGATCTGAAGCCATACTGGGATTTAGAGATTAAGTTGTATTTATTCAGAAAGTTAATTAAACGATTGTAAATAAGACGCTCGAGAATTTTTGAGATAGCTGGAAGAATCGATATAGGCCTATAATTGTTGATTAGGTGTCCATCCCCAGACTTATAAACCGGATGTACACGAGATCTCTTCAAGACATCAGGAAACACTCCCCTTTCAAAGCAGCAATTAAAAACATGTACCAAAACAGGGGTCAAAACATGTAAGCAGACCTTAATAACCTCATTCGGAATTCCGTCCCAACCCACAGCACTAGTATTTTTCAAGTTTCTAATTATGTTTCTGACTTCATGTTCGTCACAAGGTAGCAAAGCGAAAGTGTTTGGATGGAATGAAGGAACAGAGCCGTGAGGCCGAGCAGACGAATTAGAGTCATTATAAGAACCGTTTATCAAAGTAGTTGCTAGACTCTTTCCTACATTAACAAAATAATCGTTAAAATTATTCAAACTAGTAGTTATGTTATCGCTAGAATCGGTTAAGAGATCACAGGAGGATGACTTAGTTTTGCCTGTGTTTGTGATATTTTTTATTGCATGCCATAATTTTTTATTGTTTTTATTAGCTTTTAGTAGTTAATTACGTTCATATTGTCTCTTAAGCTTTTTCAGAAGGTTATTACAAAAATTCCTATACCTCAAGTAAGACACTTTCGTAACAACGTCATTTGGCGCGTTACGATATTTCTTATGAAGTCGATCTCTATTTCGAATACATCGAACAATTCCTGGTGTAATCCAAGGCTTTAAAGGTCTCTTTCTCCTAGGCAACCGCACAACTTTTGAATTACGTTGAATAGAGTGTTGAATAATGTTGATTAAATATTCAGTCAAAAAGTTGACATCAAAATTGTCAAAGATAATCTTCGGGTTAATTTTGACTTCAAGATCTTTTCTTATCTGATCATAATTTAAAATGGTACGGCAAAACTCAACTCTTCGTCTTTTTATGTTACTGCTCACACAAGTGAGAACGGCTGAGTGATCGGTTATTGAAGTGTTACAAATGAATGTAGTTACTAAACTTTTTGACTTTATAATGACGTGGTCAAAACAACCACCCCTCGAATGAGTTGAGTTGTGATGGGCCGGGATCATGCCATGACTAGCACATATATTTAGGTACTCACGACTTCCACAGTCCAGGTACTCTTCGCGAATATCGATATTAATATCCCCTAACAAAAGAACATTTCTGAAGCCTGATAACTGTGAGAGCACCTCGTTTATAAATGAATTAAAACTTACCAAAGTCCTATAAGATGGAGATCTGTAAATACAGACGAGAGCTGTATGTGTACCAATTTTCAAAATCAGACAGTTGCAACCTTGAACCAAAGGCTCTTCAACTTTGATATTTAGGTTCGCATGAGCATATATGACTACACCGTTTAGTTAGATCATACCACAGAAAATAGAATGTCTTTTTGTGGATCATACACATCGGACCCTCAAGATCACCCTCTCATTCTCATCCACATGATGGCTAAATTTCCGCAACATGTAAATGTATGACAACATCGTCGTCTCAGCCACATAACACCCACTGCTGGGTTTGCCATAATCGCCACGCTTGGCAGGCGGGTTGGCGATCTAATAACAACATAAAAGTTATTATTTGATTACAAATCGTTAATTTACTCCCAATCCGAATATTCATTTAAATAGCCATTAAATAAACCACTAACACTTGTCCCTTACACGGGCTGTATTGCTCAATACGTGGATATAATAATCGAATCCCCAGTTAAATCGAAGCGAGACGAGCGCAGCGAGCAAATTAAGCGATTCCGCGGCGAGCGGAGATTGCAGCGGAAGTGCAGCGTCGATATCTAGTTACCGAATGACAGCTGTGAGTGCTTGCGTGCTACTGGATTATTGGGATGCTAGCATTAGCCATTAAGGGTACTTACATACTGTTCTCAATGTAAATGGAATAGGAAATCCGCTTATCTGGCAGATTGTAATATGACAAATATGCCAAATTATCTGCCAGATAAAAATATCCAGAACTATATTATCTCTCGGTGGTGAAACCGGCCCTAAGGGTAACAGAGGTGTGAGAATGTAGCTAAGGATAGGCTAAAGCTAAACTAGAATCTAGTCATCCCGCGAGCGTGGGGCGTAGCAATAAAAGGTATCGAAAAACATTTTTTATTTTATTTTTATGAACAACGGGACTTCATCATACCTGGGGGTCAATTTATGCAATTTTTTTGTAATAATCGTCTATCAATCGTGTTTCAATAGTAGTGTTTATTTACACTGTTGTAACAAGAACTGTGTAAAACAGCACTACCATTGGAACACGATAGGAATACGATTGTGACTAAGCATAAGCAGAATTGAGCCCCAGATGTTAAGTATTGATAAGGCTGAAGGTGGAACAAGTCCTACCATCAATCAAAAATCATCATCAATTTCGGTTGGTGGAAAGATTTTTTGTAAGTCCGGAAGGTAAAGATTAGATAGCCAGTTCCTTAGTCATTGTGGGTTCCTAAAGAGGCTCGCTACCATCTTCAGCCTTATCAATACTTAACATCAGGTATGATGAAGGCTAAGAGTCTCCCCGTCGTTCATTAAAAAAATTCAACCAAATTGAATACAATATGTACCCCCATTGGGAATCGAACTCGGGACCACTGGGCCTGATACCGATGGTGTGGATGTGGACCTCACAGAGGGGGTTGAAATACATCAGGATATCCTAAATCCCTCATTCGCCATCCGTAAATATTTAATGGTTTGTTACATTCATTAGCAATAAGATTGATAAAAAATATTGGGTCGTATCACAGGACGTTTAAAACATATTGAGAACCCTGTCGAATCATTCGTAATATTTACCCGGTCAATAATAATTAAAAGTATCGCATTCGTGCTGTATTTTATCCGATATTTGGTACAAGCGGCGGGGTTCAATATGGTAATATTATTTTTGGAGTAATTTACAAGCGAATGGAGGGCAAAGTTTACCAACTGATCCGCTTGTGTGCGCAGGCCATTACGTGAAGGGTCGCTCAGAGCGTGTGCTTGCGGATAACGACGGACTGTGATTTCATTGACAAAATGATGATACCAAAGATAATTTCTGTTTGTATTAGCCTGACTAATAGACTGGGTATGTGTGTGATATTTTTTATCTGATTGTTGTGACTTTTATTTTGTCGCGTGATAAAGCTATTTATTCGTCATTTGCTAGCAGGACATCGGTGTCCAGAGAACAATGGAATATATATTGTGTCTCATAATCCAAAGCCTGAGAGGACTGGACCTAGACAGACTGGACGTACTATTTGGAGAATGAGGACTGTCACTGATAAGATAATTAGGTAATTTGTAATACCGTGGTGCATGTGGACTTTTCACATTGAGGTATCTTTCTTATCGAAGAAAAGTTTTGATGAGATTTTATTTTAAATCAAAAGACTATTGGTACCAGGGTTTCATATTTGTCGAAGAACACATAAATATAAAAGCTCATAGCCGTACCTGCCGTAAATATTTTTTTACCACTGTGCAAGAGGCAATAACTACCAGGAAGTCATAACAATCGTGGAGTGTACACTTATGTTCTGTCTCTAATCAAGAATAATCAAGATATTGTAAAGTCAATATTGACCGGTCGATCGCATAAAAGCATGTGTACACTAGCTATTAGGTGAAGGACATCCGTGTCAAGAGGCGATACAATGACATTGATAGTAGGGTTGCCAATGCTACATTTTTATGTGTATAATGTGTGGTGGTAACATTATTATATAGAGAATAATGTCGCAGGCGAGTTGCTATAAAATTTACTACATGAAATATCTACCTATGTAGCGAAAATAAGAATAATAAAACCGGACAAGTGCGAGTCGGACTCGCCCACATAGGGTTACGCACAAATTTGTAGGTACCTACATAAGTACATAATATCATAAATAGTTCAAGAATTGAGTCTCGCAGTTTTTCCGATGTTTTCTCGAAATTCAGTTTCCAAAACTTACGACAAAATTTTTCATGATTTAATCACAAATATTATATGTAGTTTTCAGATTTTTCCTGTACTTGTAGTAAAAGACGATATTACTTGCCAAATATCCGCTCTAGGTCAACTGCGTATACTTTCAGTATTTGCGGCATAAATGGCCTTACTTTTTTAAGTGGAATGCGCTGCCTGTTCATGTGTTCCCGATTCCTACAACCTTGGCCTCTTCAAGGCGAGAGTGAATAGGTATTTCCTGGGCAAGCATGCAACACCTTAGACCACATCCTGTTTATAAAGCACGATGGTGGTTAAATGCCTGCCCAGTTATTATAAAAATAAAAATAAAAAAGTTAATTTTGAATATATGATTTTAATTTTAACTCTATACCTCCACGCTTTCCCGAGTTTTCCCCGAAAGTTTTATTCTTATTATTAAATAGGCTTACCCTTGGCCTCATTCTGAATCGTTACATGTATCGTGTGGTTAGGTCGAAGATGGGGCGAGCTTACCTAGAAAAAGCCTATTCACTCGAGCTTTAAATATACCAGGATTATAGGCTCACGGGAATACAGACGCAGGTAGGGAATTCCACTCCCTGGCTGTGCGCATAATATAAGATGAGGAGAAGCGCTTTGTACGCAGACGATGTATATCAAACAGCTAGAGGTGTTAGCCCGAAGTCTGGACTCCCGGTGGTAGAACGGAGCTGGATGAGCTCATGTAGCTCAATAGACACTACACTCTCCGAAGTACAATCTGTAGATCACATCTCGGAATGGATACGGATTAGAAATGTGTCTGTCTCAGTATTTAACCTTTTGGGCGCCACGCCATAAACGCATTCCTGTGTCCTGCACGCCAGAGCATAAAATAAAATAAAATACCTACGAAAAATATAGTGCTGCCAAGAGTCGATATATTGGTAACACACGGCGACCTGTTTTTGTTGTTTTTATATGCAATAAATACTTCTTATAATCTGGGATGTTTAATTTAATCTTGTCCCATCTTCCACTCTTTGTATATATGTACTTAGTACTTATATAAAAGCATGGCATTGAAAATAAAATGGTGGTAAGCAACAGCACTATTCTCTATAGTGATGTCTTCATTGTCACGACTGGATGACAACGGCACAGCTGGCCATCCTTTATTGCCTCTTCCATAGAGATGTACCCGAGTCACACGCAATGTATCAATTTCGAAATCGATACCTAGAAAGACATCGATTAACCCTTTTATCCGACTTCAAAAAAGGAGGAGGTTCTCAATTTTGTTGCTTTCTCTCTTCTGTTTTTTTTTTTAACTTTTGAGAGAAAAAAAATTACAAGTACAAAGTCAAACTCGGACTTGACCATTTTCGATAAGTACATCGGATAGTTCCTAAATACCTCCGGGGTTTTATAAAGGGGATAAAAAATTTCATTAGATTTTACCTACGACGCACGGTTTTCGAGATATTCACATTTTTATAAAATTTTATATTTGAAAAATTTACAAGTCTTTGCTGCATACTAAATCAGTAAAAAAAAAATCTGTTCTGCGCCCCCTTTGCGACACAAGGTGGAGAAAAAACGAAAAATATTTTAAGTCCAAAATCCATACAAAATTGTTTCGAAATTTTTCTATGTCCTGGCTCCATACTAAAAATGTTAAAAAAAATTTAAGTCCCATCTTCATATAAAAATTGATTGAATTTTTTTTAAGTCCTGCACCCCCTTTGCGACACCCTAACCAAATCTTCTTCAATAATGGAATCAGATTCCGAAAATTCGTCGTCATCATCGACGCCTTCCAAAATGCGAAGAAGTTCAATTGAATCGCTCATGTTGCACTGCACTACTTTCCTGACTATGCGCTTATGACGTCATCAGGCTGCCGTCTATCCGTGACCACGGCGCTCAGAGAACTGATTATTGATGGCGCGCTAGGGATGCGCCAGAGTTGGCATATTGGATTTATTAGGTGAAGTTGATTTGACGATTCTTTATTCATGTAGCTGAGCTACGGTACGCTATGGTAGTGTTATTTTTCTTACATTTCATTTTATTAAAATAGCAATTATAATAAAATAAAATAACACATTTTTGTTGAATTTTGAATAGGTAATTTAAATAAAACTACCTTCCGCAGTACAGCACTAGCGGTCAAGAGTAGACGACTTTGGCGTGTTGGACATAGTATTTGTTTAGATAAAAAACCATGTTTTATAGTTCAATATTTCTCAGTTCTTATGGCTCTAAGAGACTTGTTTTTATACTCATATGTTGCAGGGATATTATTTATTGCCGAATAAAGAAAAAAAAATACCAGTTATAGTTTTTCAACACATTTATTTAATATTTTTGTAAGCCGGGTTTTTTGTCAACTATAGATGTCGTTGGCGCACCGGGCCCGCAGGTGCTAGTCTAGTATAGACGACTTTGGCGCTCAAAAGGTTAATAAGGTCTGAATGGTGGGCAGGCATTTTCGAAAAGGCGCCAAAACTAGACCCTTGGTCGAACAAATGCAGTTCAAGTCATATTTATCATATTTATCACACAATAATAATATAATAATACTCACTCTCGGGTTTTCACGACGCGCTTGTCGTAGTTTTTTGAGGGTCCAGCCGCCTACACGCCGCCGCCAGTTAGGAAAGTGTTTATCGCGCCAGTTAGGAAGGTGTTTATCGGTCCGTCCATCCATGTGGTGAAGTAACACATGCGCTTGCCACGTTTACACCACGTCATCAACCATCAAGAAAAAAATCCACACCATGATCCTTCGCAATACTTTTCTTTTGTTGTGAAACTTTTTCACAAATAATTGTTGAATGTCAAATAAAATTAAATGTCATGTATGTCATGTTGTATCAATCAATCAAATACAATGTCAAAGGTCAAAGGCAAGGCAATCAAACTACTGTTTCCTTTTTTTAATGTATTTGGTTTCGGCAAGGGAGACGCGTAATTTTTAGAGCCCTACAACTTTTTTTTTCTTTTTGCATGTTATTGTTTTTATTGTTGTTTAATTTATGTATCGTTAGTGTTTTATTATTGTGCTTTTGTTGTGTTGTGTCCACTCACTCATTGGCCCTGTCAGAATATCAGTGCTGCTGGGTTATTCTGACCATCAATGACCCAGAAGTTAATGTTGCTGAGACAGGGCCTATTAGCAGCACACTTATTGTTATTTTTCGTCATTTTATTTTTCTGTCTAGTAACAATATAATTATTCTTTTTGTCTTAATTAAGTACCTACTTGTCTCATTGTATAACTGTTTTTTGTGTGTGTTGTTAATAAATGGTTTTCTATTCTATTCTGTTCAAGTCAAGCAGACAAAATCGCGAGCGGCCGCTAATATTCAATTAGGTCATAATGATAACCGTAAAGTCAATCAAACCTCATATTGAACTCGTAAAATGCTAATAATGTTTTTAACGATATATTTTCAATTTAAAAGGTCGCTGGCGCATACATAAACAAGAGCTTTGGTAATGCTGCAAAAAATGTGTGGCTCTAAAATGAATTTTACTGACACATTTATAGGCATCGTAAAGTCGCAGGGATTTTATGAAGACGATATTTATGTTACTGAAGTGACAAACATGCCTGACACTTATTGTGAAATATAGGTATTTATTATATTATTTCAAAAAATCAATAAATATACTGGTCAATGTTAGTTTTATAATTAATAAGTATCATAATATGATAAATTTTAAATATAAAAATATTGGAAAAAAGCAACTCGGCCACAAGTGAATTCTCAGATGGGATTCGAACCCACTATTTAAAAAAATCAGCGATTTCACCGGCAGATATGCACTTTACATAATAAAAGTCGTGAGTCCCCAAAGATACAATATTTAAGCTTTTGTTTTAAGTTATTTTATTCTTACGTAATAAATAAGTTTTACGATTCCCTTCAGTGTGATTCCGGCCTTAAATCAAAGCGCGGTGAATTTTGCTGTCACTCTTTGGTCTATGGAACTTTAAAAGCACTTGCATCTTTGTTTTTGCGTGAAAGAGACAACGATACTCATTACAGTGATGACTCCACAGATCGCCCCCATTCGCTCCAAGAATGATTCTAGGGTTGTCACCACTATAATAATAAAAATAGTACTTACCTGAAATAGAATACCAAAAATCTTAATTCTAGTAGGTTAAACTTATATTATAACTAACGAGAACAAAATATTGACTATCTTAGAATTTCTAAAGTACTATTTTTATGACAACATATTATTCTTCTTTTAAATATAGACATTGTTTTCTCAAGAACGGGTCAACCCTACATACTCGTCACCAAGTGTCGTCAAGTTTGTACGATCTTACGTCGCCCAAATGATGTTTTTAACTGCGAAAATAGACTTAAATACGTTATAGTAGAGCTCATAATGACGTGCATGGAAAATAGTTGATTGTTGCGTCGTTTGTAAAATGTCAAGTTAGTCTTCTGTAGGTGATTAGGAGATTAATTATAAGTTGTGATGTTTCAGCGTTTCTGTTTGTTGTTTTTTTGTTCGTACTTGCTTCTGTTTTGTGTAATTATAAAAGGTAATTAGATTTAGATTATGAGACTAGTTAGTTAATTTCGGTATATGTTAAATTTTAAATAGAAAAATATTGGAAAAAATCAACTCGGCCACAAGTGAATTCTCAGATGGGACTCGAACCCACGACCTTTGGAAATCCGGTCCAATGATTTCCAGAGGTCGTGGGTTCGAGTCCCATCTGAGATGATGTTTTCCAATATTTTTCTATTTAAAATTTATCATAAACATAAAAGTAGCATTGAAAAATGCAAAAATTCAAAAATCATAAAAATTTCCGTATTTTCATCTCAGTTAAGTTGGGAAACTAACTAACGATACTTATGTATTAGTTTCCTAG
This sequence comes from Chrysoteuchia culmella, assembly GCA_910589605.1. Taxonomy (NCBI): domain Eukaryota; kingdom Metazoa; phylum Arthropoda; class Insecta; order Lepidoptera; family Crambidae; genus Chrysoteuchia; species Chrysoteuchia culmella. Next base: position 23,125,107 of record OU342652.1, on the reverse strand, counting down.
TTAGTCCTAGCTAGTAAAACTCGAGTTTATTATGACGTTATTGCAATCTTAGGCTTACAATATTATTATTTATATTAATTACACCACGTTTTGTTAATTATATATCATTTTAGGATTTTCGACACCTTTCCTTTTTAGAGGCTACGGTTTCCTTTGTAGTAATAAATGGACGCATACTGACTAAAAATATTTGTTTCAATGTTAACTGCAAATCCTTATTAATATAATTGGCCTAATAAATCTAATATTGGTAACACAACCAATCACCCGATACCGAGTTAATTAGCTACATCAGCAGCGGTTGAACCCGCGCGGTTACTCTCTGGTTTTATGTTTAATTTTACTCATAATTTATGGTCCACCTTATTAGTTATGTTTAACGTATGATATAATGTAATTATCCGTTATTATACGTTACATCCGTAACATTTTACAAATAATATGATTAAGTAAGTAAAACATTTTTAAAATAACTGCGTTGCCAAAATGTAAGTTGGTTTTTTAACGTCTTGAATGGTGGCATCTTTGGAAAAATAACATTTCAAAATCTCTTAAAACCTAAAATTAAATAAGGTTATTTATTAAGGTTAATAAGGTTAGCTATTTTATTCATTAATTATTCATACTTAATATTGATAATAAAAGATGTCAAGAAAAGAAAAACATAACACACAGAATAACTTAGTCCTAAAATTTCCTCAAAATCTGCAGGTTAAGTAAAGATGGAAAACTGTTAACCAAAGTATGCAGAAGCGACTGTCATAAAATCGGAGGGCTAGGCTAATCTAATTGCCCGATTGGCCATCGGCGCGGGAGTGGGGAGAACGAATGCAAATTTATACGATCCCGCCGCTAGAGGGACGCCATTGAGAATCTTTTATCGTATAGAGTGGCCAGGGCTGCTTCTCACGGGTAAGGAGGCTGTTGAGCCACTTGAGACGGATGTGAGTGATATTCTTTAGGTGATATTAAAATTAGCGTGATTTTAAAACTTGAGTACTTACTTACCTATTCACCAGTATTTTCTTCAGGAATGGTTTTTACTCTTTTACGTAGACATAAAAGGACGATGAAAATAAGTTATCCCACTGCTTCGACCATACATTTAAATTATGCAGCTTGAAGACTAAAGCGCTTACGCATTCATTTTCCTTTTACTCTTTCACGACTGAACAACTGAGCCAGTTTTTATAATCGTTGTAGGCAAGGACCCCTTATTTGAGGTGCAAATAAATCATGGATAGAATATTAAAATAAATGATCCAATCTTAAGTAGTTTGACAGCCCTGGGAGGTCCAAACTACTAACATGAACCTCCCAATCTGAGTTATCTCCACTGTGCCATTAAACATTAAAATCAATGAATTGAGATGAATGAAATATCCCTACTTAAAGCTCGTATTTATTTAACTTTCAAGTTGTTCACGATAACACTTACATATTACGTTTTTTCTACACTCATTTAAACTCTACCTACACACAACACATTAAAAATCTATCTTTAATAAATAACATGCGCATACGGTGCACGCGCACGTGTTTTACGACACAAAACAAACGACCGAACCAAAATGTAAAGAAAATTTGAATGTCTTTATGTTTCATCTATTTGTAAGTCCGTCAACAGTACGTCACGTTTTACAGTTTGTACTCAAAAGAGTGGAATCAAGGAATCCGACCCAATGCATTGACCAATTATGCTACGAGGATATTTCACTCATTGATGAAACGACGGTGGCCAACACCGTAGAAAAGGTGAATATACTAGAGAATTTCAACGTGTTCTCATAGGTCTCTGTAGCATAATTGGTCAGTGCATTGGGCCGGAATCCCAAGGATGCGGGTTCGAGTCCCGTCAGGGCGACATGAGACAAGTTGCTTCTTTCTAGTATATGTACTTTTTTAAGAATTATCACATAAAAATAGCATTGTAAAATGCAAAATAAAAAAAAAGTTATGAAATAATTAGTATTTGTTTGTAGAACTCGTCATTACGAACAACTTTTTGTAGGGAAACAACCCTGAAATCGCGAATTGTTTGAGACATTTTAGCAGAGTTCAAATATAACATCGTATGACACAGCTGTTAATTATTTATTTCGCGATTTCGCTGTTACTGTCACACAAAAAGTTAATGTTTTTTTTTCATACATTATAATGCTATTTTTATACTTATAATAAATTTTAAATAGAAAAATATTGGAAAAAATCAACTCGGTCACAAGTGAATTCGCAGATGGGACTTGAACCCACGACCGTTGGAAATCCGGTCCACTGCTCTAACTTGAAAGTCTCGGTAGCTCAGTGGAGACTTTCAAGTCTTTTTTCATTTAATCATAAATACAAAAAGTTTTTCCTAATGATGAGTTCTAAAAATGTTTTTTTAAGGTTTTGGGTAAGGGCAAAATAACGTTGTGTATGAATAATGTGTCTGAAGGCCAACCGTGAGATTTAACCCTTCTATTTGTTAAGCAATGATTTATGACGTCACCGGCTAATCCGGTAATATTGATGGTTCAACCGTTTAGAATACTAATTAATTGTCTTTCGTCGGGTATTTAGCGTCCTGCTGAACCTTTGTTTAATTTTAGACAAGATAATTAAAAGTGATAGTGGATTTATATGCGATGAACTTCTGTGTATAAATAATATAACAAAGAGATAGTAGACAAGAGACTTTTTTTACATTCATTCTTCATTTCTTCTGACTCAGCGACCCAGAGTGGTTATGAAGTTAATCTGCGTCTTTTTTTCTATTGTTAATTTATTATTTAAGAAATAAATTGAATTTATTAAAATTACGAAAAGTAAGAAGCAAACTCATTATCTTTAGCCTTCTCGTAATTTAATTTAAAAATATCAGACCGAATAACTAAAATCTTTCAAATCTGTATGGATAAAGCTCACACGCTGTAATTTGTTAAGAGCTATATTACAATAAAAAATTACCTAATAGAAAATTACACAAATAAAGCGAAAAATGTGTCCAAATTAAATTTTTTGCAGATATTACTTACCTCATTTCAGCTTATACCACCTGCGACGCTCGTAATTGCACGATTTTAACAAGAGACATTTAGAACTGTCAAATTTCAAATCCAGTTCAGGAATAAAAAAAGTTTAAACATGTTTAAGAAATACGTATGAATGCATAAAGGTGATAAGGTCTAGAATGTCAGGCAGACCTAATTAGTTATCTTCTGATTTACGAGAGAGCCCGATGGCCTGTTTCGATAACCTCGACCTTCCCACGTTTGGCTCTTGTAAGCTTTAAGGCGATATTACAGAATTATTTGGTTTTAATATAAAAGGTGACAAACAGTCTAAAAACAAAGAACTTATTTTTGACAAGGAGGTATACAATTGCAGGTTCCGAAATACTTTTTCTTAAATAACTTCGCACTTCGCACTTCATACTTTCAAGCAAATGGAGCACGATTCAACTTTCAGAATAACCAAAATATAATGATACAATCACATTATTTTAAACAAGAAAATTACACCGTGCTACTCTTGTTTAAGAGTATGAAAGTAAAGATCAGTATAAGTTATTAAAAAAACATTTAAAAATCTAGCACAGCATTAGGCTTCTATCAAGGGTCAATTCCCACAAAATGTTCCCTATTTTTTATAAATCAACTTTATATAACAGAAGGTAGGTATTAGTATTGTTTTGAAGAACAAAATTCATCGTATACTAGCATTAATCTGACTGAGAGCACATTTAGGGTCACTTGGCCTACTACGGAGCGTAGGTGTGATGATCCCCACCCTGAAAAACATTCTTTGAATGTTTGAATGTAACTCAAGTACATCATCTATTTATCCTGGAATCAATGTTTTTGCCGTTATACTCTTTGAAACTTTGCTCTAAATTCACAAAAAGTGTTCTATAAATTTTCCCGTTTTGGTGGAAGCTGGCCTTAATATCTGTCATCGAATTACCGACTTTGTATTATGTTTGTACGGCGAAGAGTCGAGTTTCGAAGCGGAACATTTGACAGTTTTCACCTAAAGTTGTGAAAGAGGCTCCCGGCCCCGGCGTTTGAAGGGTTGTCAGCTCTTACGGTCGGTCGTTGTGTTACTTTAACTTAAAAAGTTCTTAAAGAGTTTGTAGAAAGTTCAATTAAAATTAAGAAATGATTGGCTACGTAGATAAGTAATGAAAAGAAAATGGCCTATGTGTCTGGGTGACGGCAAGGCTAAAATATTTTTTTTCCCTTTAATTAAAATGCGGGTAGCTAAAGACGATATTTTTATTTCGTGTATTTTCATACTTGGGTTCACTCACATCGTGGATTACAAGTACAAAGCTCTTAATAGCTTGTTGTAAACTAACAAAAGTTTTGAAAATAATCCATTTTAGGTATGTGTGCTTAAAAAACATATAGACCCGATTAATATCTATAAATACGCACATAAATGTGATCAAACTCGGCCCGCGACCGGATGGGAAATAATCGTGGGGATTATTGTGAAGCCTTAATTCCAGACATTATCTGAATTGTTATAATTATAAATAATATAATGCCATTCCTTTCTCTTTGTATAATGAGTAAAAGAGAGGCACTGAGTCAGTCAATATTCATTAGTATTACTTACATTACATAGAAGTTTGTTTTAAGTAAGCCAAGTTAAAACTTCATTCAATACCACGAGTAAATCAATAGTCAGTCATGGCTTTTGTTACGTCCGTACAAAAGCTGCGAAAATATTTCCTTTGACAAACTCTATCGCGATGACGTAATTTGATTATGATTGGAATGTTGACCTGTCTCAACCTTCTATCGGCATCCCGCTAAGTGTCGTTTAGACACTCAACTCCGTCAAATCTAGTGAAAATGACGGATTTCATACCAGACTTCCCTTCATAGCGTTTTGGCGAACATAATCTATTATGAAGATTTCAAGTCGACTTTCAACACTTGCTTAGTGGTTCATTGCTGGGTTTTCAACGGACATTTTATATTGTAGCTTCTGAACAAAGAAATGTATGATGGTGTAAATAAAATTTCGCTTTTACTCGCTTGTTGGAATATTCTTGTCACTGGAGATTTTATTAAGCTTAGGCAGTTGCGATTGTTGGGAATCTTGAAGGAACATTTTATTATGAACTTTGTCTTTTGGGAAATTGTTAAGGTGTTGTTAAAGAAAGAAATGTTTGGAAACAATGTTTTTATCTGAGAAAATTACGAGTCTACACTTTGGTACCAAAGCAACTTAGCGGCAAAGGTATATGATACTTATTCTTTGAAACGCTCTTTAAATTAAGCCCTGTGTTTCAGGCGTAAATACACTTGAAATAAAACAACTTTTACGGATATCAAACGCGCTATACTTTCACGAACTAAGTTGTAATTTTGTCATCAGTCATCCCGTGACCACGGCAGCTGTAAAGGTGCCCAAACGTCGGGTAAATAAAAAAACCCCTAAAAAACCTAAAAATACGAACAATTACAACTTAGTTCGTGAAAATATAGCGCGTTTGATATCCGTAAAAGCTGTTTTATTTCAATGAACAGTGCCCGCCAAATCATAAGATGTACGTATAAATACACTTATTAATTATATATTAATTTGTTCAAATATTTTTAGTTTTTTGTTTGTATAGATACTATTGACCAGCTAAGTACTGTTCTGATTTTAATGACGAATCGAATGTTTAGATCAGCGTCACTTTGCTTAGACAGTCCATATTCGTTCATTCAATACCTTTCAAAACACGTCCCGATCACAATCCCTTTCAAATGTCAAATAGTGACAGCCTGAAGTATGTAAATATCTTTCAAATGACGAATTGAAAGGGATTGCAATAGATTCTAAAGTTATACAATAAGCCCTCTGATTGGTCAACACCGTCAACTATAATTTGTCAATTGACTTTTACGAAAGCCTATTTTCAGTAGATTTCGTTTTTTTAGTCGCTGCAAACACGGTTATAGGTTGAGTGCGAAGTATAATTTCGAGAAATGGACGTGAGCCTGCCAATTTCTCTTTGTGTCTCGTTAGTTGTATTTTTATTCGAAGTTATATGGACTTTGTTTGTATCAAAAGATTTAATTTTCAAGCTGCAGTGTTTATTTATTAGATTATTTTTTTCTTTGTGTAAGTGTGGTCCTTGTTATCCATTCATAAGAAAGGCCAGGGCCCCACTAGTGGGTATAGTAAAATGGCTGATGATAATAAGTTGGGTACTTGGGTACCTACTTTTTTGGGTCCTCCTCTAGTGCCCCCCTGATTTTGTTTTTTTGTACAGTCGCGTAAACAGAGGAAAAAGTTCTGTTTGATTTTGTAGCTCTTTTCATACCTACGTTACGTTCGAAATGGGACAGTAAATTATTTGAATAAGTATTTGCTTTTGTCAATACTTCAACATTGTAAAGTCCAATATAAATAGGAGGTAAGGTGCACTAAGACGCTGAGCCGGGCTTTGAAACTTTCGCCACAGTAGACATAAGCTGAAGCAGTGTTGTAACTACATAGTTACATACAAATGTCCAGCCAGGCATAGACAACAGAGACCAATAGACACGGTCATCCGTTCGCCAAGGTTAAGCACTGGTAGCACATATTTTCGGTTGGTGGTAGGACTTGTTGTAAGTCCGCCTGGCTACCTACCACCATCTTATCTTAGTCTGATGCCATAATAACAATGTTTTCAGCATTGTTGTCTTCCGGCAGTTAGAGATAAGATAGCCAGTTCCTCAGTGGTTGAGGATTCCGGGAGAGGCTCGCTTCCATCTTCAGCCTTATCAATACTTAGCATGAGGTATGATGAAGGCCAAGAGGCTCCCCGTCGTCATAAAAAAATAATTTCTAAATGGATTAACTGATTTTACAAACGATTCAATCAAAACAAGCCAAGTCCCTTATCCAACAATTTTTTTGCGATTTTGCTTCGTATTGAAGTTCATTGGAACAGCGTCTATCGAGCTCTGTGGTATAATTGCACTCGTTTGAATCGTTTGTGTGTAGTTACAGGACCTCTATTTTTGAATCACTCGTCTCGCGAGTGGCGAGATGAACGGGGAGGCGATCAGGCGAAAAGCAACCTTGCGTTTGTAGACATAAATCGCTTTTCGCTTTGCCCCTCGCGCGCTCGCGTTGGGAGGCGGTATTACAGGCGAAAAGCGAAGCTATGTATGTACGTCCAAGGTCGCTATTACGGAAGTAGGGAAGATACGGAAACTCAAACGTCGCACAAAAATCAGTAGAAACCTCGAGAAGAGTGAATCAAAAATAGTGCTCCAGTACTGTATCGCAAAAGCTTCCCATATGCACAGAAAAAACGGTTTTCTCCGAATAAGTGAAATAATCTTGCATGAAAGCAAGTTGCATTAAACCAAGATTATGGTTGCCTCATATATATTGAAACTAATATTTTCTTACATTAAAAAAATAATAATCTCAAACTGATATTTGAAATAATCTTGAATTAAAACAATTCTCGATGGATTTAAGATAATATATCTTAAACCAAGAATTGTTAGTATTGTTAATGTAAGTTGATAATTCTCTTGATGCAAGCTTAGGATGTATTTTTATTTCAAGAAAATATTGATTTCAATTCAGATAAGAAACCACTTCACTTGAAAAAATATATGCTTAATTTAAAAAACAAACTTTTCTTTCAACAATAATAAATCTAGCTTTAACACTAGTTTTACTTGTTTCAAACGTGTTTATTTTAATATGAGAAAATTATATCGTCAGATCACTAACTACTATTTTAAATTTTAATTTAAGCTACCTTCAATAAAGAATAACCTTTCTTGTCCCGGGAAAAATATTTCTTGGTTCAATATTATTAGTTCCTTGCAATAATAGTCTTAAATGTTTGTGTTAAGCGTTTTTAATATCAGGTTTCGTTTTTATTTTACAAACATTCCTTAAGGAATGTTTGTAAAATAAAAACTAAAACTAATAAAATACGGCTAAGGAACTCCCAATTGTCCTAATAGAAGTTCTGGAGTCGTTTTCTGAAAGGAAAGTCAAAGACAACATACAAGAAACCAACAGAAAATCATATCACATTGTGTTTTCTTAAACAAAATAAAAAGAGATGTTATTTTTATAAAAAAATATTTATTTATACAAAAAACAACAATTGAGATCACAACTTTATAATATGGTACTGAGTGTACCTCATAGATTCAATAAATTTACTAAATAGCGTTAATCTAAATAATAAGGCGTGTAGGTACATAGGAAAAGTGTAGGTATATTACTTTTATTATTTATATAAAAGTAAATTTAAATATTTTTTTGTAATGATGTTTGTTAATTGGTTTCTCTTAGTATTATTTAATATTTTGTTAGTTTCATAAAATTTCAAAATACTGTTTCCTCCAACTGTTGTTTGTAATAGAATGTTTAAGTCCAAGTCTGGAAAACATCTTGTAATCACTATATTTGTTGTGGTTACTTCTTCAGAACAGCTAGTGGATGTAGGTTTTGTAGAGGCTGTTTCACTGAATGACTCTAAACACTCAATGACTCACATTGATTATTACATGATTCCGTAGGTGACTGAAAACATAAAAGATATTGGTTTATGCAATGAATCTAAATTAAGTACATACTTAAGTTTACCTTGAATAATTAATTATTTTAAAGGACTTATTCGGCCAGCAGCTGTCTCATCAATATTTTGTATAAGAAGTCTTTATATTGTCTTCATAGGCAAAGTTGTAAAACAAATGATGAATAAGTTTTAACCCTGCGAACATATGTTTTATATGTTCGCAGGTTTTAACCATATTCATCAGCTTATAGCTTTAAATGTTCAATAATACATCCAACAACTCTGTTGTTATGCCATTTTCTAAAATGTAAAACAGGAATGATACATTTAAGTAATCCATTGAGACTTGGCTGAAACATCGTGACATTTTATAAAAGAGGCCTATAAAACGTGGACATAATTATATTTTTTGTATGAATGGGTGGCGCTTTAACAACACTCTAATCCAAGGCTGGCCTATAGCCAGGCCAGTAAAACCAATGGGTACTTACACACAAAAACTCCCATTACTTCTGGAGGAACATCTTTTGCCTTGAGAAGAGTAACTATATTGTTAGTTTCGTTCATTTTGTTCACAGTTTCACACGTCGCGATGTCGCACTTCGCAATACAAGTACCAGTGTACACCACAAGAGATATCTGATCTGATAATGCACTCCAACTCCACCACCACAGAAAACAAAAATCTCAATTCACAATCTCAAAGTTCTCAAACAGATCAAAAAAGAACAAACTTATAAACTTGCTTTGCGGCTCGCGCGCATGCGCACAAACAATAACGGTTGGCGTTGGGTGACATACCAAAAAATATATAATTAAGGTAGAGATTACTGGTTATTAAGTCAACATATTTTTTAACTTTTTTCAATATTATATTTAATTGAAACAAGGCACTATAACATTTTGTAGCAATCCATGCTGTTTACTTAAAATAAGATTAGATGTCATTAGTTCAAAAGATTTTTGTTTTAATTTGCTCAAGATATGATTCAAGATGATATTTTCTTCATTGAATGAATTGTATCATTGTGATAAATTAACTTTCAGTTTGAATTAAGTAATTCTTTGTATTGAAGCAATAACATTTGAACTTTTTGAATTAATTTTACTTATTATTAATTAAAGATATTTTTTCTTGATTGTAAAAATCGCAACAAGAAAATATAGTTTTTGTTTTAAGACTGCCATTATTTGAAAATGAATAAACATTATTTGTATTAACACAATTTGCCTTGAAATAACATATTATGCCAAGAAAACTATTTTTCTTACTTAGAGAAATCTTTTTTTTCTGTGTGATAGCAGCAATTCGCATCGCATGCGGCGTCGCATCGCATCGCAGTTTATTGTGTGGGAGCTCTTAGCTTTTATGTCGTTGTCTTTTATTCGTTGCTTTCGCGCCGGTGCCGGGGCTAAATCAACTCAGCGGAGATTACACGAGAGGCTTTGCCAGGACACTGCCTGGAGACGAAGCCTTTTACCGATTGTTTAGAGAACACTGGACTAAGTTAGGTCTTAGCAGATAAAGAATGGGGCTCAGAAAAGAAAGGAACTATTAGAGTTGCTACGTTGAACGTCGTCGGTTTCATCTATCGTTTTTCTCATAAATTCATGGGATTACTGAGTTAAATAAAATCTACTTTCGTAGATCAAGTGTAAACTTTGACGTAGTGTCTGCACTTTACTAAGTTCATCGATTCACTGAAGCTGTGAATGCTTCAAGGTCCTAAGTAAATTGAACAAAAGACAGAGGATGCATAATTATCCAGGCCTGTCGATATGTTGTTGGCATGGCAACTACCATGCGAATGGTTTTTTGTCTGTTTGCTTGTTACGTGGAAGACAGAAATAATGTGGTAAGTGCCTTACTTATACGAGGGTTAGGTTATTTTACAATTTGAACGAAAAAGCCAGTAGGGATACCTTGGTGTACCAAGTGTACCAGGCGGAAAAGTTGCTATTGAACAGCTCTTGCCGGTTACAAGGTCTCCCGCCCTAGGGATTTGCGAACCGAGGGCGTAGATTCTTTTGACATTTTTAAGCCTCTAACCATTGTCAAGTTACTAACCGGTAACAATACAAGGTCAAGGCTCTAGGGATTTGCGAACCGATAACAGAGATTCTTTGACGTTCATACGTGCTTGTAAGACTTAAGTGATTAAATTATACCTATTGAATTTAAAATATTACTTTGATTGATTTGTATTTAGTAATGGTATTGTTTGTAAATACTATTACTTACATTTGACAAAGCTGGTAAGTTTTTGTGACCGTTTTATCTTGTCAGCTAAAAGAGTCTGAAACGGGCGGTAGGGCAAAACTGACAATTCATAAATGCGTGTAATATAATATATGTTTGGTGCATTCATATTTTCCTCAAGAGCTCATGAGAACGGTAGTCGTACCCATATACCAAAAATAAAACGGGTGACGTGTCGGCTATGTCAAATTATAGGCCTATCTCGTTGGCAACTATAGTAGCTAAAGTGTTTGATGGTGTGCTGAATTCACAGCTGGATAGACACTTAGAAATTCACGATCTTCAGTTTGGTTTCAAACGAGAACTATCAACCGAAAGTGCTATAATGTGCCTGAAGCACACTGTCAAACACTATACGGACAGGCATACACCTGTGTATGCCTGTTTCCTCGATCTTTCCAAAGCCAACGACTTAGTCGCATATGATGTTTTATGGGAGAAGGTTCGGCATGTGGGTTTGCCGCCGGACATAGTAAGCCTTTTCAAATTTTGGTATGCGAACCAAAGTAATTGTGTTAGGTGGGCGAATACGTACTCTGAGCCATACCAAATGGAATGTGGTGTCAGACAGGGCGGGTTAACGTCGCTGAAGCTTTTTAATTTGTATATAGACGCACTGATCAGGGAGCTAAGCGGCACTAATGTTGGTTGTCATATTGGAAATATATGCGTTAATAATTTAAGCTACGCGGACGACATGGTGTTGCTGGCCCCTTCGGTCGGTGCGTTGAGAAAACTACTAAGTGTCTGTGAAGCGTATGCTAAAACTCATGGATTGCTGTACAATACTAAAAAGAGTGAGTTTATGGTGTTTAGGGCAGGTAGCAAATGTCCTAGTACAGTACCTCCTATCCGGTTGTATGGCTCACCACTTTGCAGAGTCAACCAGTTTAAATATCTTGGCCACATTGTTACGGATGATTTAAAAGATGACTTAGACATGGAAAGGGAGCGCAGGGCGTTGTCAATTAGAGCGTATATGTTGGCACGTAGGTTTTATCGTAGTTCTGACACAGTTAAAATCACGCTATTTAAAGCATACTGTTCTTTGTTCTATTCAAGTAGCTTATGGGTCAAATATACCAAAAAGTCGTACGACGCCGTGCGCGTACAATATAATAATGCTTTTAGAGTACTTTTGCGGCTGCCGCGTTTCTGTAGTGCGTCGGGGATGTCGACAGATCCCTGTTGCGTCGAATCCGTGGCAGCCCGAAAGATTATTTTAACTATTTTAAGAAGCTTTGCCGATTATGGGGACTGTCCATTGATCGCGCACATGTGCTGTATCACTCGCTCCGTTCTAGTTATTAAGTACTAACATAGAAATTAAGCTTTCGTTTTGTATCACCTACTAACCAATTATGGATCTTTGTTGTCCGAGTAATAAATATTTTTATTAATTTTTTGATTTTAATATGCTCAATTGAATAAAGAATATTTTCATTTTCATTTTCATTGTTAGCTAAAAAAAATACGCATGCAAAGCCACATCTGCCAAAAATGCCAAACAGAGGGATGTAGAAACAATTACCGTTGCAGCGAAACCTCCGAGTGCGTTAACTAAGGATTAATTGTAGAATTAAAACCGCCGCAAGCCCCCGATGTGGACAAAAGGAAATCTGTCGGTGGACACAAAGGACGCGCCGCCGCCATGTTTTATTTAACCCGTGTCGCGCCGGGTGACTTTCATCACAAAATGGCAAAGTTACCAGAGAGTATACGTACAACTTAAGTTTTGGCGCGCACTGTTCATTGAAATAAAACAACTTTTACTATATCAAACGCGCTATAAATTTACTTTTCGAGGGTAGACTTATAAGTAGCCAGTCATCCCGTGACTACGACAGCTGAAAATGTGCCGAATCGTCGGGAAATACGAAAAATCAAACAATTACAACTTAGTTCGTGAAATGTAGCACGTTTGATATCCGTAAAAACTGTTTTATTTCAATTACCAGAGAGTTCTCCGCCATACTCAATAAACTTTGGGGGAGGCCTATACTCAGCAGTGGGTGTTATGTGGCTGAGACGACGAACTTGCTTGACTTTGTTGCTGCTGTACTGGCTCGATGTCCTGAATATAATTGTTAAAGTTGCGTCTAAAGAAGCAGCGTTAATGGCATACCACGGCTACGTAATGTCATTACTAAGATACGGACTCATTTTAAGGGGGAAACTCTGTAGATTTGCCCAGAGCATTTACAGTACAAAAGAAATGTGTTCGGTCTTTCTGTGGTGCAGATAGATTATATAGCTGTAAGCCAATGTTTAAGGCTCCAACCTTGCTACCGCTTCCCTGTCTGTACATATTAGAGATGGCACTTTTTGTAAAAAAATATAATTGTCTATTCGAAATTAAAAGTAGTAACTTATACAGAGGAAGACAAGGCAATAATCTCTGTATACCAGACCAAAGATTAATGGTATACTCAAAAAATGTTCATTGTATGGCGATTCGCGTATTCAATAAACTACCCAATGACATGAAGATTTTGACATATTTTAAATTTAAATCAAAATTGTTTAATTTACTAATGGACAAAATGTATTATAAAATCGCTGACTTCCTTAATGATAAAATTTCACATTCCTTTTAACTGATTTCTTTTTGTTTTTTTTGGTTTCATTATTGTTGTTATTTTATTTTCTGTTTTAATGTAAAATGTATCACAACATAGATTTACTGATAATGTTGACATTGTTTTTTATTTATTGACATCTTTTTATTCATAATCTTGGCTAATGCTCGTAAAACTTATAATACTTTTGTTTTGTGGTACAGTGGTTCGACCTACTATTATTAATTACAATTAGATTTTTTGTTGTAAAAATGAATATTTGCACATCGCTAAATGCGATAGAATATCTTGGAAACTAGTTATTTAAGATCAATATGTAACCATATTCAAGCAAATAAAATTTATCTTATCTTTTTAGAAAATAAAAGAATGAATATTCTTTATTCAACTGAGCATATTACATGCATTTTTAAATTGTCAATTTTGCCCTACCACCCGTTTGAGACTCATTTAGCTGACAAGAAAAATCTTTTATAGGTATTATTTGTGCCAGTATTTGCGAACTCTTTCGTCGTCGTCGTCGTCCCAGCCATATAATACCCACTGCTGAGTATAGGCCTCCCCCAAAAGTGGGGGTTTGCCATAATCGCCACGCTTGGCAGGCGGGTTGGCGATCGCAGTATGGCCAAGTTTGTAGGAGACGCTGCTGCCCGTCTCCTGAAGGTTGATTAGTCGCCTTTTACGACGCCCACGGGATGAGAGGGGGTAGTGCTATTCTAAGCCGACACTACACAGCAGCCGAACTCTTTGCAAGTTGTTTATTGATGTTTGTTGTATTATGTTAAATTAGTGACCGCCCGCGATTTCGCCCGCGTGGTTTCCGTTCGCCTGGAAATGTCGATTGAAATGTATCTCATGTTTTAATTCAGGCTATAATCTATCTTGAGTTTCAAACATCTAAATCCGTTCAGACATTTTTGCGTGATTGAGTTTTAACGCAACTTCAATATGTGTGTGCATGTAGGCATTTTGTTTCTGTTTAGGCCGGTGCCGCCACACCTACTTTGTGCTTTCATGCTCGATTTATACCTTTTGCCGCTGAAATGTAAGAATAGAACGGGTGAACAAATGGCTAGCTAGTGTGTTTAGTGTTTACTCATACATCACATCCCAGAAGGATGTGATGTATGAGTAAAATATTAACACATGTGTTTGGTATTGTACCGTCATGCAATGAGTTCCAGTGTTATGGTTATGGCAATCATATTTTATCGACCTGTTTCTGTAAAAACATGTCCTAACCTAAAGTATTCATCGAGACACGAAAACACCTATGATGTAACCCAGTATTAAGCCTAAGACTCTTAATCTAAGATCACTAACGCCTTTAATCCAGCCCTAAATTAACCCCCCACTATAAACTACCCGTCTGAACCCATTAATATGGCGTCATTGGTGTCCCCACTCGATCACAATCCATTCGGTAATTCCCCTTTGCATTTTACGCTTCATAGATTAATGTCGTAGTACGCTACGAGCGCTACACGTCTACGTGCTACGGCGTAGCATGTAGTTTGATTCGATATACAATTTTCGTTCACCGTTTTGCTTTGAATTTTTGTCTGGTTTTTTTTTCATTTTGGCATCAAACAGTCATAATATAGAAAGTAACCATACAAAAATGTTATTTAAAGTAGACGTACAGTGCCCAAATGTAATCATTAAACAAAATCGTGTTCTTGGACAACAGTCGTTGATATGACTTTTTCTTAACATGAATACATAAATACAACAATAGTTATTTTTTATGCAAGGTCATAACTCGCCGCTAAATAGCCAACTTTCCAGTTGGCTATTTAGCGGCGAGTTACCTCTATTGAAAGCTGAGCAAGTGAAGGATTCTAAGATTGAACTACGAGCGTAGCGAGTGGTTCAAAGATTGAATCCTGACCGAAGCAATGATTTTAAAGGTACAAGACGTAAAAATAAATCTTTATTTTTAAATTGTCTTTGTCAGTGTCAACATTTACGGAATCGTTTTTATTGTTATTTTTAAGTAACAATATATTCCTACTTTTAATAACTTTGAATTAACCCGAAAACCGAATTTTAATCACTGAGTTTTAGAAACTTATCTTCTTTACTTCAATTTAATAAACTTTGGGATTCATAATCGCAATTTTCTTTTTCAAAGTTCTGTATTTTCCATACTGAAGAGTGACAGAAAGAGTCACTTTTGCATAGTAGTTATGTACTATTGTGCTTGTTCTATGTAATTATTAAGTAGTATCCTCAGTGCTTCCATCTTCAGCCTTATCAATACTTAACATCAGGTAAGAGTCTCACCGTCGTTCATAATAAAGTAAATAAATACGTGATGACACTTCAAAAATCTTCGAAAAGCCTATCAAAACTTTTTGATTCATCAAACCCGAACCGGACACCGGTGTCAGAGAACAATGAAATATCTATTGTGTGTCATAATCCGGCGTTTGAAAGGTTAAACAAATTATTGATATAATTTTTATAATGGTAATTGTATGAAATACGTTTTCGTTCACTAAGGGCCCGCGCAGACGACGGACATTGGAGGACTTTTTGTCCGCGACACGACCTTATAACTAAGAACATAAAGTTGAATATATAACGAGGACTATCACGTACTTTTCATGGATATACGCGGTCTAAATTCAATCTTATTTGGTTAACAATAAAGACGTGTCGCGGGCAAAAAGTCCTCCGCTATCCGTCGTCTGCGCTAGCTATAATGATCACTTGACGACCTCCGTGGTAGATTGGTACGTACACCGGATTCTAGGTGTCGCTCACTCTGAGGTCCCGGGTTCGAATCCCGGTAGGCGCAAATGTTTGTATGATGAATACGAGCATTTGTACCTGAGTCATGGACGTTTATATATGTTTCTACACTCAAATACTCATATATGTATTACTAGGTGTGTTTATATCCATTACCCTAGTATTCCATAACACAAGCCTTACAGTGCTTACATTGGGGCTAGGTTAATTGGTGTTTAAAAAAAATACAAACAATTCTTCGACGTGATTATGAATTATCAACATAAAATTTCTGAAGACCAAAATTGGCCAGTTAAAATATATAGTTATGTAACATAACAACTGAACCATTTCGTAGTTTTTCTGTAAGTTTTATTGATACCGTATGGGCGGCAGTACGAGCCTGCTGGTCGAAAAATACGCGGAGACATTTTGCGGAGCAAGTTTGTGCAAAGCTTTATTAATGGTCACCGGATGGGGGCTGGTCTAAGTTACAGGAGATCAGCTAAAAGTTCTCATTATTATCATTACTTAACATCAGGTATGGTGAACAAAAGGTGTCGTTCCGTTGTACATTAAACAAAAATTGGGGATCTTCCATTCACAAGATCCTCATGCAAGCGCGTCACATGACCAGGTATAGATGCGAAGCCGGTTTTAACCAAGCGGTAAAAATGAAGTTTTCGTTATTAACGGTTATTAACGCATTGTTTATGCTTATTACGGTAACATAAAAATCTTGTACAATCCGCCGAAAAACCATACCATGGTGTCCATACCCTACCCGCTACCTAAACGACGACGTTGCCACTTCGTTCAAACGAAGCGGCAACGTCTCGTTTGTTAAATTATGTTCATAAGTAGGTATGTTTAATGAGTACCTAGTTTGTATATTTTAGTAACGTAAATTATTTACGTCTACGTTAAATTTTATTAATTTCTTTGGGCGTATGCGTGTTTGGTAACTATGGAAGTATGCCCATCCATAGTTAACAAACACGCATTCGCGCAAAGATTCATTCACTTTCTCGGCCCATTTCTTTACAATAAAGTCAATAGATTAAATAAAATATATTACCTAAACCGACATGAAGTTAAAAACTCTGTAATTAAATTGAAATATTTTTGAAAATATGTAGCTAAATTAACCTATAATTCCATAATATAATATTTTATGTAATATACACACCCTCTCCACACACACTCACACCCACTCAGTTCACACACCATGAGAGGACTTACTCCACATATAACTTTTTGGCAGATTTAAACATATATTATTATTTTACTTTTTAAGGTTGAAATGCTTTGTTTACATCTATATTTTTGTATCAAAAAAAGAGCGCTGCACCTGAGATACAGTGTAAACTAGTTCAGGTGCAGATGTTAATTTCTAGATCTAAGATGTACTTAAGATAAGAAAATTTATCTATATTTTTGTAAGAAAAATGTGTCAATAAATAAATAATTTTTTAAAAAAATATTATTATTAATTTTTCATATTTAAAGATGGATTATGTATATTTTATCGCTTTAAATACGATTTATAAAATCTAAAATGGAAGCTTTCGAAGTTTTCTTGGCAGCTTCTTTCTTCGAAGGTCCTCCCAATTTGTGAACTGCCAGTAGAGTCTTTAGTTTTCTTTTTTTCTTAATAATAAAGATTTAAAATAATAATTACATTAAAATATCAAATCAATAATAATTGTTGCCGTAGTAAATGTCTAACCGTATCCGAACGAAAAAATAAATTAACTTTTCGAGGGTAGACTTATAAGTAGCCAGTCATCCCGTAACCACGGTAGCTGAAAAGGTGCCGAAACGTCGGGAAAATCAAAAAACCCCTAAAAACCAAAAAATCCGGACAATTACAACTTATTTCGTGAAATATAGCGCGTTTGATATCCGTAAAAGTTGTTTTAAGTAGTAGGGATTCGAGAGTTCTAACACAGTGTCAGAACTCCCATCCCCCCTCCACCCGTCTCCCCCTCATTGCCCTTCCACAACCCATCCTCGGGTCGTCCAAAACTAAAAAAAAAAAAAAAAAAAAAAAAAAAAAAAAATGAAAACACCCCCATTTGAATCGATTGCGCTGGGTCCCGGAATGATATCTCTAACCCTTTCTGAGATACGTTTTTCTTAAACTCAGCCCTACTTGATTAACTAATTAATCCTCGGGCCTCGGGCTTCGCTAATGACACGTTCTATGTTAATTACACCTCAGTCATTTTTCACAATGCCGCTCATTACTTAACTATTTAATAAAATCATTCATATTTGTTGCATAACTACGATCCGTACCTATGCATGTTTTCGAACAAAACAACGCCTCACCTAGTCTACCTACCTACCCAGGCAAACCGAACATACACAGTTTGTTGAAGCTGGAGCTTAGCGGAGTTTTTAACACACCTACTATTTATCGTTCTCATGTGAACACCATATTTCTCTTCTACAATCTTAATTTGGTTCATTAATTTCTCATTTATTTGCTTCCACTACCATAACAAGTTTTACAAGTACTTTTATTATTTGATTCGACAAATAACTTTGCTCATTAAATTATCAACTATTTGCTTTCACTATAATAACAAGTTTTATTCAAGTTCTCAGTTGTTTTTTGAACATTTTGATTGAGA
This sequence comes from Chrysoteuchia culmella, assembly GCA_910589605.1. NCBI lineage: Eukaryota > Metazoa > Arthropoda > Insecta > Lepidoptera > Crambidae > Chrysoteuchia > Chrysoteuchia culmella. The sequence goes on along the minus strand of OU342652.1, from coordinate 23,106,369 downwards.
AACACATCATAATGTTATGATCTGACTTAGTATAAGAACAACCACAACTTAGCGTTTCCTAACAAAATATTATTCGCCCTCATTGAAGACATAGACTACTGCTTCAGAGTCAAAACAACAAATATGGAAGTGAGTATTTTATTTTATTAAGTTACATGATGTTGATTTATATTTACTGTTGTACTTATTATTCTTTGTTCTCATTGTTATTGCTCATATCTTACCTCGATAATAACACTACCGCCAACTAGGAGGAAAACACTTATAAATATTACTTTCCGATGTCTGATGATGAGGACACATCTTCGAGCCCATACCCTTAAGAAGAGAAATAGCAGCAGCGAGCCGAGCAGCGATTCTCTAAAGGAATTCTTTGAACAACCCGCGTAGAAGTAAAAAGCAAAAGTTCAGTCGTCTATTGTAGGCAGAGTAACAAACGACGGGGTCTCATATATTTCTACAAATGATGATAATGGATCAAAAGCGAATCACCTAATAAAGATCGAGATCTATGAATTTAAAAAATTGGCGAACGTCTCGCTATCGGATCACTGGAAACATGCGGACGTACGAGTGAAGTACTATAATAAACAAAACACTAACCACCACCAACGAACACGGCAGCTGATATATAACATTACAAAAGAAATTTCAAGTGCATCTGACTGCAAGAAATATACATTTAAACATAAAGATTGAATAAAATCATCCATACTGACGTTGATTTATAATGCATCATATTATAAAATGTATGAAATAAGGTTGAAATTTGACACCTGAATAAACGATTTATTCTGTTAATATTCCCTTCTTTTCCTTCATTTCAAAGGTTTTTAAAATAAAGATCAAAATGAAATTGAATACCCAACCTAAAATACCCTTGGCGAAGCAGTCTTGTCAGAACTTGTTATTTAACATACAATTTCATGTGAACACCATATTTTTCATTCATTATCGAAAAACTTTATTTACTACTTTCAATAAAGTTTCAACTAACTTCTTCTCTTCATTATTTAAGTATCAAATGTTTGCTTACAAAAGCATAACAAGTTTATTTAAGTCTTATCCTTTGAATTAGTTTACTTTGTTTTATCAGTGATTGTCAAACCCATTAGAATCTAATGATATGAACTAGTATAAAAACGATCATATTCGCTTTCCATTTCCTAACAAAGTACCATAGAAGACGTTATTACATTGACTACTAGTTGAGAAACAGGCTATCTAAAACGGATGTAAGTATTGTATTTTAAATACTTCTTTGTGCCTGATATTTGCTAATTGTTCGTAACTATCGACCTCCTCGTCTGTTACATGATGTTGGTTTATATTTATTGTTGTACTTACAATTTTTTGTACTCATTGTTACAACCCACATCCTGCTTTAGTGACAGCACTACCATTGGTTACGAAGCAAACACATCTTTGACACAACACCTACTCTATCAAGAAGATAAACAGACCAAACAGCGAACCTCTAAGAAGCAAGTTTTTTGAATAGCCCTTATAGGAGACACGTGCTAAACTATAGTAGATTAGTCTACTGTGGGGCGTGCAACAAAGGATGGGATCAAAAGCAACTTATCTAATAAATGTAATTTTTTCTTTATGTCTTAAAAATTAGCAAGCGTCCTGACATCTGATGTAGGGGTTTTCGAGTGAATTACCACCTACAACAAGCAAAAGTATAACCACAACAAATAAATTCGACAGTCAATTTATACTTATAATAATATCAGAAAGCTATTTGAAATGCATCTGAACGCAAGAAATATACGTTAAAACGTAAATATTGAATGTGCATAAAATCATTGATCAACACAATCTCATTAACAAATTATTTTGCCATAAAGAAACTATCATGAATATCGTTACAATAGTGGTGGATCTACAATGGTTCAAAGATTTAAAAAATAAATTCATTATAAAGGAATTGGCAACCGCTACTAAAGATTACACTCTAATATTTTTTATAAAATCACCTTACTCTTTTGAAAACTTTATGAAATGATGAACAAAAGCATATACGTTGGTTGGAGAAAAACCGTGGGTTGACTTGGATTGAAGGAATCATTGATCATCAAGAATTTCAACGAATTCTAGTACCTACCTTATTTAATTGACAAAAAAGTATTAGTCAAAGATTTGGAGAAAATAATGTGGCTTAGAGAGTTCTATTTACAATGTGAAATAATAGAATTAGGTGAAAAAAAGGTTGTCATAATGGCTTTATGTTACTTAATGATTGCAACAACAATGAAAAAAAAGTTTTGGAGTTGTGTTCATCACAAAAATATCTGTGCATTAAAAATGTAATGTGTCTCAAGATGTGGTACTGTGATAATTATATCTTTAATTTATATTAATTTAGAATAACAAATTAAATTGTAAACTATTTTTTAATGTATCATTTTATTAATCAAATAAAATATATTTGGGGTTATACATACACCGTTCTTTTTTTGAATTGGATCAAGTAACTTATCATCTTTTCAGATTGCAAAAATTTTAAAAACATAATAAACTTAAACTTCTGTAGGATTTAAAAAAGTAATCGTTATTTGTACATAACTTGTTGTAATAATAACGAACACAAAAAAAAAACTGTTTGGTTATAGCAGTGTGAACAATTCTATATTTCAATATAAACCTTGTTAATATCATGAAGAAACTGTCATGAATACCTAATGTTCAAAATATAAATTATTACTATGACAGAGGGAAGAAACCACATGCAACAAGCAAAATTATAACTACAATCAACGAACTGGACACTCGATTTATAATAAAAGATTTTTCAAATGCATCCAGGACCCCTATTTTTGAATCACTCGTCGTGCGAGTGGCGAGGCGAATGAGGAGGCGATCACGCGATTAGCGATCTAACATGCGTAGACATAGCACGCTTTTCGCTTTGCCCCTCGCGCGCTCGCGTTGGGAGGCGGTACTACAGGCGAAAAGCGTAGTTATGTATATACGTGCAAGGTCGCTTTTACGGAATACGGAAACTCAAACGTCGCTCGCACGAAAATCAGTAGAAACCTCGAGACGAGGGAATCAAAAAATAGAGCTCCTGGACACAAGAAATATTAACAACTACAACAAAAATATTCTTCCGTAAGAAACTATCATAAAAATCGATGCAATACTTAGTCGTGGATTTACAATTGCCAATTGCTAATAAAGATTTACCTCTGACATTTTTTGATAAAATTGCCTTTCTTTTAAAACTGTATTAAATGATGAACAAAAGAATATGCGTTAGGTTGGAAAATAAAACCGTGGGTTGACTTCGAGCGAATGATTAAGTAATTGATCATTAAGAATTTCAACGAATTCTGGTACCTTATTTATTTAGACAAAAAGAAAAAAATAGGTTTGTAGAAAATAATGCGGCTTCGAGAGTTATATTAAGAATATGAAATAATAGAATTAGGTGAAACAGGTTGTTCTAATTTTTGTAAGTTATATAATGAATACTACAAGAAATACAACATGTTTTGGAATGGAGTTCATCACAAAAAATATTTGTGCAATAATTTTTTTTATGTGAATCAAGATGTGGTATTGTGATAATTATATCTCTAATTTCTTTTAATTTAGAATAACAAATATTGAATTGTAAACTATTTTTGAATGTATCATTTTATTATTCAAATAAAATATCTTTGGGAGTATACAAACACCGTTTTCTTTTTTAATTGGATCAAGCAGACAAAATCATTCATTTATTTATCTACAATTATATTCTCCAATGCGAAAATTTTAAAACTCCTGCAGAATTTAAAAAAAATTGAACATTTGAACAAAACCTGTTGTGGAAATAACGAACACAAAGAAAAAAAGCTTAGGTAATGTTTGATTTTGAACAATTCTATATTTCAAAACAAACTTTGTTAATATCATGAAGAAACTATCAGGAATACCTGTCGATCAAATAGAAATTATGATTATGGCAGAAGGAACAAGTTCTCGAATTGTGTACATCATAAAAATATGATCACATAAAAAAAACTATTAATGAAATATTGAATATTATTATTAATTTTACTGTATAATTAAATATTATATATAGTATTATGTATAGTAAACCTGGTTAAAGTTTGCAAATAAGTTACAATTTGAAGACATGGAATTCACTTTCTTATTTTTATTGATATATTACTCGAATGCTTCTTATGCTGCAAATAAAAAAAATACAATTATTTAAAAAAAAACAAATTCTTAAATATTCGAAATAAAAGTGAAGTTATAATTTATTATTACCTAAATCGTTCGTAGGTAATATGCATCTTCAAAATGGATCTTAATATTAGTTTAGATATTATGCTAATAAACTAGTTCACACTGCTATTCACAACTACAATATTTTTTTTAGATGTCTTAAATAATTAACACACCCTCTTATACGCATACGCAACCTACATTTGTATTTCTTGCAAGTAAATAGGTACTAATTGATTTCTTTTTTATTTGTATAAACAGAAGGCATACTTTTAGAGAAGAAATGTTTTCTTTAGCATTCATATAATAATGTTTTTTAATATTATTAATATAAACTGCATTTTTTTTTAAGAATTTACTGTTATCGTCTTTGAAAGAAAACAATGCTTACCCACAACGAAATTTTATAACTAATAAAATGATACAGTAAATAATATTTAACAATTCAATATTAAGATTTTTTTATGCAATTATGTACATCTATTTATTATGTACACAATTCGAAAATTTGTTCCGTCTTCATACTCATCATTAACTAACTTAAAAATTTAGCATTGTCCAATTCCACCAAAAATTCTAATATTTCACATTGTTGAGAGCTACCTCTCGAAGTCACATTATGTATGAAAAATGTTCAAATTCTCGATGATCAATGAATCTCTTCCTCTAAGTCAAACATTGATTTCTTTTTTTACCTAAGCAATAGGTACACTTACTTCTGCTCTCCATTTGATAAAAGTAAAAAAAATGACGTTTTAATTATTGAAATGTTAGAATATCATTTTTAATATTGATTAATTTTGTTCCTTATAATTAAATTATTTTATAGAATTTTGGATCCACGAGCATTTTCATCGATATACTTGTAAATTTCTTCATGATATTAACAAACATTGTCGAACAAGATAAGGAAAATTAGAAGACATAAAAAGATATCGTATGTTTACTAATGCATTCATAAAAAAACTGTAAAATTATTTTATCAATTTAATGTTATAGTCTTTTAGTCTTTGAAAGAAAACAATTATACAGTAAAATTAATAATAATATTCAATATTTCATTAATAGTTTTTTTTATGTGATCATATTTTTATGATGTACACAATTCGAGAACTTGTTCCTTCTGCCATAATCATAATTTCTATTTGATCGACAGGTATTCCTGATAGTTTCTTCATGATATTAACAAAGTTTGTTTTGAAATATAGAATTGTTCAAAATCAAACATTACCTAAGCTTTTTTTCTTTGTGTTCGTTATTTCCACAACAGGTTTTGTTCAAATGTTCAATTTTTTTTAAATTCTGCAGGAGTTTTAAAATTTTCGCATTGGAGAATATAATTGTAGATAAATAAATGAATGATTTTGTCTGCTTGATCCAATTAAAAAAGAAAACGGTGTTTGTATACTCCCAAAGATATTTTATTTGAATAATAAAATGATACATTCAAAAATAGTTTACAATTCAATATTTGTTATTCTAAATTAAAAGAAATTAGAGATATAATTATCACAATACCACATCTTGATTCACATAAAAAAAATTATTGCACAAATATTTTTTGTGATGAACTCCATTCCAAAACATGTTGTATTTCTTGTAGTATTCATTATATAACTTACAAAAATTAGAACAACCTGTTTCACCTAATTCTATTATTTCATATTCTTAATATAACTCTCGAAGCCGCATTATTTTCTACAAACCTATTTTTTTCTTTTTGTCTAAATAAATAAGGTACCAGAATTCGTTGAAATTCTTAATGATCAATTACTTAATCATTCGCTCGAAGTCAACCCACGGTTTTATTTTCCAACCTAACGCATATTCTTTTGTTCATCATTTAATACAGTTTTAAAAGAAAGGCAATTTTATCAAAAAATGTCAGAGGTAAATCTTTATTAGCAATTGGCAATTGTAAATCCACGACTAAGTATTGCATCGATTTTTATGATAGTTTCTTACGGAAGAATATTTTTGTTGTAGTTGTTAATATTTCTTGTGTCCAGGAGCTCTATTTTTTGATTCCCTCGTCTCGAGGTTTCTACTGATTTTCGTGCGAGCGACGTTTGAGTTTCCGTATTCCGTAAAAGCGACCTTGCACGTATATACATAACTACGCTTTTCGCCTGTAGTACCGCCTCCCAACGCGAGCGCGCGAGGGGCAAAGCGAAAAGCGTGCTATGTCTACGCATGTTAGATCGCTAATCGCGTGATCGCCTCCTCATTCGCCTCGCCACTCGCACGACGAGTGATTCAAAAATAGGGGTCCTGGATGCATTTGAAAAATCTTTTATTATAAATCGAGTGTCCAGTTCGTTGATTGTAGTTATAATTTTGCTTGTTGCATGTGGTTTCTTCCCTCTGTCATAGTAATAATTTATATTTTGAACATTAGGTATTCATGACAGTTTCTTCATGATATTAACAAGGTTTATATTGAAATATAGAATTGTTCACACTGCTATAACCAAACAGTTTTTTTTTTGTGTTCGTTATTATTACAACAAGTTATGTACAAATAACGATTACTTTTTTAAATCCTACAGAAGTTTAAGTTTATTATGTTTTTAAAATTTTTGCAATCTGAAAAGATGATAAGTTACTTGATCCAATTCAAAAAAAGAACGGTGTATGTATAACCCCAAATATATTTTATTTGATTAATAAAATGATACATTAAAAAATAGTTTACAATTTAATTTGTTATTCTAAATTAATATAAATTAAAGATATAATTATCACAGTACCACATCTTGAGACACATTACATTTTTAATGCACAGATATTTTTGTGATGAACACAACTCCAAAACTTTTTTTTCATTGTTGTTGCAATCATTAAGTAACATAAAGCCATTATGACAACCTTTTTTTCACCTAATTCTATTATTTCACATTGTAAATAGAACTCTCTAAGCCACATTATTTTCTCCAAATCTTTGACTAATACTTTTTTGTCAATTAAATAAGGTAGGTACTAGAATTCGTTGAAATGCTTGATGATCAATGATTCCTTCAATCCAAGTCAACCCACGGTTTTTCTCCAACCAACGTATATGCTTTTGTTCATCATTTCATAAAGTTTTCAAAAGAGTAAGGTGATTTTATAAAAAATATTAGAGTGTAATCTTTAGTAGCGGTTGCCAATTCCTTTATAATGAATTTATTTTTTAAATCTTTGAACCATTGTAGATCCACCACTATTGTAACGATATTCATGATAGTTTCTTTATGGCAAAATAATTTGTTAATGAGATTGTGTTGATCAATGATTTTATGCACATTCAATATTTACGTTTTAACGTATATTTCTTGCGTTCAGATGCATTTCAAATAGCTTTCTGATATTATTATAAGTATAAATTGACTGTCGAATTTATTTGTTGTGGTTATACTTTTGCTTGTTGTAGGTGGTAATTCACTCGAAAACCCCTACATCAGATGTCAGGACGCTTGCTAATTTTTAAGACATAAAGAAAAAATTACATTTATTAGATAAGTTGCTTTTGATCCCATCCTTTGTTGCACGCCCCACAGTAGACTAATCTACTATAGTTTAGCACGTGTCTCCTATAAGGGCTATTCAAAAAACTTGCTTCTTAGAGGTTCGCTGTTTGGTCTGTTTATCTTCTTGATAGAGTAGGTGTTGTGTCAAAGATGTGTTTGCTTCGTAACCAATGGTAGTGCTGTCACTAAAGCAGGATGTGGGTTGTAACAATGAGTACAAAAAATTGTAAGTACAACAATAAATATAAACCAACATCATGTAACAGACGAGGAGGTCGATAGTTACGAACAATTAGCAAATATCAGGCACAAAGAAGTATTTAAAATACAATACTTACATCCGTTTTAGATAGCCTGTTTCTCAACTAGTAGTCAATGTAATAACGTCTTCTATGGTACTTTGTTAGGAAATGGAAAGCGAATATGATCGTTTTTATACTAGTTCATATCATTAGATTCTAATGGGTTTGACAATCACTGATAAAACAAAGTAAACTAATTCAAAGGATAAGACTTAAATAAACTTGTTATGCTTTTGTAAGCAAACATTTGATACTTAAATAATGAAGAGAAGAAGTTAGTTGAAACTTTATTGAAAGTAGTAAATAAAGTTTTTCGATAATGAATGAAAAATATGGTGTTCACATGAAATTGTATGTTAAATAACAAGTTCTGACAAGACTGCTTCGCCAAGGGTATTTTAGGTTGGGTATTCAATTTCATTTTGATCTTTATTTTAAAAACCTTTGAAATGAAGGAAAAGAAGGGAATATTAACAGAATAAATCGTTTATTCAGGTGTCAAATTTCAACCTTATTTCATACATTTTATAATATGATGCATTATAAATCAACGTCAGTATGGATGATTTTATTCAATCTTTATGTTTAAATGTATATTTCTTGCAGTCAGATGCACTTGAAATTTCTTTTGTAATGTTATATATCAGCTGCCGTGTTCGTTGGTGGTGGTTAGTGTTTTGTTTATTATAGTACTTCACTCGTACGTCCGCATGTTTCCAGTGATCCGATAGCGAGACGTTCGCCAATTTTTTAAATTCATAGATCTCGATCTTTATTAGGTGATTCGCTTTTGATCCATTATCATCATTTGTAGAAATATATGAGACCCCGTCGTTTGTTACTCTGCCTACAATAGACGACTGAACTTTTGCTTTTTACTTCTACGCGGGTTGTTCAAAGAATTCCTTTAGAGAATCGCTGCTCGGCTCGCTGCTGCTATTTCTCTTCTTAAGGGTATGGGCTCGAAGATGTGTCCTCATCATCAGACATCGGAAAGTAATATTTATAAGTGTTTTCCTCCTAGTTGGCGGTAGTGTTATTATCGAGGTAAGATATGAGCAATAACAATGAGAACAAAGAATAATAAGTACAACAGTAAATATAAATCAACATCATGTAACTTAATAAAATAAAATACTCACTTCCATATTTGTTGTTTTGACTCTGAAGCAGTAGTCTATGTCTTCAATGAGGGCGAATAATATTTTGTTAGGAAACGCTAAGTTGTGGTTGTTCTTATACTAAGTCAGATCATAACATTATGATGTGTTTCTCAATCAAAATGTTCAAAAAACAACTGAGAACTTGAATAAAACTTGTTATTATAGTGAAAGCAAATAGTTGATAATTTAATGAGCAAAGTTATTTGTCGAATCAAATAATAAAAGTACTTGTAAAACTTGTTATGGTAGTGGAAGCAAATAAATGAGAAATTAATGAACCAAATTAAGATTGTAGAAGAGAAATATGGTGTTCACATGAGAACGATAAATAGTAGGTGTGTTAAAAACTCCGCTAAGCTCCAGCTTCAACAAACTGTGTATGTTCGGTTTGCCTGGGTAGGTAGGTAGACTAGGTGAGGCGTTGTTTTGTTCGAAAACATGCATAGGTACGGATCGTAGTTATGCAACAAATATGAATGATTTTATTAAATAGTTAAGTAATGAGCGGCATTGTGAAAAATGACTGAGGTGTAATTAACATAGAACGTGTCATTAGCGAAGCCCGAGGCCCGAGGATTAATTAGTTAATCAAGTAGGGCTGAGTTTAAGAAAAACGTATCTCAGAAAGGGTTAGAGATATCATTCCGGGACCCAGCGCAATCGATTCAAATGGGGGTGTTTTCATTTTTTTTTTTTTTTTTTTTTTTTTTTTTAGTTTTGGACGACCCGAGGATGGGTTGTGGAAGGGCAATGAGGGGGAGACGGGTGGAGGGGGGATGGGAGTTCTGACACTGTGTTAGAACTCTCGAATCCCTACTACTGTTTTATTTCATCTAAAGTGGAATCTTTATATCTCGGATATCGATTTTTCACTTCATCTCGGGAGTTGACTACACAATAGAAAGACAGGTTATTTTCTCTTTTTCTCTGTCGCAGTCTCATAATTAACCGTTAATAACCGCATTTTATCGGCAGCTAACTAAAAATTTGGTAAAATAACGGTAGCTAACGGGTTTTTTTACAACTATAAACATGTCTTACATCCTATATCGCATTATCGCCTACCGCGTTATGCTAGAGAGCGGCCGAGCGCTTACCTATTGAATTTTTTATAAATGAAATAATTCTATCTATTAAAATTATTAATCTGTAAAGCCCCCTTGTCCTCATGAAAAATAATAGTTATTTGTTATGCAAGACTGCAAAGTTGGTTATTTAGCGGCGAGTTACCTCTATTGAAATCTCAGCAAGTGAAGGACTCTAGAATTCAATCAAAGATTGAATCCTGAGCGAAGCGAGGATTTCAAAGGTACAAGACGCTAAAAACTTTTCTGCCGAGCGCAACACACAATTTTTCACCACACAACAGCGAGGAACATTTTAATTTCTACATTTATTTGGTTGTTTCCGCGGTCAACTTCCGGTAAAAAATTCTTTAAACATAAAGTTTAATCTAAATATACCTTATTCTCGTTGTTTTAATGATATATATAAAAAAAAAGGGAGTATTATAGTTAATTCAAAGTTATTTAAAGTAGGAATATATTGTTACTTATTAATAAGAATAAAAACGATTCCGTAAATGTTGACATTGACATGAGGTACAAGACAAAGACAATTTAAAAATAAATATTTATGTCACAGTCCGAAATCCAATGATAGGTTGTGAAATCTCACCCAGCATAATATAAAATTCTTATAACAAATAGTTTAATCTTATTGTTATTGTTTTTATGATTCAATGAACTAAAATAATATAATTAAACCAAAACGGAGTATTATAATTAAGTAAATGCTTAATTTCATTAAAATTCATTAAAATATATTTTAATGAACTATGTAGTCCGAACCCCAATTTCCTGTTTATTGCTCACCCTTTGTTGGTCGGGATGGGACTATGCGACACCACAATATCATGTAAAATCATAATAATTTAGCACATTGTTTGTTCAGATGGAGGTTTTATTTAAATTTTAACCCGCTGTTCGCCGGTCCCTTAGCCCACTCAACCAGTATAGCATTAAAACGTGCATAGCGAGCCACCCGCTGCTTCCTCGGCCAAACGAGGGACCGCGTAAATTAGGATTGCCATTTCACGGCTAGAAATAAATATTTGCTATTAAGATTCCGGCCATGGCGACCGCTTCTCACTCCTTATCAGGTTTTGCGCTGACGTCCCCGTAAATGGCTGATGTAGCCAACTTTCGAAGTGAACTATCGTGGACATTGAGGACATGTTAGTGCCTTCAACCGATCTCAGCTAGAGTCGAGTTGAGATATTCGTTGCTCCCACCTGGTTTCCGTTTTCGTGGGAATATCGGGATGAAAAGTATCCTACATTTTAATCCAGGTTAGGGGCCGTTCAAGTATTACGTAAGCACTACAGAGGGGCGGGGGGGTCTTTGCTTTGCTTATTTTTGATGAAATGGGGGGTGGGGATCTAGATAGTGATTACGTCAGCAGTAATTATTAACTTTTTGCACATATCGCAACCCACACTTTGTCTATACAGAAAACGAAATGCATTTTTGGGGATTACAGTCCTCTATTCCAAACCTATTCCTTATTTCTAGACATAACTGCTGCTCATAAATCAATCTATTTTACCAATGTTTACGTAAGCATGTGGGAGAGAGGTAAGAGCTTTGCTTACTTTTGCTGACGAGGGGGAGGGGTGGGTTAATAATTGCAAAAAATCTGCTTACGTAATACTTGAACGGCCCCTTATCTACTATCGTCATGTGCCAAATTTCATCCAAATCCGTTCAGTAGTTTTAGCGTGAAAGAGTAACAAACAAACAAACTGATATACTTTCGCATTTATAATATTATTAGTAGGATTGACGTTTAAGCAAGAAATCTTCGATTGCAGCCATCCTCATTGAAGTCTTAACGACAGTAAAGTACCCCGTAGTGTCGGATTCACCCGGGCGGTCCCGGGCGTCTTGTAAAATGTGTAATGTATGCGGGCCGCGTGATCGGAATTTGTTATATCATCAAACTACCGCTGGACTTTAGCCACAGTTAACGTAGGGAATTACTGATTTTTATAAAAACCTTCTTTACTATAATGATTGAGTACAGTTCTTAAGTTTTAAATCGGCAACAATTTTCACTTGTCGACCCAAACCGCTGTGCCCGTTAGATAAGTTTAGAATTTTCATTTCTTAAAAAAATATGATTTGATTTTATTTCCGAAAATTCCACGACAATTTAGTTTATGATAGGTACTCGTATTATTGAAGTCTAGAATTTTCGGTCATTATTAAAAAAGTTTTTAGTATTATATAGTAGTAAACCGTTTGCTTTAGAAAAATGTGGACGTTGGATCGAAACGTGGCTAAGGTCTAATTGATGCGTGCTTCGCCCCCCATTAACCTGAACCTGAACACCACGATCACAGGAAGTCATCGTCATCAGCCATTTATTTACTGGGCACTGGCCTTCCTTATGAAAACTATCGCCCTATTTCATTGATTTATATATTTTCAAAAATAATATAATACATAATATATGAAAAATTTAATAATTACTTTGAAACGAATGACTTATATTCTAAACATCAATATGGCTTTCGGAAAAATAAATCAATTAATATGGCTTTATACGAATTTTTGGAAAAAAAACCGTGAAATACGTTGACAACCGAAAACCTACACTAGCGCTTGTCATGGATATGACTAAAGCATTTGACAATATTCATCATAAAACATTATTTTATAAACTAGAAAAGTATGGTGTAAGAGGTAACGCTCTAAAACTAATTGAAAGTTACTTAACTAATAGAAGGCAAATTACACAGACAACGAAAATTTATGCGAAAACTGGTGAAAACAAAACTTTTAGATCAAAAGAGAGACCAGTGTGCTATGGTGTACCACAAGGAAGTGTGCTAGGTCCTCTCCTTTTTATTATCTATATAAATGACTTACCTGCCGTAACCAATCATCATATGACCGTTTTATTCACCTATGACAATTCTAAAAATATCCAATTAGACATAAACAATACATTGACATCTTTAATAAAGTGGCTGACATTAAATAATTTGACAGTAAATTTGACGAAAACACATTTGATAAATTTTAAACAGAGAAATAACGATCCATTAAGTTTTGACATCAGCTATTTAGGAAACTCAATTAAGGAAGTAGATACAACTAAATTTCTAGGTTTGACTATAGATAACAAACTGACATGGAAACCGCATATTAACGTAAAAAATTAAACCTATTTTCATATGCTCTTTATAAATTAAGGAAGATTGCCAGTGTTAAAACGCTATTGACAGCCTATCACGGATATGTTGCATCAGCACTAAGATATATAACTATGTATATATACGAAATTGCAAACTGTCCGAAATAATCCAACCCATTTTGAAACTAATACTATCGGAAGTCGTCGTGAAGGCACACTGAAAGTAATTCATGGATGTAAAAGCCTTCTCCGAAGAATGAGTATAAATTGCATGGCACCTAAAATCTATAATAAAATTCCGTTAAATATCAGATCGGTTAAAACAATAACAGGTTTAAAAGTGCGCTCAATGGCTTTGTGGCGGAAAAAGCTTATTATGACATACGATCTTTTTTTGATGACAAAATATAATTACGTATGCTATGTTAAACAATGTTAAAAATAATTACTTCAATACTGACATCTACTTGCCTCTTTATTTTTGTATATATATTTTTTTAAAGAAATGACTAATGTAATTTAATGAATCTAATGAATTATAATGACTAATTTATAATAATAATTAAAATTGTAATGTTCATATACCATAAGGTGAATCATGGCTGTACCTTTTTTTATATGTGACATCTTGTAATACCCATGCTTATGAACTAATAAATGATTGATTGATTGATCAAATAATGCCATGTTCGGTTGCATTTTGCCTCGTTAATGAAAGATGTCTTATTACTAAAACCGACTTTCAAAAGGAGGAGGTTCTCGGTTAATATGTTTTTTTATATATTTTTTTATGTATGTTCACCGGTTACGCCGAGATTTCTAATCCGATTTACGTAATTCTTATTTTGTTCGATGCGGAATAGCTGCTATTTTGTTCCATAAAAATTTGATTCAGTTTGGCCCAGTAGTTTTTATTTTATGAGAATATTTGTTAACTTACCTCTGTTGTTTAACCGCCTTATCTAAGTCTGACGCCATAATAATAATGTTTTCAGCATTGTTGTGTTCCGGCAGTGATTGAGGATTCCGGTAGAGGCTCGCTTCCATCTTCATCCTTATCAGTATTTAACATCAGGTATGATGAAGGCTAAGAGTATGCCCGTTGTTCATAAAAACAAAAAAAAACTTACACTATGTAATTTTTACCATACTTCGTTTATAAAATGTACATGGAACCTAATCTGATCTTGAAAAATCCTACTGTAGTTTACAAAACAACCTATTACAGACACTAAAAAGTAAAAAATAAAAAAACTGCGTTAAAAATACCTTTTTTTGTTCATATTAGAACCTATTCCTTCGTCACCTCCACTGGATAGAGCGGTCCACTTGTATCTAGATATCGTCCCGCCCACCGAGTTGGGCAGTTTTATTGCTGATGATAAGGCGGTGACGGGCCCGATCGACGTCTTGAGGGTTGGTTTAGCATAACAGGGGATTGGGGTTTGGACAAGTTCATTGAAATGTTTCGAAGGGATAATTTACGTCAATTGAAATAATTTTGTCACTTTTAACTTTTGCTATTTCATCGCAATGTCGCGTTGTATCAGGAAGTCAATGAGATGGTGTAGGAAGCAGTGCATAAAAACATAGCTCTTAATTTAAGGAAGAAAACTTTTTTATAAGATACTAGAAAAGTACAAGTTTCCAAGATGTTATGAAATTTTAAATCATTATCATTTAAATATTCTGAAACACCACAACAAGATGTCATAAAGTAAACGTAACGTGGTTGTTATTATATTCACTTTCTGTTATTTGTTATATTTCCGTCGGTTCTTATATCCGTAACACAATAGCTACTTACAACAAATTTATTCCTAAATCCTAACTAATATTATAAGTGCGAAAGTGTGTTTGTTTGTCATCTGATTTTTGGTATTGAGTTAGTTGAAAGGACGGAGAACCACAGTTTATTCCCACGGGAACTGGAACCACGCGGCTGAATCCGCGGGCGGAAGCTAGTATCAAAATAAAATTATTTGGTATGTTAGGTGTGTGTACATGATGATTGAATAAAGACATACTATCTGCAGATTATTGGCCCAAACTCTGTATGGGATTGATTTCCTGCCAGAATTATGCTGTATTTATTTCCCAAATATTGTAAATTTAATTTTATTATTTTACTATTTTTAATCGACTTGAGTGGTCAAATAGTCAATCAGACAAATTGCATTGGTCCCATTAAAGTCGTTACGGTGCCATCAAATTTTGGCACCGGAAGGCCCTACCGGGAAGAATTATGGGAATCGGCGTTATAATTGGTCCGGTCACGCGACCGGAACTTGCGGCCAAGGTCAATCCGGGACTTAATTATTTTGACACTACAATTACGGGAACATTGTTATCTATGCTAATTGCTAGTATTATGTAGGTCAAGCTGTAGTTTGTTTAAACATATGGTAAATTTTTAAATAGAAAAACATTGGAAAAAATTTACTCGGCCACAAGGCCGCTGAGCTACCGAGACTAAGTCTCGGTTAGAGCATTGGACCGGATTTCCAAAGGTCGCGGGTCGATTCCCGTCTGAGAATTCACTTGTGGCCGAGTAAATTTTTTCCAATATTTTTCTATTTAAGAATTTACCATATGTATAAAAATAGCATTGAAAATTGCAAAAAATACAAAATCATAAAAAATGTAGTTTGTTTGTTTGAAAAAGGTAGTTAATCGGATTGCGTTGATTTTTTATATAGATTATGATTGGAATACGTAGAGCCATACACAGAAATACTCCTGAAGTGCGGTGTACTGCACATTCTTTTCACAGAAGTGTCTTGGGGTCAAACTTTGGATAGCGTAAATAGGTAGCCTATAAAATAAAGGAAATATTTTTTTCTTAAGTCGATTAATAGTTGCCTAGATTAAATGATGAATGATGAACGTTATCAAATAAACTCTTTAACTCAACATTCGATATTTTGTTCAAGATTAGTTTCGTTATGTCTGCATATACTGCAAACCACTAACTTAAGAGTTCGCGGTGATGTCTACGAAAAGTCAGCCACCGCACCGTACGTATTTTTTGGGTTCCGAACCCTTGTAGGATAACTTTGTTGTCCGTCCGTCCGAGTGAGTTTATCTCGAGAACGCATGAAGTAATGAGTTCAAATTAAAAACATAGATTGTCAACAGCCTGTTGGTGGTGTAAAAACAAAAAACTTCTAAATAAACATTTAAAAAAAGATAGGGCCGTTTATATCCTAATTACGAATACATACGTATATCTTGACACTCTCGAGGGAATCAAAATTCGTAGGGTACTTCCCGTTGACCTAGAACTATGAAATTTGGCAAGTATAATCGTCTTTTACTACAAGTACAAGAAAAAAACTGAAAACTGGACATTTGTAACTAAATCATGAAAATTTTTGTCTTAAGTTTTGGAAACAGTATTTCGGGAAAACACAAAAGAAACTGCGAGACTCATTTCCTGAACTATTTATAATATTATGTACCTAGGTACCTACTTAATATATGCGGAACCCTCGGTTGGTAATTTCGACTCGCACTTGTCCGGTTTTTTCTCTGAGTCTCGCTACCAATTGGCCATGCGTTATATAATGCCTCTGTACCCAACCGAGCCTTAAAATGTAAAAGGAATATTTACAACTAATTAATACGTTACTTAAATGTCAACCTTCCGTCGCGCGAATCGTTATTTGAATTGTAAACAATCATAGAGACCTAAGTATCGGCAACTCTGTAACTTGCCCTCTCCTAAACTTAGTTATACTTTGTAAGCATAGAAAGAAAAGCTTTTCGCTGTCATTGACGTCACAGTTAATGTAGAGTCAGAAGGGTAAATTTCTAGAAGGCCGACTTAGTTGAAATTGATAATAAAAAGAGCAAATACTTAGGATAAATTTCTATCAAATATTTCAAAAAATATTTTTCTATTAAAAATTTATCATCAGTATAAAAATGGGTTCCCTACTTGTGTGCGAAATTTGTTGATTAGATTTTCATTATATCGAACACGGTGTGTCGATAATTCAGTTGTGCGATGTTTCATTGAATCGATGCCCTATTGGTGCGATGTAACGCTAGTGCGAAGCCCTGTTGCGAAAAACCCTACAGCGATTGCTCATTAGTTTGATAGTATGTTGATTTGAAACGCCTACTGTTATACCTGATATTTTATAAATACTCTTTTGCATTTTAGACGTATTGAAAAAAAACATAATTTTTATTTCGACATACACATATTTATTGTGTATGAATACTAAAAAAACATACAACTTTTTGCAGCAGGCGTTACGGCTTTGAACCCTCAAAGCCGTAACGCCTGCTGCAAAAAGTCGTTCTAAGGCGTTCATTTATAACGAGATTATTAATTAAATATCAGGAACAACATAGCCGTTTCGAACCAACATAATATCGAACTAATGAGCAATCGCTGCTGTAGGATTTGCCGCAACAGGGCTTTTCGCACTAGCGTTACATCGCACTAATAAGGCATCGATACTATGTAAATTCGCACAACTGAAAAATCGACACACCGTCTTCGATATAATGAAAATCGATTCATCAAATTTCATACAAGTATATATAAAAACCATAAAAATAGCGTTGAAAATGCAACCTGAAAGTTTCCTTCTGCATTCCCCTGCGTTGCGGTAACTTCATCAATATTTCATTAGCCAGCCAATAACGGCGCGGGTTGGCTCGTCTATTTTTTGTCCCGCTCCCCCGCGCCGTGTCAAGTGAGTGCGCACGAGTTATTCCAACCGATTTCCATTCTGCTTTCTTTCAATAAATCACTATAAAACTATTGCTACTTACATTTAATGAGCTATGTCGTGGGATATTTCGTTTGTGTTTAATGGATTAGTGCTACTATCTAGAGATTTAGGTATTGATAACCATAATGTAAAGAGTAGCTGTTACCTTTTAACCGCCTTTGGTAACAACCACCGTTATCAGACCCAGGGGTCCGGGGTTCGATTCCCAGTGGGGGTACATATTGTATTCGGTTAAGTTCGTGGTAGGACATGTTGTAAGTCCGACTGGCTAGCTACCACCATCTTATCTAAGCCTGACGCCATAAAAACAATGTTTTCGACATTGTTGTGTTCCGGCAGTTAGAGATAAGATAGCCAGTTCCTCAGTGATGAGGATTCCGAGAAAGGCTCGCTTCCATTTTCAGCCTTATCAATAATTAACATCCGGTATGATGAAGGCTAAGAGTCTCCCCATTGTTCATAAAAAAGTTACTTACGTTTTTTTTTCATCCATCCATCCATCATCCATCATCAGCCTGTGGACGTCCACTGCTGGACATAGGCCTCTCCTAGCTCACGCCTGTTGTGGCGTTCATAGGAGGCTATTAGCCTACTGCTACCACGCTGACCAGATGGGTTGGTAGAGGGTTTGTTTCAAGTATTCCTTCTCTCGCACAGGTGGTCAATACGTCGAGCCTCTTAGTCGACTCTTACGACTTCCCAGGCATGTAAGGGAGTGGTGACACTTGTATTCTTAGGCCGTCACCACACGGCTTTTTTTATTTCTAGGTTTATTAATTATAGCAAAATGTTAAAACAATAATATTTGCATAAGTGACGTTAGAGACGTTTCAACTTGAAATTCTCAGTTAACAAACAGACCATTAGTACTATTTTTATTAATCTGTGCCATTAGTATAGGAAATAGTAATATTGCTAGTAGTGCGTTAAATATTTGTACTGATAAAAAAATAGGAGCTCGTGACGCAGCGGTTCCTGCGCTCGGCCTGCGATCGTTGAGGTTAAGCAACTTTCGCAATGGTCGGTCACTGGATGGGTGAACAAAAATTTACCATCTCGAGCTCCTCCGTGCTTCGGAAGGCACGTTGAGCCGTTGGTCCCGGTGGCATTTACAGTTATTAAAACCCACCAGTCGTATTGAGGTTCATGTCATGGTCTATTCTCTTTATCCATCCATAAGGAAGGCCAGTGCCCCAGCAGTGGGGACTGGGGACATACAAAATAGCTGAAGACGACGATGCCGACTGATTAAACTACCATACCATACAACATATAGAACAAAAATGTCGAAAATTAACTCGGCCACAATACATTACTGTACATTACAGTACATTTGTTGCGGTGGCTAGCGGGACCCAGACACGACAATCGACTATTTTAGTCAGATACAATCTTGTCTAATTGAATCTTTCTAAAACAGAAATAAATAAAAACGTTTTGGACCAAATAAGTGAGGACACTTTTCCGAATAAATATTTTTTTCACTGAAGATTCTGTCCCCCACTATAAAATTAAATAAAGTACTAATCATTAATCAACCAGGAGTTGAATTTAGATGCTCTGAACTTGTACTTTGTGGTTTTTGTCTGATGTAAACCGACGCCCTCAGACGAGAGAGGGTAGAGCGACGATCTTCGCAAGGTGGATAAAGAGTAGCCGCTCGGTGGCGTGCACTTGGTGAGGGCTATGTCCAGCCGTGGACGATAATGGGCTGATGATAGATGACAGATACAAAATCGATTGTGTCCGAATCGTCAGCATAAATGTCATTCAATAATTTTACCCGCGGTTTTACCCGCGTCGTTCCAGATCCCGTGGGAATATCGGGATAAAAAGTAGCCTATGTTACTCTCCGTCCTTTCTATTAACTCTATGCCAAAAATCACGTCCATTAGTTGCTTAGTTAGGGCGTGAGGGAAGGACAAACAAACGCACACTAGGATATCTATGGCGACTGAATTAATCGCAGTTACGACGACAATAATGAAACCATACAACATGCACGCACGTCGACATAATATTTCCGCCTGCATTGGTATTGGTTTCTATCTATAGCCGATACTTCCTCTCTGCAATACAAATGCAACGTTGCTATCTGCACATCCTGGCTAATGGAGCCCTCGCGGTGCTCCCGTCTGAGTGGGAGCCCTTTGAGTGCCTGACTGCCTGCTGTTACTATGTCTGTTTTTTTTCACATATAGGCATTTTCGTTCGCAATTCGCAATTTCGTTTTCTAGCGAATTTCTTACATTTTTCTTTATATATTTCTTATACTTAGGACCGGTTTCATCACCATTCAGATAAGTCCTAGATAGCGTATAGAGCAGATAACTTGTCATTTTTCATATTACAACTGTCAGATAAGCTTTCCTAGCAGTGGTAAAACATCGTTATCTGCTGGCTGGATCGCTGTTTACCTCCCATTCGATTCTGTAACTTTTTTATTTCATTCTAGGACCTAAGTCTGCTTAATTTTTTTTAATAGCGACAAAATATAGCTTGGATCAGTGACTGCAAAAAATCACTACGCAAAAGTAAAAACCCCTATTTCGTTTTACTAGAGCCCCCACACCAACTGATTTACGTTCGTTCGTACATTTATTTATTTATTTATTTATTTATTTGTTATAGGTACACTTACAGATTAAAGTCATTACAAAACTTATAATCTATGCTAAATATATGACATAACATAACATAGAACTTACGTTTGATCTATGGTGCCTAACTCTAACGTCCTACTGTATGAAGTACCCTCCACGAAGTACTTCAAATGCCCGTGGGATAGCAAGGATGAATAGTTGCGTATAGTGCGAGTGCCTGCGAT
The DNA here is from genome assembly GCA_910589605.1 of Chrysoteuchia culmella. Lineage (NCBI taxonomy): Eukaryota > Metazoa > Arthropoda > Insecta > Lepidoptera > Crambidae > Chrysoteuchia > Chrysoteuchia culmella. Next base: position 23,085,396 of record OU342652.1, on the reverse strand, counting down.
ATGCCTCTTGTTAGTTATGTGTTCCTGGTACAAATTGCGACTATTTGCACTAAGTATTTTATAAATGTTGCTTGATTATTAAAAAAATGCTTATCTAGATTTTGCTACTACTACTAGAAAAAACAACTATATATAATATATAGTTTCCAACTTATTTTTTTTTTATTTATAAAATCTTTCGGGGCTAATTTTTCAATCCTCGGATAAAAGTTATCAGTCAGTTCAAAAGAGAACCAACTAGAATCAACTGCCCTTATAATAAATCTGCTTTGATTAGTTTATAAAACTGATTATTGTTTCTATTATTTCAGGTAAGTCACGCGGGGTGTTTGGATGTTAAATCAAATTGGTAACTAGATTCAAGATTGTCCTGTAAGCATTCATATTACCTGTACGAAAATGTCTGCTTTCATACGGTTAAAATAAAGATGTATTTTTTTCACAAAGTGACTCTGCCGATAAGTAGTGCCGCCCAATGCAAGAAAAATATAAACGTAGAATTTGAAGATTGCACCATCGATGCCTTGGCTGCTGGGACCTACTCTAAAAGGCTTCTTTTTTACTTTTTAAAGTTGGTTTTTACGTTTTTGTCTATTATGTGCTTAACTGTTTAATTTAATGAATACCCTTTTTCGTAAACAAGCGTAGATCTGCCCCCTTAATTGTCTAATTTTACCGCCTCTGTGGTCTAGTGGTACAACCACACCGGTATCAGACCCAGGGGTCCCGGGTTCGATTCCCAGCGGGGGTACATATTGTATTTGGTTTGGTTGGTGGTAGGACTTGTTGTTAGGCCGCCTGGCTAGCTACCACTATCTTATCTAAGTCTGACGCCATAACAACAATGTTTTCAGCATTGTTGTGTTCCGGCAGTTAAAGATTAGATAGCCAGTTCCTCGGTGATTGAGGATTCCGGGAGTGGCTCGCTTCCATCTTCAGCCTTATCAATACTTAACATCAGGTATGAAGAAGGCTAAGAGTATCCCCGTCGCTCATAAAAAAAATCTATCACAATCCCTTTCAAAGGTATTATAATAATAATAATAATAATAATAAATTTGTTTATTTGCTTAAAACACGGTATTACAAGTTGATACAATAAATTATAGTCCACATGTTTCGCTAATAACGAATATAGCATGCAAATATTAATAATACAATTCATGTCAAAAATTAATACGGAAATAATAACAATATGAATGTCAGTACAAATAAGAAATGTCAATACAAATTTGATAATTAATTATTTTTGTTAAAGAAAGAATTTATGTCATAAAAATTATTTTGGTTAATCCATTCGTACAATTTTTGTTTGAACATTATATATTGAGCATTTTTAACTCTTTAGGAATCTTGTTATAGACCCTTACACACATACAAAGGCAACTTTTTGCATACTTATCCGACTTCGGAATATTATCAAAAATCATCCTATGTGGATCTCTCAATCTATAATTATTTACCTTTTTAAACAAATTAGTATTTTTGTGAACAAAAACGGCAACTTCATAAACGTAAGGCGAAGGAAGTGGCAATAATCCTAGACTTTTAAATAGTCCCTTGCAAGACACGTCAGGTAATACGCCACAAATAGCCCTAATGCACTTTTTTTGAGCAATAAAAGCTCTATTTTTTTCCGTGCTGTTTCCCCATAATATGATACCGTAGCGCAGAATTATCTATATATGCACGATAGGACACTATGGCAGTTTTTTTATCGGTTACGTTTCTGACACGTCTAAGGGCATAGACGAATTTGTTTATTTTGGCACATAATTCGTTTACATGTTTTTTCCAATCCAAGTCCTCATCTATAGTTATTCCTAAAAATTTTAAATAATGTGATTCATTCATTTTTGGCACATTAAGAGCAAAGTTATATTGTTTATGTTTTGATTTATTAAATTGAATAAAATAAGATTTGTCAAGATTTATGTTTAAATTATTCGAATGATGTTTTAAATGACACTTCTCCATACATTTGAAAGATATTTTCGTATGTCACTTTGCTTAGACAGTTCAATTTCGTTCATTCAATACCTTTCAAAACGCGTCCCGATCACAATCCCTGTCAAATGTCAAATAGTCACGGCCTGAATTATGTAAATATCAAACAAGAAAATATACTAGAAAAAAGCAACTTGTTCCTTTTTTCTAGTATATTTTCTTGTTTTATGTTTACCACATAAAAATAGCATTGTAAAATTCAAAATAAAAAAGGTATAATACGTAAATATCTGTCAAATGACGAATTGAAAGGGATTGCCATAGATTTTAAAGTTAGACAATTAGCCCCTGGTTGGCCATTCCAACGATTATATAAAAGTTAAAAAGGAATAAGGTACTTTAATCTGAAAGTTCTCTACCGTTTGTGATTTTCTTTTAGAACGCAATTATTCTAGATTGAGCCTTTTACAGTTGAATTTAGGGTGGATTTTCCTTCCACCTTGGCATGTTTAACAAGCAATCTTGAGACTCGGTTATTGCTCTTGACTTCCCAACTAGTCTTCTAGCGCACTGGACCATTTCGACGGTACGATTTTAATAATAACATTTACCTAAGTCGAAATTATCGAAGAGACTTTTCGCCTTCATTCCACTGGAGTGAGCTCATGAAAAAGTAATTTAGATTATATTTTTTTATTAATTGGGTAAGGTACTGAAGCCATACGGAAATGGTGAGATGCAGTGATATTATATGTACCCTCGTCCGCTCAGCATCCCGCCATCACCTCATCATCCTCTCGTCTCTTCGGCATCAGATTGTCGACACCTCATCGTTCACTGGTCATGCTATTGTTATTTCCTTGGCATCCACTTGTCATCTCCTCGTTCCCTCGTAGTACTCTCGTCATCTCATTCATCGTCATTCAGCGTCGTTTTCTCGTCGTCCTTTCGTCGTGCTCTCGGCCTCCACTTATCAAGATCTGACGACGAGATGACGAGGGGCGCCTCAGTGTAAGACCGTCGTCCCTTCGTCGTCTCCTCATCATCCCCGCCTCAGACATCATTTTCTCGTCATCCTCTCGTCGTCTCCTCGTGATTCACTTGTCGTCCTCTCGTCGTTTTATCGACATTCAGTTCTCTTCCTCTATCACATGTCGTCTCCTTGGCGATTACATGTCATTCCCTCGTGATCTTCTCGTCGTCCTTTCGTCTACATAACCATTCACTCGCCTTTCTCTCGTCGTCCGCTCGTCGTTCGTTTCGACTGCGAACATAAATTTTTATAATATACCTCGACACATTTGCAGAGCTCAACTAACCTTATATCGCCAGGCTTCGCTCTTTATTGTATCCAGGCCAGGACCTAAAATATGTTCCCTGAAACCCCAACAAGATTGCGTCTCACGTCGCTGTAGCCGGAGCGACATTTTTAAATATAACATGCGATATGGAATCCGCTGCGCCGACGATGCAATATTGGATTTTTGTGGCGCCTCGGTGCAGCATCAGCGGATGAGGTAGCGACAGCAAAATAATAGTAGTTTTTTATTGGTTTTGGGGAAATTTTTGCCGTAATAGCATCGTCTCTTTAGAAAAAGAAACATGTTTAATTATGTACAGTAACAATAATTTCTTTTTTCATCCTTAAAATGATGATCTTTGGTTCACTTGTAATGCGGTGAATAGATAATACAGAGTGATGGCCTATATTTAATCATCAGGGAATGAATCTCATCGCATAGGTACTAAATTAGTGCGAAAAAAACCGGTCAAGAGCGAGTCGCTAACCGCTAATAAGTATAAAATCAATATATTTTGTTAAGATTTTTGATTCGTTAAAAAAGTTTTAAGATTTCGTTTTATTTTCCCTGTAATCTTTACTTAAACTTTATCACATAGAATAATTTCAGATTTTTCTTCTTTTTCTAAACTTCGGAGATAAGGGGGAGTATACGTATTTTTTACAATTTTCATCAAATGTCGAAAATTATACTGCCTAAATAAAGAAAAAATGTTTGAGATTTGCAAAATAGTTTAATAAACGACATCTGAAATTATCCCAAATTTCAAGTTGATAGCATAGTAGTTCTTGATATATGCATTTGTGACAGACAGACTGTGTCTCACCTTTTTACCATTTTGGTACGGAACCCTAACTAGTGAGTTTATGTGATAAATATTAAACAAGAAAATACACAGGAAAAAAGCAACTTGTCTCATGTCGCCCTGACGGGATTTGAACCCGCATCCTTTGTGAGTTTACTTACCCGTTGCACTGTCAAAAACCTTATGTCGATAGCGGCCACTTTGAGGATAGCTCCGTTGAAAGTGGCTATCGTCAGATTTGTAATTATTCAACTTGAATGCAGGCTTAGTAGGTATTTAAAAAGAAATTAGAAACTTATTCGCTTCGTTGGGCTTAAAAAAATATGTCTTAGAGATAAAATTATGTTGTTGCTTATATCTGTAGACTGTATGCATAATAATAAATTATTTAAAAGCATAATTATTTTGTATTTTTTTGCTATCGGTAATGCTTTGAAACCGAGCCAGGAATACTCCAACAAACAAGAAAGAATCAGAAAAATCTCAAGGTTGAAAATCGATTTGTAAAACTTTGCTGAAAGAAATCCACACTTTCACAGTTAATTTTATCTATTTTCCTCAAATCAAATGCGGGACTGGGAGCGAAACAAGTTCATAGAAAGCGCCAGCTGCTACACAATCGGGTAACTTCCCGGTTGACTAGTAGAGTTTTTTTGCGAAACGTTTTTTCTAAAAGTAATTTATTACATACATACATCATCAGCCTGCGGACGTCCACTGCTGGACATAAGCCTCTCCTAGCTCACGCTTATTGTGGCGTTCATAGGAGGCTATTAGCCTACTGCTACCACGCTGGCCAGACAGGTTGGTAGAGGGTTTGTTTCAAGTTTTCCTTCTCTCGCACAGGTGTTCAATGCGTCGAACCTCTTGGTCGACTCTTACGGCATCCCAGGCATGTAAGGGAGTGGTGACACTTGTATTCTTAGGCCGTTACCACACGGCATTATTACACGGAGTAATTTATTATTTAAATGATATAACTATTAGTCTTGTATTATTTGTGATATAAACGTTTTCTATTAATCCATTACTTATATAAATAACGACTCCTAAAAAACACTACTGGTCTACGGGGAAGTTCCCCCACTGTACCTTACAGTGCAAACAGTAAAATATATTCTGTGGTAAAAGCCAATCCTTACAGTGGACACCCAAGGAATATTCGTAAACTATTGCCGCCTGCGGAAATGGGTCTACTTCAGTCTGCTAGTCTTAAAGTTGTGCTTAGAGCTTGAATATTTTCATCTAAACTAAATTGCTATTGACCTGTCACGTCACGTCACAACTTGCAGTACAGTAATCTTGTAATGCGAGAAATGTTTTAATGTATGTATGGTAAGTCCTTCCTTGCGTGTTGAAAATTGTTTACGGTTAGGATAAACATAAAATGTACTTTTATTTTATTTTATTTTTTTGTGATGCAAATTGATCTTACCCATGTGTTTAAAGGTCACTTTTCAATTTGACGACTCTGTACGAAATAAAACAGGGAGAAAAAAAGCCCTTGACGAGTTTCTTGCCGGTTCTTCTCGTTACAAGGTCTCCCGCCGTAGGGTTTGTGATCTGGTGGCGAAGCTTCTTGGCGTTCATAAGTGCTTGTAACAGCCTAGACTGAATAAATGATATTGAATTTGAGATTATTGTAGACTATTATGCCTGGCAACATGTCACTCATATGCCCGGACAACATCTTAGACTTAACCAATGCCACATGAGGGTGGTTAGGAGATTGATGTTTATACATTAACACATGAAAATCAACATAGTCCTAACTCAAAAAACGTACTTTTGAGATATATCGTTTCAAAGATTTAAAAAATCATAGCTCTTGACTGTCAATTACTTATGACTTGATTGTTATATCGTTAGAAAGCCACATTTTTCTACTTTGTATTACTTAAAAAATAAAGCCTTTGGAACTAATATTTAAGGATTTACAAGCTATTTTCTAAACCAACTTTGTGTTAATATTATGTTGCCTACTGATTTAAATAATATTTTTAAATAATACATCACCAGCCCCAGATAGGCGTAAATAAATAAGCTAAATAGTTTTAACCTGAAGTAATTAATTTTTTTGTGTAATAGATGACATGCAATACAGTAGGTATAATACGCTATTGTGTAATCACATTTGGTAATATTTTCGGAATCGGTGTACTAATTCAAGATGCAACACATACGGAAGTGTGGTGTCCACGCCTACTGTGCGAACACCGTATCAAGTATGATGCGACTATACTACACAGACGCGGAGAGGGGCATGGAAACAGGCAAAACCGGCTTTAAAAAGAATCTTTTAAATAAGCAACTTACTTAGAAATATGACTGTTTTACCAGTTCGTAGAGAAAAAAATGCTGATTCCGAATATATAAATAACTCAATTTTTTTTTTGAGGTAGGACTATGTTGATTTTCATGTGCTATTTGTTTACTCTCAGGCTGCACCTTTGATGCTCTGGCAAGGGATTTATGGCGTGAAGGTATGAATGAATGAATGAATTTCCTACATTAATGTTGTATGCGAATATATATGTATATATCCACTATAATGATCGACCACATCACATCTATCCAATCCATCCATCCCCAGATAGTAAACAGCTTCCGGTCGTCTCTTCTCGAGAGCCTTCGCGAGCGTCGTTCAGTATTCGGTACATCAAAGGAGCCGCGACAAAAGAAGCGCCGCCGCTGTGTCGGCAAATTTTTGGCCAGTTATTTTAAGACCCATTATCTTTGCTCGCCGGGTGGAAACGAAGACGATAAGTTTCATCTAAGTTGCCGACAAGTAGTACTAAGACGTAGTTAAGAGTGGGTGGAGACTGGAGATAGATAATAAACTATTGTATGTGATTATTAATATGTTCATCAGATTGTATACTATTATATTATCAGACTGTGCTCGTGACATAAACTGAAGCTAGTGATTGACCGCGGTTTTACACGTGGTTTCGGTAGCGGTGGCAATATCGGGACGGGTGAGATGTATGCTATGTTTTAATCCAGGCTATATACATACTATCGGTGTGCTTAATAATTATCCATTTTTTTCCAACCAAAAAAAAACAATCAAGCCAAAATGGCGTGATTGATTGAAACATCATTTATCTTAACATTTAAAAGTAGGATAAGTGTATAGAAATAGTAGGTGATTTCGTAATCTTATCCATTTTCGGTATCGAAGTATTTAGATGTAACTAGCATCCACCCGCGGTTTCACGCGCGTGGTTTCCGTTCCCGTTTGTGTGGGAATATCGGGATAATAATTAGTCTATGTTACTTTCCGTACTTTCAACTAACTCTATGCCATAAATCAAGTCGATTGGTGGCGAGAAGAAGGGACAAACAAACACACTTTCGCATTTAAAATATTATAGTTAGGATTAGGATGATAATAAAGTTGTTCAGTTAAATATGGCTTCCATCTCTCGGGAACACGCATCCAAGTATTTTAGTTGAGATTATTTCCGAGACGGATCCGGCCTCGGGACACAGTGTACTTACAATTAATATTTGATAGAATCAGGCGTTACTTGGCGGAAATCCATATCTTAGTAGAAAACGAAAAATATGTCGCATGATTCCGCAAGAAAAATGCAGATGCAGCCCAGTGACACACCTTGCACCTTCACCGACTACTCTACACGTGTTTCGCCCACACACGGAGCATCCTCAGGAGTTGTTAGACCGTGCCAATCTCAGCACCGAGGTGAAGGTGCAAGGTGTGTCACTGGGCTGCATCTGCATTTTTCTTGCGGAATTACGCGACATATTTTTCGTTTTCTACTTACAATTAATGTAATTTGTACTGTGATTAAAATTGATAGCCAGGCTATTTTATGGTTATACTGAAAATTACTTTGAGAATGAAAATGGTGAATTATTTCAAGTCCGTAAAACACAGACGAGAAAATATTTTTCCGTAGATAGCATAGCGTAATAGCATTTAGTCTACCAATAGTTTTTTTTTTACAACTTTTACACGTAAACTTGTATAGATGAGATTTGTTCAATTTTTTGACGACTACGAGTCGTAGCGTTGCTGTAGCGCTAGCCGTAGCAGCTACGAATACGTCATACTACGACGACTGCCGTTTCGTAATGTATTGTGTTGGTTTTATTCTAGGAATAGATGTCACGGTAAAAGCTAAAAGTTTGATAAATACAACTATTCACCGACCTATTGTAGGTATTTATTAAACTTTTAGCTTCGTTTTCTAAGCGTCCTTTGGCTTCATTGTCTGTCTCGGTCTGTCTCGGCTTCGGCTCGCTACTCGCTTTGATTCGTTCGAAAGCTTGCGGCGCGTGATGGTGTTTTATTGATAGGTTCAGATTTAATGGGAGGTTTAATTTTCAGAGCCCTCTTAAGCGTTCAAACAGTTTGATTCAATCATATAGATTTTAATTATAACTTTTTAATTTTGCTTTTTGCAATACTATATCTCAATTTGCTTGCAATATTTTTCTATACTATTATTATAAAGAGGAAAGATTTGATTGTTCGTTTGCATTAAATAGGCTCAGAAACTATTGAATGGATTTGGATGAAATTTGGTACACAGTTAGTAGATAGCCTGGTTATGAACATTGGGTACTTTTTATCCCGATGTTCCCACGGGAACGGGAACTGCGCAGGTAAAACCGCGAGCAGCAGTTAGTATGTGATAAATATTGAGACAAGTTCCTTTTTTTCAGTATATTTTCTTGTTTAATATTATCACATATAAATAGCGCTGTAAAATGTAAAATTAAAAAGTTTAAATTAGATTACTGTTTCATCTTAATCGGTAGTCAAACATTTGTAAAAATGTCGAATCTCGAATGCGACGATATTCCTCTCATTGATGCAACGACGGTGGCCAACACCGTAGAAACGTGAATATACTAAAATAAATCGACGTGTACCTGTAGCGTAATTGGTTAGTGCATTGGGCCGGACTCCCAAAGATGCAGATTCGAATCCCGTCAGGGTGACATGAGACAAGTTTGCTTTTTTCTAGTATATTTTCGTTTTAATATTTATTATATAGATTTTAGTTTGCCTCAAACCAAATCGTTACACTTGTGATAAATTTTAAATAGAAAAATATTGGAAAAAATTAACTCGGCCACAATTGAAAAAAAAAGAAAAAAAATGCACTCACAAATTGTTACAGTTTTACACAGCTAATTTCTCATTTTTTATTTAGCTATGTAAACTGGTTTGAAGCCTGTGTTTGAGTCAAACCGTTTGACCGTTTTGGGGGCCCATTATGGTTTTGTTATTTTGCAATATTAAATAATTGTTTGTCGGAAAAATGGCATTACTTGCCCTTTTAGTTTTCTCTTATCCATGTAAAATAATATTTGCCAAGAAAATTTATATGGTGACGAATTGTATACAACATCAATTGTATACTAGAAAATGTGTTCAGTTCAACAAATGATTACAATCAGGCACTTGGAACAGTTGTCGTTTCCATTTTGTTGAAATATTTAATTTCTAAAGGTACTAATATGAAATAGCTAAGATCCGTCCGTGCATGGAATACTGCTCCCACCTTTGGGATGGTTCAGCAAAATACCAGCTAGCCGCACTCGATTCGGTGGAACGCAGAGCCATGAAACTCGTAGGAGATCCTAAACTGGTAAATACCAAGCTCCAGTCTGTCTTATCATCGAAGAGTTGCTTCATTGTCCGTATTATACAGATTGCCCGGGAAGTACCTGCCTGCGTCTGTATTCCCGGGATCTTATACCCCTGGGTGTATTTAAATCTCGAGTGAATAGGCTTCTACTAGTCAAGCTCGCTCCATCTTCGGCCTCTTCTTAAATCTATTGATTCGGAATGTGGCCAAGAAAAATACAAAATATCTTTATTTCTTTCAAAAGGTACATGATTAATAAAGCTAGAAATTCGATATTCCTTTTAAGTATATTGATACTTGTGCCCGGAGTATCCGCTCCTCCATATCTTACATTACTTTATTATAATATCTATTAAATGTACAAAAAAAAGTTTTTTTATAAAGTGTATGAATATATGTGCGTGTGTGTGTTTGTGTGTGAGGTGAGAGTGCATGATTATTATGTAGTATTTTTTTTAGTATGATCTCAGTTTCTTCGTAATTTAATGTTTTAACCAATTTGTAATTTTAACTTTGCAATTATGATAAGTTTTTAAATATAAATCTAGAACTTTATTTATTTTGTTATACACAATCGCAGAATTACTTTTATATTGTATGCTAGCAAAGACAGTTTATGTTGAAGGTACTTTATTACTTTGTCTCTTCTTCTTTTGCGAGCAAGACTTGACTCAAAATTGTTCGATTTGTGTTTTTTCAAAGTTATTTGTAAAATATATAATTTACGAACAGATAAAATGTGCCCAAGAGTTAGCCTATACTATGTAAAAAGAAAAGTTCTTAGTCTTAGCTCTGCTGAAGCAAATGGAATCTGAAATCACCCACGTTACAACACACCCACGCCAGCCATCTAGACATTTTCTTAACAAATTAATAATTACTTATTCTAAGTAAAACGTACTAAGTAATTGTTTCTTACAGAGCGCCAGTTTATTTCCTCAGAAAAGGGTCATCTCTGAATACTTTATTAGACAACAAATGAGCGTAATTTAGACAGAGACAGGACGATAATAGTGTCGTCCCTCACCGGGTGATTGATGTTCGCGTCCGGGAATAACCGGGATTTTTGCCCGGACTTTATCTCTGTCCGGGACTTTTTATCGTACGTTTAGCGCTGTAGGATTGGCTATCAGGGCTAATGAATTGGAATGTTCGGCGATCTGATTTGACGAGCGACCGGCGTGATAAAGATATTTCTGGTGGTGTAATGTATGTGTCGTAGGATAATTTAATAAATCGAATTTCATTATTAGATAATGGTAAAGACATTTCTCAATCTTACCCGGGTTTTTGCAAAAACGAATTGCGCAAGTAACATTGGATATGCGAGTCTTTTTTTTTTATGAACGACGGGGAGACTCATAGCCTTCATACCTGATGTTAAGTATTGATAAGGCTGAAGATGGAAGCGAGCCTCTCCCGGGATCCTCAATCACTGAGGAAATGGTTATTTTATCTGTAACTGCCGGAACACAACAATAATGCTGAAAACATTGTTGTTATGGCGTCAAACTTAGATAAGATGGTGGTAGCTAGCCAGACGGACTTAGAACGTCCTACCACCAACCAAACCGAATACAATATGTACCCCCGCTAGGAATCAAACCCGGGACCCCTGGGTCTGATACCGGTGGTTGTACCACTAGATCACAGAGGCGGTTTTGCTTGCTGGCCAACTCTGATTCTGATTGGTTTAAGTATTCAATGCTTCAGAGTAAAACTAAGAACCAATCAGAATTAGAGTTGATCATCAAGCAAAATCAAGCCAATCTGAGTTAAGGATATTCAAAATAATCTATGATAATTAGGATAGAAGAAATTGGTTAATCTTAAATTTGTCACACAGGTTGCTATGTCTGAGGTAGTAGGTTCGATATCAATATTGAAATAACTATGGCTCTTTCATCATACGTTAATAAGCCATCTGGCTTCATTTCTATGGACACTCGGTCGTAGATTTGAATCCCGGTGGAGTTACCGAGCGTACCTATTATGTTGTAGGTACAGTCCGGGAACTTCCCGGTAGTTCAGTTGGGGTTATTTTAGAAAGCTTTATTTAAAAAAGTAACAAATTTATAGAAAACGTTTATATCACAAATAATACATCATTAATAAGTATTTCATTTGAATAATAAATAATTGAAATAAAACAACTTTTACGGATATCAAACGCGCTATATTTCACGAACTAAGTTGTAATTGTCCGTATTTTTAGGTTTTTAGGGGTTTTTTGATTTTCCCGACGTTTCGGCACCTTTTCAGCGGCCGTGGTCACAGGGTGACTGGTTACTTATAAGTCTACCCTCAAATTTGCGTCCCGTTGCTCTAAACTATTAGTATAATGGAACGCAAAAGTTTAAAATCTTATATAAGATGTACGTAATAAATAATTACGTATACCTTAATACTTAAGAATAAACGTTTCCTAAAAAAAACCTACTGGTCAACCGGAAAGTTTCCCTTAACCTAACCTAACCTAACCTTTTGTATTATTTTGTCGGTTGTTCTCTTTGAGCAATCATTAGAACCCGTAGAGGAATTCAAAAAGCTTATTGTTGAAATAATGATTACCGTTTAGTTAACTTATTTTTTATTTTACCAGAATTTTATATATCCTGACTAATATTATTAATGACTAACATTGTAAATGCGAAAGTGTGTTTGTTTGTCGTTTCTTCACGACCTAACTATACAACCAATCGACTTGAATTTTGGCATAAAGTTAGTGGCAAGGGTGGAGAGAAACATAGGCTTAACTTTTCAACTTTTTATCCTGATATTCCCACGGGAACGAGAATCACGCGGTTGAAACCGCGAGCGGCCGCTTGTAGAAATATAAAAATATGACATCGCTGAGCTTTGATTTATCTTCGTTGTAACGTTATCAGGCAATACTTATCGCGAACCAAACTGATGGATAAGTGTTTGGAAATTTTCATTTTACTGTTTTAATAATTCACCACATACCTTAAGTTAACCTGAATTTAGACATATTGTAGGTATTCTTATTGCAATTTCTTTATATCTTTGAATAGCTCACAAATATCGTGCTTTTTTAACGTCGCTCTCTAATAATTTTTAGGGTTCCGTAGCCTAATGGTAAAAAACGGAACCCTTGTAGATTCGTCATGTCTGTCTGTCTGTCCGTCCGTATTTCACAGCCACTTTATTCGAAAACTATGAGGATTACACAGTTGAAACTTGGAAGGTAGATGTATTCTGTAAACCGCTTTACGGTTTTTACACAAAAATAAAAATATAAATATTAAGGAGAGGCTCCCCATACATGGAACTGAAACTGTTTTTTTTTCATCAAAACTATACGTCTGGGGTATCTATAGATAGGTCTTTAAAAATTACATTGAGGTTTCGAAAACGATTTTTTCTCAAAGTCAACCGTTTGAAAGATGTACACTTCCAAAGCGGTGAAATGTTTTTGCATTTCACCGCTTTTTGCAATGCACTTTGAAACAAAGTTATTTTTACAGACGACAAATTATAGTGGCATTTTGGGTAGGTGTAGGTAATCGGTAGTCAAGTGAATACCTAATTTAATATAATAATAATAATAGAAACTTTATTGCACACGATACAAAAACAAACACATACAGAGAAAGTGACAAAAAAGAGGAACACACAATAGGTGGCCTAATTGCTTAAGGGGCCATACAAAGCTAGAAGAAATAAGGATTTCCCCCGCGCGTCCCGCACCCTATGCCGCTGTCGACTAGCTCCGCGCGTGTCGTTATCGCAGGCCGAGAACAAAGTTCGCTTGAGTTTACGAGCACAGTGTAATGAAGAAAACAGAGACAAGTGTCGCATGCATATACACATACTTAATGCATTCAAATAGATATTCCTGGTGAGTATTTTGTGACTGTTTATTATTTATTTTATAAATTCCTTTTTTTAATAATATTTATAATGATTTTTCTGTTTCAGATTGGCAACAGTGTAGCGCGATTAAAAACAGGAGATGAGTACTTTTTAGTATAGTAATCCTTAGGTAACCTGAGGATTAATAATAAACATACAAGTAATAGTATCTTGGGATCCATTGGTCTGTATGCCTAGTGTGAGTTTTGTTTGCTTACGTGAAATTTATATGAAAAAAACATAATTTACACGTTCTGACAGGGGTTCAGTACGTCTCTCAATAATAATTAATTACTATACTAATTAATACACTCAACATAAAGAGCATAAACTATTTGTATCTTTTCTTATTAATTCTTGATTTTAATATTGAAATGCCAAAAATATTATAATATACCCAAAACCCATGTAAGAAGGAAGCGTGAAAAATAATAAACTATTCAACAAGCAACCAATTTTTTATTTACATTTTCTTAAGTTTAGCTTCAATACTCATTGATATTGCTCCTTTTCGTTTATTTTTGCTTACATTTACTAGCGGACTGCTTAAGGTGGTACGACTTCCATACTAACAAACATTGCACATTAATTGGTTCATCATACAATAATAATTCATAAATACATGTGCAACTAACTCGTTTTAGTTATTTGTTAGCGCGAAATTATTAAATAAATGTACTTTCATACATGAGGTATATAAATGCGATGAGTCACACACACACATACATAGAATTATTGAAATTATAAGATGTTAGGTTTTTTGTGATTTATGTATGAAAGTACTTTTTTTTGTTATTTCACGCAAACAAATAACTGAAACGAGTTAGTTGCGCAAGTATTTTTAAATTTTTAAGGTATGATGAACCAATAAATGTGCAATGTGTGTTTGTATGGAAGTCGTACCACCTTAAGGGCATATTTCGAGTCTGACGAGGATCTACTAATTCTGGCAAAACATGTTGCATATAAAAGTCTTTTAGTTTCGGTAGCATAAAGGTCTCCCAAAGTTTGTCGTCTCTTTGTCGTTTTTTCAATTTGCATACACACATAGTACAAAACTATAAGGGTATTTTTAAAATCCTTTTGGGACGACAACATTCGCCATCCGTATTTTTTTCTTGCAACGTCAGATCAAAATTGGACAATGAACTACTTTAAATCAAATCATCTTTATTCACATAAAACAGAGTAAGTTACAGATGGTCGTTTACAATGTTGATCTTCCGTTTTGCCAAACAAAGGGCATGTGAATGTCACTATAAAATAAAAGGAAATGATTATTACGGTAAATAATTGCAAATAAAATAAAATTGTATAGCATTAATGTCATTAATAATAATAATAATTCATTTTATGTCAATTTTTTTATTAAAATACTCCTCAATTGAATAAAAACATTTCCTTGTTAACCATATTTGCAGTTTTTTCCTAAATATAGGTAAACTATAAGCTCCGTTATTTATTTTGGTAATTTATTTAAAAAAATGCAATTAGGATAACAATTCCTTTTATAATACCTTGTATGCATTTTGGGTAACATCAACTTACCATGGTGTCTCGCTAATCTACAGGTATCTGTATTTTTAAAATTAAAAATATGGGATGTTTCTTAACAAAAATGCAACACTCTAATATGTACCTATATAGAGGGGAGGGTAAGCAAATTTAGTTGTGGAAATAATTGTCTACAGGACGTCATTGGAGGAACGTCACATATAGCCCGGATACATTGTTTCTGCGATATGAATGTGTAATATTAGGCAGATCATTGATATATATAATGAATAGTAGTGGTCCTAGTATCGTGCCTTGAGGGACACCTACATTATTTACCGCAAGTGTCGAGCAAAAAGATACTTCTTCATTATTTTTATTTTTAATTTCTACATATTGACGCCGATTATTCAGATACGATTTTAACCAGTCTAATGCTACCCCTCTCAAACCATATCTTTCGCATTTGTACAGGAGAATGTCATGCGAGACAAAGTCGAATGCTTTGCTCATATCAAAGAAAATCGCTATTGTGTCTATGTTCTGGTCTATATTCTCTGTTACAGTTTTTACTAAGTTAAATTCTGCAAGTGTCGTGGATATTCCTTTGCGTAAGTCATTTTGTTCGTGGTTGAGAATGTTGTGTTTCTCTAGGAACTCGTAAATTCTTCCATGCATTGCTTTTTCATACAGTTTAGCAAGTACCGGAGTCAGTGCTATTGGTCTATAATTATCCAGTGCCTCTGAGTCATCTTTGTTATGACAGAAACCTTCAATGTTTCTGGAAATTTGCCTTCAGCGAATGAAAGGTTGATAAGATAAGCAAGACATCGGAGAGAATTAATGCACAATATTTTAACACTTTTGTAGGCAATTTATCGACCCGTTGATGTTGTGTTGTTTAGGAATTTTATAATTTTGAATATTTCTTCTTGCGTAGTCGGATATAAGAATATAGTTTTATTCACAGATTTAATGTTATGATTAGATGTCTCATTAGATTGATTACTATTATTTAATGTCAAATTTTGATCAGATGTCACGTTATTATTACATGTCAAATTACTATTCGTTTGTTTATTTATTATGTCAATATAATAATTATTAAATAGATTACAAATGTCAGGTGAATTTTTAATTAAATTGCCATCATTATTTTTCATTTTGTTTCTTCTATGCTCAGATCTGAAAAAGAGACAATAACATGTGTTTATGTCTAACAATAAAAACATGTAGGGTTGTATAATGTCTTCGACATTATAAGTACCTTATTGTAAATTCATGGTTATTAAAGTTACTAGAATAAACTAGGACTGGATTTACACCATGTACCTGTTTATATTTGAGACTCCGATATTTCGGCGCAGTTGCATGCGCCATGGTCACGGAAGAACTGTTGATTGTTGCGGGTTGATGTTATTGGCACACGAATAGATCTACCTTCCGTCTAAGTCTAAGTCATTTATTACGCTCGATACTGGTACCACTGTCTGCAAACTTACTTACATTTTAGCCCTCACATTGTCATTATCTAAATGTTGTTGCTGCTCATCATTAATGAAAGTAGAAGTAACATCAGGAATTATGTTTGTAAGATCTGCCAATACGATTCTAAAAAACAGAAAAATAATACATTTTCTAACTGTTTTGTTTTGTCATGCACCAAAGCACTTTTAAGGTATTGGGTATTTTAAAATACCTTTTGGGACTAATACATTAGCCATTCGTAGCTTCCTGCACCGTCATATCAGAATTGAACATTGAGCTACCTGTTACAATGCTGTTACTACTAGACTCGGCTCTGAAATAAAAACCGGAAACAGGTTCAGCCCGAGGAAATAAAGAAAATAAATTCTGATCATTCCGTCTTAATAACTAATAATATCTTTACAAAGACTTCTACATCAATTATCTTCATGAAATTACATAAAAGTACCGCCAAGAATCCTTTGGCCTGTTCGACGCTTTTAAGGCATATTTTTTACGACATAAATGAAACGTACCATCTGAACTTTGCATTACTAAGTAAGTGCCGAGCAATATTTTGGTTCCTCGATGTGATCAATGAGGAATTGGCCTTGTTCGGAACTTACATAGAATATAATACAGGCGCAGATCCAGGATTTGGTTTCGGGGGGGAGGGGGGCATGGCTATTGTCCCCCCCCCACTTTTGTTTGTGCCTGAAACTAAAAAAGTATACTATGTATTTACTTAAAATAAATTACTACTTTTACCTAAAAAGTACAGTCAAATAATATCTTTAATCAATTTCAAACATTAAAATTGGCACTGATTTCTGACAGATATTTGACAGTTTTGTATCTTAATATGCTGCTCGTCGAATACTTGTCTACTTTTTACAAATTTCTACAAAAGCTTATTTTTTTTCTCTGTTTGCTATAATTACCTATACCTAGGTTATGATTAATTAAATATTAACATTATTATTAATAAAATTACACATACCTTCGAGCAAACTCCATAATCGGCGCACGTAACTTTCTCTGAATGCATTTTTTTCTTTTAATATTACTTTTATTTCCCATATTTACACAAATAGACTTTTTAAATAATCTACGTGCGAAATCGTCGCGGAGCGTAAAGCAAGCGCAGTCCACACGTCTCAATGGAGCATTCACGACTGAAGAGCGAAGAGCGAATCAGACAGAAATACGGTGAAATAACGCATGCGACAGAGATGCAAACACCGGTGTCTGTTTTAAAAACATCGACGTAAGCGACATTATCGTTTTTAATTTATTATTAATGAACTATTTAAAATTTTAAAAAACCGTCAATCACAAAACTAGACAACTAGTTAAGGTATTTTTTTATAATAGTTTCAAGACTAAAGGTTTAATAGCGGTTGACACAGCATTGAAAAACTACAAAATTGGAAGTAACTTTACGATTTTTTTCTATCGAGAAAAGTTTTAGCAATCATGTTTCTGTCAATCACATAACTGAGTACTATAGTCTACTTTCTACAGTATTTTTTTGGGGCCGATAAATCTAGTAATACTATGTAAAATCCTTGATCAAAAATGTGTATTTGGCTTTGTACGGGCCCTTAATAGCAATCTCTTCAACCAACCTTGGGTGAGAGATATAACCCTTCATGTGCGAATTCGACTCGCACTTGGCCGATTTTTGTGTATCGAAACTTAATTTTACGAATTTCGTTTACTTTGTCACCGCTTACAATTCTTTCTACTATCCAATCGTAATTTTTTTCAGTCTCAGCCATGAAACTTGCCTTTGGCTAGATAATTAGTTTGATTGTATGTAATTAATTTTTGTTTTAAACAAAGGCTGTGTAATTCGTTCCTTGCTGGGGTAATGAATGCGGTTTGCCCGCGGACTGACGCTGTTGGTTCCAGATTGGTGATGAATGATGATGGATTCCCGACGGTTACAAAACAAACACCGCGTCATTTTGGTGTTCTGTAGGTAGAATTAGAAAACGCCTGTCTGTGCATAATGCGAGGAGATTATTGATAATACACTTCACTATTATTTATGCTTGTTTTAATATGTGTTTGTTTGTTAATTACATATTTTCACAATTATACTTTAAATAACGCCATCCATATTTTTTATTATGTTAAACAGAGAAGCACTTAGCTTTCATCATACCAGATAAAATCTGGTATAAAGTATAAAGGTGAATATGGAATTGCGATTCTCCTACTGAGGATCCACAGAACCTTTACATTTTAATTTATATTTTAATGAGATTTTCGTGCATGTGTTTTTAGCAAGGTAGGTTTTAAATTTTAAATTAATGTCTTTTGAAAAACATTTTTTTTTTAATTCAAGGTGTTTTTTTTTAAATTTACAGAAATTTTAGGTTCCCGAACTTTAGCTTCCCTATTTATGAACAGTCGAACATTAACCTCAAAATGTCCAATGTTTATAATAAAAACAAATCTACCCTATTCAATATCTACTGTTTAGCTACTGTACTGTGTACTCAAACCGCGAATAAGTGATTATGCTCACAGCTCGACATCCGCGTGACGTTTCAATCTAACACGTCGGTGTTCCGTTTCACGCGTTTCCCGAACCTGCGAGAGGCGCGGATAACGGGCATCGGGAATAAATAATTTGTTATCTGCGACTGCGAACTGAGAGACGCGGTTCACGACACAATATACGGATGGGTGGTGGGACAAGTGATGAGCGGAGGGCGATTACCTAAAAAGCGGAAATCTTAAGCATATCTAAAATTTTTGTGCGTACCCTAAGAAACTAAAAAGGCCATAGAAAACAAACAAATTAATAGTATGGTAATTCACAATATGATTGCTTCACAATATTGTTTAAGTGGCCTTATTAGTCCCCCTAATAATTGAAATAAAACGACAATATTAGTTAATTTAAGTCGAAGAACAGTCCGACATCGGCGTGACGTTTCACAATAAACGGATGGGTGGTAGAAGGGGAAGATATGAGCGGAAAGCGATAAATAAATGAAAATCGTAAAGCGGTTTACAGAATACATCTATCAACCAGCATACGTAGCAATCGTAGCATGCGCACCTAGACAAATCTTTCTCGACACTTTTCTCGCGCGAGCGCATTGTCTGTCCCGCTCACACCGTACTGATAAGAGCGGGACAGATATAGCAAGAAAAGGGTCTATAGCGAGTCGCGGTGCGCATGCTACGCGGGCAGGGGCGTGCATTGGTTTTCCAGCGCGGTAGGCACTGTAGATCTAACAGGTAACTTTCCACTTATGCTATCGTACTACCTTATTACTTACTTAATATAAGTGCGAAAGTTTGTGAGGATGTTTGGATGGATGGAAGTTTTTTACGTTTTCACGTAAAAACTACTGAACAGATTAAGATGAAACTTTACAGTAATGTAGCTTATACATCAGAATAACACATAGGCAGCATAGGCTACATATATCTCGATATTCGTACGGTAGGTAAGTACTAATCTTTAAACAAATTAAGGTCTGTTAATAGTATTATTTTCAAACTTCTGCTTTGAACCGTTTTCGAGATCTGGGAAATCCCAAAACGTTACCGCTGCAAAATCTTAAATTACTATATAACTATAGCACACACAAATTTGTTATTTGCTAACATTTACTACGCAATAGAAACTATCTATTCATGTATTTGGTTCCGGGCTGAAACTACTTTTTTTGCTAGGGTAACGTTTCAAACGTTACTCCAGCAAAATCTGTTTTTCTCAAATATTTTAAAAATTGTAATTCACACAAATTTTGCTATTAGTAAACAAATTTCTCCTCATGACACACAAATTATCTGTTATAGTCTCATATCTCTAAAGCACAACATTTTGCGGGGGTAACGCCCTCGATGCGGGCAGCACAGAACTGATCGTCGGAGATCCTTGGGGGAGGCCTATACCCAGCAGTGGGTGTCATGTGGCTGAGATGATGATGATGATAAATTACTAGATTGTTAAATCGCCACTGCCTCATGCCTTGGACCCCTCACGCGCCACCTGCCGCCTGTCACGGCCCATTACGAGACTGATGTATCGGAATGCCAGTATTTCTGTTCATTCATACTGCTCACTTGTTTCGACTAGGCCCTTTCACATCGAACGCTCTTTGCGGCAGCTTATCTTGGCATAGGTACATGTTATGAATACGCGGGTAGATTTAAATGTTTTTGTACTATTAAATGAGTTGAGTTTTAAATTGTTTAGAAACCAAATTTTTGAAGTGAAAACTTCTTTAGCGGCGTTGTGCACATCAGTGTTTTAAATTTTTGGGTTGGGTGAAAAATGGTAAAGTCGCGTCAGGACATGTGACCCTGATCGAAAATTCGTAAGACCATTTACCGTTTACTTATTTCAAATTACATAAAGTCTCACGCTTGAAAGATCTACGTATATTAGTTAATAACAACCATTATATAAAGATCTCTCATTACTACCAACTCTCATATTGATGCCAGGTCAGTTTTAATGGATTTACCTGCCAAATCAAGTTGGTCTCCGTATTCATCAACTTTTTATGAAGTTGTGGTCAAGATATAGTGGATTTTAATCGTTATTTTTTGTTTAAGCGGTTTTCACTTCTACCGGCACGCCGTTGTTTGTTGTCACCGAGTGCATCCCGTTGTTTTTTTATATCAATTTGTGTAGGTATTTTCAATTATTATCTAAAATCAAATTTTGCCTAAAAATAGGTAGGTAGAATTGATTTGATTTATTTGCTCCGTGTTAGTTCATATTATCATCATAACCCGACTAACCTTTTATATAACTAACATTAACATAGTTATAGTAGCGTCTTCCGACTTTTTTTAATCATTATGGCACACGTGGCTTTACGCAGGCAAACACTGACCGTTATTAGGAGTAGGACCTTCTCACTTAGTATGAGTCCATTCAATGTGAATCTGTAAGCCTAGCACGAATAACTTTCGAGTAGGTATCGAGAAAATAATAAAATATCTAAGATCTGTATTGTATTACCATGTTTCTAGTAATTAAAAAAATATAATTGAATTAAAAAAAGTATTATTAAAAAATGTATGACGTATCGAGCAGAGTCCTGACGTAAACGGAACTACCTATTTCTATTATTTTTATGACATTACGTGCTCGATTTTTACTCGATACTATTCCGATAGGTTTTGTGCTTCCAAACGGATCTGAAATGTTAGCGTGAAAATGTAAAATGTGATTCTTACCCCATTATGAGCCTTATGAGCCATAATGAGTCCACTAAATATAGGTCCTTCTTTACAAAACATTAATTTAATCCATTGCATGCCCTTCTTCGTCTTCTTCATCCAATACGGGCGGTTTCCGCAACTCGACGATTTCTTACGCCTGTTTTGCGTCCGGAGGGTGTCAGACCGGATGACTCCAGCCATTCCAGCTCCACCAGGAATGCTCCCAGCGCCTTCACGGCCAAGACGGCTTCCCGGCCTGGTGAGCCGAGATATTTAGTGGACTGTCCGTAGTACCTAGATTAAAATGGTACTTGTTAAAGTTACCGTGGCCAGTGATGGCCCCCGTTATCAAACTTATCAGCGGTTTACTGAGTTTAAGGAAAGCTCTGAAGAGACGAGCGTCCGCGCGCGGTAGGGCTAATTTCACTTGTCTGCACGTCTTCAGTGAGTTTCAGTAGTTTTGATGCAAGTCAGCGGTGTGCTCACGGATCTTACTATACCAGCTACGGGATAGGAGCAAAAGGTTTTTGTCCGAAGGGGGTAGAATCTAAACCCCGTCTCGCTAACTCATCTGCCATATAATTACCTCGTGTGTCGCTGTGGCATTTAATTCACTGGCCACTGATATTATTGGAAACACCTGGCTTGTTTAGGGTGTTGTAGCATTTAAGTATTAGGTTCGATGTTCTGCGACTGTTCAGGGCCTGTAGTTTGCATGCCCTTAATATTAACTAAATAGGAAATATATTGGCTAGACTTGTATAAACCACAAGAAGGTAGAATTTCAACCAGTAATATAATGCAGACCCTCGTGAGATGTCCGCACTCTCGAATGGATTGGCTCTCTTTTCTTATAATACACTCGCGGACAAATAAATAGAGTCACAGAGTTATTTTCATACAGAATTTATAGTCTCACTATTTAAAAAAAAAAATCTAAAACTTATGTAAGTTATGAATATCAGTGATGTCAAAAAGACAATGTATGGATGTACAAATGCATAGAGTGTTGGCGCCTTTTCAAAAATCCCTGCACACCATTCAAACCTTGTTCAATCGATAGAATATGTATGTACGAAAAATAATTATTGAGACAGCACATTTCTAAACCGTATCCATTCTGAGATAAATGCACCTGTTCATCACTATTTCATATATTTAAGCTGAAAATAACAACATTTTTGAGATTTTATGTCAATGAAATATTATTATTTATACAATGTATTATATAATAATCCTATTTTAAATAATTTTAATAATAGGTACAATATATTTAATAATTACCTCATTAGGTTCTAGGACGGTAGCGAAATGCCACCATCTCCCCGAATAGTAAAATATGATAATTATCATGATTCTTTTATTTTTATCATATAATATACTGTAAAACTGATCGGCCATTCTTATAAGCGAAAATTGAGTTATTTTTAACCTTAATCTAGAAAATAATAGTGATGAATAGATGCATTTATCTCGGAACGGATACGGTTTATAAATGTGTTGTCTCAGTATTAACTGTTATTCGTACTTAAATACTCTATCCATATAATGAGGTCTGAATGGTGTGCGGGCATTTTCGAAAAGGCGCCAAATCTAGGTATTGCCCTTTATATGTCGATATATCAGTCGAATATTCGACTTACAATTAAAATACCCAAAAATTTAAGAAAACCTTTCGTTTTGTGCAAAGTAAGAAGAAAGTTTGTGCAAAGGAAAACCGATTGAGTGAATTTGTTTTCACTCAATCGGTTTTCCTTCCTACAACTTTACATGTAATCAAAATATACTAGAAAAAAAACCACTGGTCTCATGTCGCTCAGACCTGACACGAATCCGCACCCTTAGGAATCCGGCCCAATGCACTACCAATTATGCTTCCAATCTTATGAGGGCCCGTCGAATTTTTCTAGTATATTCCCTTGATATATTCCCCTTTCGACGCTGTTGGCCAGCGTCGTTTCTTCATGACAGAAATAGCTAGTATTTGGTATATTTTCTTATTTAAATTTATTACATAGAAAAGTTCTAATTTAAAGTTTCACTGAAAGTAAAGAAAATCAAGGTTTTTTCTTCAGTTTATTTAAATGCAAGTTGCTTAGTTAAACACTTGACCTTGCCACGCAATCGACAGACAAATCTTTGCAGGAATACACATACTTTTTGATTAATTAGATCGTGAAGTGAGCATGTTTTTATCAAAATATCGCAGTCAGTCATCCAATGACCACGGCAGCTGAAAACCAAAACACTGAAACGCCAGATCCAAAAGTAATGTGCTAACGGTGAAATAATATACTGCACATAAATCAGTAAAATTTGCTTTGTTTTCTATACAATATTATAAAGACGAAAGATTTGATTGTTTGTTTGTTTGCATTGAATAAGCTCCGAAACTATTGAACGGATTTGGATGAAATTTGGTACACAGATAGTAGATAGCCTGGTTATGAACATAGGATACTTTTTATCCCAAGATTCCTACGAGTACGGGAACCACGCGGATAATCCGCAAGCGGCCGCTAGTATTTCACTAACGCAGTGGCTCGATTTATTTGTCCGCGTGTGTAGAATGACCGCAGCCCGCTTAGTGATGTGCCGTTCCCGGGAATATTGGAAACATTGGGAATATTCCCAGAAGCGTTCCCGGCAATATTCCCAAAAGCGGAAATTTAGGGGAAAATTGCTTGTGTTGTATTACAGTATTTTTTTTGTTGTATGCTAACCATTCTATTGGCAATATTACAAGGCTTAATGAATATGCCAAAGGTTAATTATCACTTATGGCGAAAATTTCCAATGTTCCTGGGAATATTCCCAGTAAATTTCCAATGTTTCCGGGAATATTTCCAATACCCATAAAGTTAATTATAGTAAAACTGTAAACGATCCAATTCTATACATTGAAAAGAATTAATAGAAAAAAATACCTCCCTCCAGGGGTCTTCTTAAACGAAACAGATACCAAAAATATAGTTTTAGAACTTTTTGTCTGTCTGTCTGTCTGTCTGTTGTCAGCGTTTCACGCAAAAACTACCGAAAGGATTTTAATGAAACTTTTTTGTTATACAGCTATTGGTCGTCGCCAACATATAGGCTATAATTTATTTTGAAGATCGCAATATCTGATGTGGAACCATAGCAGTCCAGTCAAACTATGAGAGATATACAAATACGGTCTTAAGGAAAATTGTTAAGCGTGATGAGCATTTTCTATTGACGTACAAAGTTTGAAGATCTGGTACACCTGATGTGGAACCCTAGCAGCCAAGTTAAACTATATGAGATACAAACATAGCGTCTTAAGAAAAGTTGTTTAACGTAATGAACATTTTCTATTGACGGAAAAATATCGAAGGTCTGGTATACCTGATGTGGAACCCTAGCAGCCCAGCTAAACTATAAGAGATACAAATATAGCATCTTAAGAGACATTATTCAGCGTAATATGTATTTTCTTTTGACATACAATCTATACTAATATTATAAATGTGAAAGTGTGTTTGTTTGTATATCCGTCTTTCACGTGAAAACGGAGCAACGGATTGACGTGTTTTGTAGTATGTGGGTAGTTTACCTCTTATATTAAATATGTGTCAAGATTGTAGATTTGTGTTTGGCAACGACATGTTCCTTTGTAAATGTTGTTGCTTCTGTTAAAGCTGATAAGTTTCTTGCGGCCGTTCTTCTTATCAGTTAAAAGATGTCCTGAATGACTAGTAGGAAAAAAAAAATTGGACGATTCGAAAGCACTTATCTATAAGTATATTTGAATAAAAATCTTTGACTTTGACTTTAGGAGCTAGAGAGTGACATAGGCTAATTTTAATCCCGGAAATATATCACTTTCCCTCGGGCGAAACCGCGGGCGGTAGGCTATGTGATATAATTTTTTAATGTGTTAATATGCATTCATAGCGTTGTACTAATATATAAATAAAAAAGAAACAAAAGCTTATTAGCCTAAAAAATTCAAAATGCTGCCGAAAATGGCTCCGTAATTTTAAGCATAACGTTTATTGTCATAATATCATGTTCCATAATTTTAATACCAATAATCATCATGTTGCATAATATTATCGCGACGCATAATTTTAAAAGTCCTAATATAGTGCAGGCTAAAATTGTTTGTCATAAGTATGAAAAGGCATACATTTTGAAACGCAGAATAGCTTTAGGCATAATTTTTAAAAGCATAACTAATGTAAAGCATAATGATCACAACGAATAATATCTTAACGCTTATTTTGTTTAAAGCATAATAAATTTATAGCATAATAATCACAAGGAATAATAGAATTTAGTTTTTTTTTAAAAAAAGGATAATTGCTGTATGCAGGCAGGCGTGCAGCATGCAAAGCAGGCATGCAGCATGCAAGCAGGCAAGCAGCATGCAAGCAGGCATGCAGCATGCAGGATTTCTGTCACGGCTCCGGCGCTGCGGGGCTCTGGCGGTCCCACGCGAGCTTATCGTCGCAGATGGTTTTCAGTCACCACCGCAGCTTCGGCTTGCTGGCCAGCGCGCCGGCCATCCACAGCCGCGGCGGCGACCTTTCAAACCACCTGCTCCTCAGATCGCGGGCCGCTCGCCCCTCCGCGCCTACGCGGGCTTAAATTACACTCTAGGGGTAGGGCATGCAAGACTGCGTGGAGTCGGTTTTTAGGAGATTCGTTTCTGTCACTGACTAGTATGCAAATAAATCAAAAAGTGTTTTTTTTTATAAATAAAAACTATTTTTTGTTATTATATATTATGTATATTAGGCGTTTTGGTCACCGTTCTAACCTAACCTAACCTGAAACGTCTGTTACAGTTTGTTGCTGCAGCCCTACGTCCCCACTTCTCTGTTTTTTTCCAAAATTTTTCCATCGGATTCCTCCTCAGTATCTCCGGGGGCGTCAAAGGGGGGTCGAAAATTTTGTTAGATTTTAGCTACGACGCACTGTTTTCGAGATATTCGCATTTTTATAAAATTCATTTTTGAAAATTTTACAAGTCAATCCATACAAAATCTGTTGAAATTTTTTTAAGTCCTGCACCCCCTTTGTGACACTCTAACCCAAAAGTATAATAGAAATTTACCATAAGTATAAAAAATAGCATTGAAAAATGCAAAAATTACAAAATGTTAATGTTATGTATCATTTTTTTACCATAAAAATATTTTAGGACTACCTATAATATGCCAAATAAAATTAGGTTTTTCTATAGTTATGGCAAATAAAATTATGCTAAGGGATTTTAGGACTGCGTAATATTAGGCCAAATGAAATTAGGGATTTCATTTATTATGCTTCATAATATTATGCCTTTAGACAGTTATGCTACTTAAAATTTATGCGAAGGAAAAAATATGTGACATTAATGTTATGCTATTTGATGATTATGCCAATTGATGTATGATGATGGATGTATTAACGACTTTAGGACAATCGACATTATGAGAAAAGTTCCGCTCCCGCCGAAAATCACTATTCCACGCGGACGAAGTCGCGGACAAAGCTAGTAGTTATTTTTATATTTGTATACAATTTTACAAAATGAACATATATAATTTGTTTGTTCGTTAACAGTTTGTAGAAAGTAATCAAAAATTTTACTTTTTGGTCTCATTATGACTAACACAGCTAGCATAGCACACTCGACAATCAAAGCGACACTGGGGTAAACGTGTTTCTTTCTTTTGTTTTAAACTAGAGGAAAGGGGAGGGGGCGGCGCGGCGGGACCCTCCCCTCGCGGCTCAAGCAAGCGCATGCACATACTTGTTGTTGCGTAACCGTGGGATTAAGAAGAAAATATAAATAGCACAGAATTTTTACCATACTTGAAAATATATTATTTTGGAAACTTTGGGAAAGTTTCCGGGAATATTGGGAATATTCCCGTAAGTTTACAACGAGTAAATTACTTGGAAATGGGAATATTCCCAGCGGCACATCGCTAAGCCCGCTAGACGCATGCAAGGAAAAGTACCCGTTACTAATATAAGAACCCAGAAGGGACTCCTTATGCATTATTTAGAAGCTATGGGTCTGAGTAGTTTAATACACCGCTGCTGGGAAATGATTAAGAAGAAATAAGAATAGGAATATATTTTTACTAGTGGGCCCGCGGTTTTACCCGTGTGGTTCGTTGTCGTGAAATATCGAAATAACATGTATCCTTTTTTAATTAGATTATATTTAGGCCATCTTTGTGCCAAATTTTATCCAAAACTGGGGTCGTTTTCGCGTGATTGGGTCACAAAGATCCAAGTATCCAAAATCCTAACTTTCTCGTTCACAATATTAGTACAATTAAAACTTAACTTTACTGATTGACCATCATACATAATCTGGCGCTCTCAATGCTCTTTGACGCTTGTAAACGTCTGTTTTCATAATTCAAATTCATTTTGTTGTTCTCGCATTTCATTTGCATTGAACATCATTTGAACATGTATTCAAATGAGACTATTTTGTTTATAACGAAATGGCGTCCAACTCTTCAGATGAGACATATTGTATTGTATTGGTTTTGTAGTTAAAATTATTGTATATTTAATTATTAGATATGTTACCTTCATAGTATCTGACCTGTATGTACCTACCTCACAACTTGTAGTACAGTAATCTTGTAATGAGAGAAATGTTGTAATGTATGATAGATAAGTCTTTGTTTGCCAGTTGAAAATTGTTTACGGTTACGATAACCATAAAATGTAATATTATAATTAGTATTTTCTTTTGTGATGGAAATTGACCTTACTGATATGTTAAGGTCACTTTTCATTATGACGACTCTGTATGAAATAAAACAGGGAGAAAAAACAGCCCTTGATGAGTTTACAAGGTCTCCCGCCGTAGGGTTTGTGAACCGATGGCGTAGCTTCTTAGACGTTAATAAGTGCTTGTAACAGCCTAGACTGAATAAATGATATTGAATTTGAATAAATTGCGTTGAAATCTGTGACGAAGACAATTTTGACAGTTGGACAGAAGACACGAAAAGCACGGAAATGAAAGAAATATCAAATTGAATAGGACCCTATATAGAACCTAGATTCAATTTACATGACATCTCTGCTTTATTTACCTACGCACATATTATATCATTAGGCACTCAAGTACTTATTTATAGATCATCTGATGTAGTAGACTGTACGATCTTTACGCAGTAGACAAGCGCATTGCCTCTCCGTGATTTTGTAATAAGTCTGTCCAAGGCAGAGAACCATGCAATCCCGTGGGAAAGTTAAGCTTGATACTGGAAATTAATCTCAAGCAATAATATAACGGCAAATTTAGTGCCGAAATTCCCTTAGGGTGATGAAGGTCGGTAATATCGCTGGCTATGGAACCATATTATATTTTCGTGGAGAAAAAAGCAAAGTTAAATTGATGAGAAACTTAATCGTCATTTTCGAGAAGGTAATTATTTTTTGTTGTTCGGTTTCTCAAAGTGATTGATTTCAACTTTGTTTTTCTTTAATTAAGAGCGCATTGTTGATTAACTACGAATTTTTATTTTTTGTGTCATTTTGAACTACTTCCGATTATGGGTGACAAAAAATTTACAATCTCCTTATACATCCATGAGGAAATGCCTCAGCAGCAGGGACACATAGTACCTATCCCTGCACCATTTTCTTTCAAAGTAATAAATTGCAAATTGATTTGTTTTTTAAACTGCATGGCCAATACAGTTAGTTCTAGATCGAAAATGAAACTTTACAACGACCTTGCAATACAAATATTCGTGCTTAGACTGTAGCTTGTAAATCTCTCATTTACAGATTCAGTGCTGAAATTCTAAGCTAAGTTTCAGCAAGAAAGCACTGTTTCCACCATCCAAGCAAGTTTCTAATTTACAACACAAACTGTTTATTTAGGTACCATTCTTTATTCATAGCTGACTGCACCCCATTACGCTGACGCCGTGCATTTGATGAATGCATGCGCCACTGCAGACTAAATTAAACTTTATACTGTTCCCTGGTATTATTTAACTAAAGTAACTATAATACTCGTATACTAAATTAAGGTGCATGTCGAATGTAATCTTATGGAAAACAAGATTATGTAAAACCGAATTTATTTTCTTTTTTCTTATTATTCGATTTGTTTGTATAATTGATTTAAATAAAAATTATTGACTAGTCTCTATAGATTCTAAAGGCCGGTTTCACCACAACTGACAGACTTCTGGGTAGCCTATCTAGCTGATAAGCTATCCGAACTTATCAGTCGGTGGTGAAACCTCACCCAAATCTCAATAAAAGCTTTTTTGACATTATTTTTTAACACTACTTGGTGACCATGGTGTATGCAACGTAGTTATTTTTCATATAATCATTATTCTCATTCTAAAATTTTTGTTTCAGGTAAGTCTGTCTACATCGCCTCGTTTTTCGTAAGTATGAGTGAGAGAGAGAACATTCTTAAAGTATAGAAAAATTAAATATTAAAAAAAGCGATGCACTGCCACTCCTTTTCAATTTGTCTCTTGCCAGCGCCATCTATGAGATGGCTTTCGAACTACAACGAAACTCGTCCGGGGTAGATTTTCAAAGTCTCGACTTGACTTGCTTTTACCGAGAGCACATCGTATTTTTCACCCGCGAGCAGCTTTCACCGACTGCAAAGTGTGGCTTGTAGGTCAGAGATGGCGCTGATACGAATAAACCTTATATGTAGGTATAAGATAAACAGTAGGCTTATTACGAGTTTGGCAAACTCGACGTTACAGTAAATGTTAATGTAAAATGTAGCTCTGTCTCTTTCATATTTAGCGACTGTTTTACCGACATGAGCAGTGTATCCGATAGTCTACGCTCACAAGTCCTGTAAATGTCATGTTAAGCAAACTCGTAATAGGGGTACAGATAAACGAATCTGTAAAAGAAAACTCATTTGTTGGAGCTGTTATTTATATAGATAGACAATAATGATTTGATTAATTTACCTGGCGATTTTGTTGGCTAGGGCAGAAGATCGCAGCGTGAAGTTTATTTAATTGATTCACCTTTTTTAAATGCAACAAAAAATAATTTAAACCTAAGTTGTATTTGGTTCAAACTAAATAAAGCTAAAAATCGTTAAATGTTGAAATTCTCAATTCGGAAACCAACCAAGAAGACTATATTTGTAAACAAGTGTCCCATCCCATAAATTAAGGTTTTTGACTCGTGGTTCCACCTAGATGTTTTAAAGGTGATAAATTTCGAAATTGTAAATTTTTTATCACCGCCTTTTACATTGTTTAACAACATTATAAATGAAAACAAAAAGTTACCAAGTATAATGGCTCTGATAAATTGCTGACGTTAAAACTTATTCAACAATTAGTAACACAATTAAGTTGATTTACCGAATTAAGATAAACGACCGGGATAATCGTCTAACGGCGATATTTACACGCTACGAAATTATCATCAAAATTAAAACGAAAAAAGCGGGCCTTTTCCACCCCTGGGGCAGTCGATGCCAAATTGAGTTCTGTCGCGAAAACTAATTGTAATGTTCGTTCGCCGGCATACGGGTGTTTGGTCTGAAAACCGATGTTTTTATTTGCGGCTTTGCTGTGGCCGTCGACAAATTAAAATTGTAACATTTTGTGTTACAATTTCAATTCGTTGACCTAGTAATCATTAACTTGTATTCGTATTATGTATATACTCGTAAATATACATTTGAAGCGAATAAACCAGACTTATTTACCATACAAATCGGGTTATGAATAAAACAAAGCTATAATTATTATGGTGAATATTGTGCTTTGGTAATTAGTAATTGCGAATAGTTAATCTGTGCTGAAATAATTGTACTCCCAATCAACAGCAGCCACGGCTTTACGTTTTGACCTTGAGACCCCTACGTCGCTCGTTATAGCGGCGATTCTTAGTGCAAATGGAAAGCCGTGCGTGCTGTTGACTGTACATTATTAATTATGTAGTTTACATTAATGTTATGCTCATTAAAATTTCCAACAACCTAATAGAGTGAATACTTGAAAACAACTCGGTATGCCGACATAATAAAAAAAAACTAAAACAACATGGCCGAAACAGTAAACAAGGAGACAAAGCAAGAAGCACTGGTGCGCTGTCAAGTACCAGGCTACCAGCGGCGACAAAGAGTAAAGGGGACAAAGTGATGTGCACTCGAGTGTCCTTCCGCGCGACGTCACTGCACTTGCTTGTTTTTCATTCCGCCAGGAAATGTTAAAGGTTGTTTGTTTTCTGCAAACGCAGAAGCTAGCTGTTAACAATGCGAGAGACCGGGCATACACCTTGAATTTTATTATTCCCAAGTTACTACTAAGTTTCTTTTCCTTATTTTGTAATGATTCTGAAAACATAAGTTTCTAAGGCGTAACAAATATCTGTTTACAAATTTTTCTTCGCTGGACTGGTCAGTTCCCTCAAGTTTTGTTAAGTCTTATATATAAAATGAATTTCATACGAATAAACTCGGGAAAGCCTAAGTCGAATTTGTTAAGTAAAGTAGACATATAAATGAACTAGAGTTGCGGATGTTTAGGTGTTAAAATTTCCGTAAGATTTCTTTTCCCCTTGAGGTTGGTGTGGTGTCGCATTGTTTAATGGAATCCATACACGTTTCCTGGTATAGAGAGTGCTAATACATTCGCCTAATTACAATTCGTTACATTTATAACATAATTCGTTGAAAACGTAAACAACGTTCAACGACAATTAATTTGCAATTTGTGATTAACAAAGAAAAAGCTTTATTTTAGGAGTTTCGTTTTACCGTAATTTCTTGGATATTTATAGATTAAAGAGAGATTTGCCCTCATAGAAAATTTCAATTGATTTCAAATTCACTTATAAACGATTTACAGAAAGTACCTAAACGTTCCCCTATTATGGTACTGCCAGATAATCTTCAATCAGACGTCTACAGTCTGGGCAAGCGAACCAATTATTTATTCGTAAAAAGCTGAAAAGCTTGGCCGTATAGTTTATTTTAATATAATTTTTATGACATGTCCCAGTAGTCCGACGTTTTATTTGTGCAATATTTTTATTGTTTTATTTTGGCTTACTTTATTTTATTAGGTATCTATATCTAGAATTAAGGTACAGTGGGATTTCCCGACGAATTGATGATCCATGTAGCTTTTCATATCATATCGTATCGTAGGTCTCTAACTAATTCCGACCGACTCCGACCGAAATTTTGTATTATTGTTATAAGCGTCCTTAAATAAAATTGCAGATTTGGTTTTAGCTGAGCTCAAAAAGTTTGTCCGTACCAATTCGTTTGCTTTCTCTAATATTTATAATTTCAAAGGGGTTTGAAATTTCAAAGATTTTGGCTCTAAATTCGGCCGCCATTATTTTGAAGTCGGCACAAGATGAAAGTAGCCGTTAAGATTTTTTAAAGATTTCGATGAAAGATTTCCGTGAGGAAAATAGGCTCTATTTCCCCAGTTTTTTTAATATCAAAATTTCATTAATTTAGCCTTTGGATGGTACCAGGACATCATGAGTACGCAAGAGGCCGAGTGTAGTCTCCTTGAAGTGCGAGACGCTTTGTTAGCGACGCTTTTCACCGCAAATTGGTCTCAGCACTCCTAGCGCCACCTAGCGCCACACCACTGAGTTATTTCATGGCACGTGTAATTATGCCTGCAGTGAACATTGGGTTGAGAGCTGGATTAATTATATACGCTATGAAAAGTTTTAATTCTAGTCTAGACTAGAATTAGCTAATTAAACTCAAAAGAGAAAAAATTGAAACACAGGCAAAGCTTTTCTTAAATTTTTCATTAAAAGTTATTACTAAATTTTCCAGTTTTGGAGGAGAAAACAGAAGAGGAAACTGTATAAATGCAATGTTTATAAAACATGATTTCATCTACATTGCACAGGAATTTTTCACCTCTCTTAGAAATAGAAATAGCTTTTATTGCCTAAAACTGTGTAAAATTTTTGGTGTTTCCTTATTATTCAACATCAGGTTTTCAATGGTAGTTCTGGTTTTTTGCTTTTACTATATACTTTGCAACAATTTGTTGTAGCAACATAATGTTGCCTACAATTATTTATTCTGCGATATTAGGTTAGGAAGTAAAATAACCATCTGAAAGATATTAAATTCTTTTTCTCGGACGCGAGGTCCAAATAGAATCTTAGTTATTTTTTTTCTTACGATCTCAGCAACGCAATTGTGTTTTATTATCACTGTGCTATTTTCGTGATAATTGATCCACTATATCAGTTTTATTACGTAAATAACAGTTATTACGGCTGCCATAGTTGTGTATATTGTCTTGTCATAAAGTACGTAAGCCAAAGCAGAGAGAATACTCGTAAAAAATGTCATTTCTCATACATACATACCCCTCAAGTCAGAAATCCTTTGCGGGGTTTTGAGAGCATCAAAGATGCAGCTTGAAAATTTAATGTAAAAACATCACTCTAAAAAATAATCAAGTACTTATGAACGTCAAAGAAGCTACGCCATCTGTTCACAAACCCACGACGGGAGACCTTGTAATGAGAAGAACCGACAAGAAACTCGTCAAGGGCTCTTATTTTCTCCTTTTTTTGTTTCATACAGAGTCCTCAAATTGAAAAGTGAGCTTAACATATCAGTAAGGTCAATTTCTATCACAAAAAAACCGTAAACAATTTTCAACTCGCAAAGAAGGACTTATTAAACTTAACAACATTTCTCGCATTATTAGTGTACTGCAAGCTGTGAGGTACATACAGGTGAAAATATTTGAGCTTTAAGCACAACATTAAGTCAAGAAGATTGAAGTAGGCCCATTACCGCTGGCGGCTCTCACAGCCGCACCTCAACCACCGACGCCATATTTGATATTGGTTGTTGGATCTTATCTGAGGCACATTCTATTTTCTTACACTCCCAGTCCAGCATGGAAGATGTCATTTCTCGCACGCATAAACATTTCGTTTACGTTCTCGGGAACTAAAGAAGCTGTATTATTGACATCAAATGATAATTTTTCGCGTTTCGCGTCAAATTTTATCATCCGTATTGCCAGAGAGTGGAATGCTTTGGCTGAGTCTGTGTTTCCTGATACTTACAATTTGGGGGTCTTCAAGTCGCATGTACCTATTCACACGCGACTTGAAGACCCCCAAATTGTAATCTTCTAGGCAAGCGCGTTTCATCCTAGATCGCATCATCGCTTACCATCAGGCGAGATAGCGGTCAAGCGCTATCATACATAATAAAAAAATATAACAAGAAATATTTGTTATGCACATCTAGCAAAGAGTTTTTTTTAAACTATTAATAAAATCCATAATTCACAAATAGTACGTAGGTCTAAACTTTGTGCAGTTTTCGTGATTGTTCCACAAATACGTTAGGATCAGCTATTTAATGTCATTTATAAATTTTGGACTACATAAATAGCTATTAGTTAGCATATGTTTAAAACTATGGGCGGTTTGTTTGAGGATTCCGGGAGAAGCTCGCTTCCATCTTCAGCATTATCAATACTTATCATCAGGTATGATGAAGGCTAAGAGCCTCCCCGTTGTTCCTAAAAAAAAAACATTATTTCCGTTACTTGGTTGTAGCAAGAGTAGCCATATAATTTTTCGTAGGTGTGGCAGGAGCTTGCCTTCTGGTAACTGTTTACTTTGTGGTTACAGGTGTGGGCGCTGTTCACACTGTTTATGTAGGTGGCTATTCTTGTGACAATCTCGGAACTTACTGATTAATGTGATTATGATTTTTAAATTATTATTAATTGAAAAGTTAAGGTAACCTGATTACTTTTAGTCCATAGTGTTTCTGATTGTATATAGGTTTGCAAGTTTGATATATTTATATAGAAATAGTTAAGTATTATAACAATATTGATCGAAACATAATTTTGCAAAACAAATTCTCAAGTAACTTCAAAGATTCTCAGTTTCCTTTGAACATACATGGGGGTAAAATTAATTGGTAACGGTTTGATACATGTATATTCGTGTGTATATGATATCGCTTTCTATTTGTAAACCAACTATAGTATAGTCAATCAAGAGTTCTAAAAGAAATCCTAAGACCCTAATGGTTCCGTGGAAGTAGTAAATTTTGTGTCATAACTTGCTAATCTTGATTTACTTTAAATCGAGCGTAAGGAATAATCAATATTATTTTCTAGAAGCAAATGGATCGATGATGTAGTGGTATTTCATGTAAATTTTTATTTGATCTTAACTTAAATGACTGGAATAGCCAGGCTAATCACACGTCACAAAATAAATAACCTGACTTTATTTCTTAACTTAGCACGATAGAAAAAAATATTATTATTATACCAAGACCAAACAAGCCTGTAATAAAAAAAAAGATAAGAAAAAATAAACCTGGAGGCGCCGGGTATCGATCCCGGTACCTCTCGCATGCTAAGCGAGCGCTCTACCATCTGAGCTACGCCCCCGTTTTTATAAGTATTATATTTATGAATTTCTTTGTAAAGACAGCTAACGCACGACCCAATGACCGACATACATAATAATATACATTATAGATCGTATCAGTATCTCGTATTCAAGTCGCAATGCCCCGGGCAAGGCTGGCCTGCAATATTAATCTTGCGGCCTCTCACTTTAGTGAATTGAATTACGTTCGAGTCGAGTATTTCAATATCACTCTAAATTCTAGAATATGCATATTATTCGATACTTTTCGATGTGGATCTTTCATCATAGATGTGGTTTGAAAATATGTGGTTTGAAAATATAAATTGAGGAAGTGCTTCAGAATTCTTCTACAAAACGTTATTGAATTAAGTATCTGCAAAACAAACGCACTTTAATGATGTTGCTGTTTTGCTGTATATATTATAACATTTATAATCGTCAAGTATCGTTAATTCCAATTTGAGTTTCGATTTTCTTTCATGACTCTAAAAAAGTCTAAGTAGGCTTCGAAAACAATCAATCCTACTACGTAGGATTTTAAAATAAGTATTAATTAATATTACTAATTTACTCATTGGAACAGCTAAATATTAAATGAAAACTGATTTAGGCATACTTTTAATATTATCGGGTCATAAATTAATAATGAATTGCTCCATTATTCACTACTTAATGAATATTAAACATTCAAAGGGAGATTTCTCCATTGGGATCTAAGGTCCAGTTTGGAATAGAACCTGCGAATGTGACCTATATTGCGTCACAATACCGGGTACCAGGCATTCAGAGCACGGCAGGAGGTGAGTTTACGTGTCTCCTTTGATCACGCTCGTGCCCCAGTTG
This sequence comes from Chrysoteuchia culmella, assembly GCA_910589605.1. NCBI lineage: Eukaryota > Metazoa > Arthropoda > Insecta > Lepidoptera > Crambidae > Chrysoteuchia > Chrysoteuchia culmella. The sequence continues at coordinate 23,048,437 of OU342652.1, read as the reverse complement.
GCGCGCGCAGGGTTAATTCTTTTGCAAGATGGCGTCGTCGGCAGCGAATGACGGTGGAATTAACTTTTGTTCTCTAAAATGGAAATGTTTTAGCATTATTTAAGAGTTTTTGCTTGTTACTCGTTTAAATATTTTATAAATTGCGTTACGTATTAGAGACAAAAAGCAAGAAGAAGAGCTTTAGAGAAGGAAATTCGTAAATAATTAACTTTGACTAGTTTTCGAAATATTACATTGGTTTTTTTTATTTTTTTATATATTAACTGGGCAGGATTTGACCACCACCGGGCTCAATGAACATGATTTGGACTAAGGTGGTCCATGCTTTCCCAGAAAATGTCTATTCACTCTCTCCTTGAAGAGGCCAAGGTTGTAGGAATCGAGGAATACATAAACAGGCAGCGCATTCCATTCTTTAGCGGTTCGCATAAGAAATTTATCAGCAAGGCGCTTGGTACGGACCGTTGGGATGTTAGCGACGTACGGGTCATAATCTAACCTGCGTCTGGTACCCCGATGCTGGAAAGGGACTGGAGGAACAAGGTGGTGCAGTTCTCTCGCAGGCTCTCCAAAGTGTAACCTATAAAAGACCGATAAACATGCAACTTTGCGGCGGTGACTGAAGCTCTGAAGTTCCACTGTGGCCAATGCTGAGTTTTCAATCAGTTACCTGGCACGGTTTTCAATCGATTCCAAAAGCTTTGGCCGATACTTAGCAGAACCATCTCACATGAAAAAAAGAACGCCATATACCTAATGTATTAGCTAAATAACCTACTCCGTTAATCAATCCACGTTCTGATCTTTTTAAAGTTTTTTGCCTAAGTAAAACGTTTTAGTGCTTAATTTGAGTCAGTTCGTGCCTAAGTTGATAAATGATTTGATGATATTGCATATTCATGTCGCACGTTTCTTTTAAATGATTAATATATTTGCTAAAATCATAGACACCGTGATTATATGTAGATATATTATAAAATACAACTAATTTCCAATCGTCCTTGATACATTGTAGAACGGATACTTTATCAAAATAAAATCCTGAATTAATCTAGAGACGACGTTGAATGGCGTTCATTTGCATGCTAGAACTTATAAAACTAAACATAAGTGATAAGAAAAAGTTTTTAAATTAATACCGGTTGATTACCGGTTATCTTTTCTGTTAGATGATATTTGATCCGTTGAATGGTTATGAATACTGGTGACTCATAATGGACAACATTTCATTTTCTATAAAGCACTAAAATAAAAAAACCATTTCGAGATTTTAGTGTCATAAGCTCACAGTTTTTATTTTAGAATTTTCTGATCGGTAATTTGTGAGATATTTAATAAAAACTAAAATGTAGTCCAAATCGAGAAAGTCAGGCATTTGATCCAATCATTCCTTTTCATTTCTGTCTAATATAAAAAAAATGGTTGTCTCTGGCTGAGTTGACAATGACAGTCAATTCAAGTAGTGAAAGAGCGATCAAAATCTAAGATATCGATATTCGATATTTTCTAATTTACATAATGCCAATAAAACCTCATGAAAAAACAGTTTGTGATTGTTTTGAGTTTTTTGAAATACATTGTTTTTATGATTATTGCTGAATAGATTTACTTTTTATGTTTGCTAGGTAAACCACCACGCGACCCAGGTGGACCACGGGTCAGAAATTTGTGTGTGTTTAACGAAGTGGTTATTTCTTGTTCCACTAATGAAATACCAGACCTAAAATTTCAATATGGTTTGATATACATTTCAATTCTAAATACCCAAAATGTTTATATTGTTCATGAACGCGAATTTGTGCGTATAAATTAAAATTTATATTTTTTTTATTAAGTTTTTTTTATCTTAACCAAAGTGTTTATCTTTGAAACATGTTTTGGTTAAATAACGAAAATTACAACTTTTATGTAGTAATCGATATTTAAGTTCTACCACTGTCACATCACTACTAGAAACCATTACGTCAGTTTTTTTTTAAATCCGAAATAAGCAACAGCCTTACCAATTTAACTTCCTGAGAACGCACTTACGCTCTTTTAGAATGAGCAAGTTTTGAAATACGGATTTAATACACAAATATAATGCTAATAATAAAAATAAAAAATACGTGTCTCGTATTTTAACATCTAGTTTTATTATGCATAGGAAAATTTGCATTATATATTTTTGAAATGTTGTCCATTATGCTCATGCACAGGCAATAATACTAACTTATTTACGGGACGTTGAATTGTATTGTTACATGATTTTATGGTGGCCACCCTTACACAAGCGTCTCCGCCAGGATGTATCGTAAGGACTGTACCCATAGCCCATTTCCCAGGTGGTAAATTGCCGTTCTTTATAAGCACTACATCATTGACTTACAGGTTTTTTGAAGGTTTTTGCCATCGTGACCTGGTTTGTAATTGGTGTAGGTATTCAGAAGACCACTTCTTCCAACACTGCTTATTTATGGACTGTACAAGTCTGATTACAAATGATTTATTTGCAAGTGTCAACTATCGATATTGTTCCTCTTTGGCTGAATATTTCGCAACTCATCTTCTAGTTCCCATTTATCCGATAAAATGTCAATGTCGATACCCTGAACTAGTCTATTAAAAGCCCAAAAATTTGTGTTTTTTTGCGGCTAAAGCTTACAATAGTTGATAACATAAAGTAACAGTCTAACTTGATCTGATGATGGGAAGGGCTTCCTCTTTGTTGCTGTGGATTGTCAGCGATAACTCACTGACAACTTGCGCTGCGATGATCTTCGGACTCTTGCGTACTCTTGCCTGACCGTAAGGCACTTCCGGATTTGCGTGATAAAGTTTGCAAATTAACTTCAAATTAATTTTAACAAATTTAAAAAAACTTTGTATAGTTCATACAATATTAACTTGAAATTATGGTAAAATGATACTGATGATTATTCGGGGATGATGATTTAAACTGCCTGAGTAGAATCAAAGTCAAAGTCAAAGATTTTAATTCAAATAGACTTATAGATAAGTACTTTCGAATAGTCCCAAAATTTTTTTTCCCTACCAGCCATTCAGGACATCTTTTAACTGATAAGAAGAACGGCCGCAAGAAACTTATCAGCTTTAACAGAAACAACAACATTTACAATGGAACATGTTGTTGCCAAGCACAAATTTACAATTTTGAAATATATTTAATATAAGAGGAAAAAAAAATGCCGTGAATGCACTGACTTTATTAGCTATAAAATATGAACATTCGCGATGCATAGGTACACAAAATATTGACGTAAGCATACGTCAATGAACTGCATTAGTTTGACCTTATTTCAATATTATTTATTAGATATAACGCACCTCCAGTCGTAAAGGGGCTCAATCCAAAATGACTGTTTTTTGGGAAATGCAGAAAACGTGTTTCGGTCCTCGACAGTTTTTAGTATATTACACTATAACTTAATGAAATAACGAGCTATTTACAAAATTCAAAGTTCCACGTGTTATTTGGTCTAAAGACTACTGATACGGATAAAAAAATCTTTAAAATATTTAATAATATAGGAGTAAATAGATGCTGAAAAAAAAACTTCCAATAAAGAGTCAGTTTAGCAATACAAACATTTTTGAACGTTTGACTCTTGTACAACTATGTCTCTTTATTTCTAAGCACTACGTATTATTGGATGACTTATTTACAAATGGTCCCCTTTAATTCTTAGCTTCAATATTTTAATGCGGAGGAATATTCAATGATGCAGTTATGTACTAAAATATTTGGACGGTATGAGAAATAAAACATAAATTCGAATCCCATTCTTTATTACCTGTTGATATATATTTCTTAATTAATCAACGTTCGTAATATTATTTGCTACCAAGGTTCAATTTTGAGCTCTCTGCTGTTTTTAATAAGTATATATTAACATTCTCCCTTACTACGCGAGTAATTTATGTAAGACAGTACTATTTGCAGATAATACATCTTTAACTTTTAAAATTGCTAGAGGAAACAATGGTTCTGACGAAGTAAATAGTGCTCTCCCTCAAGTCGCACACTGGTTCAAGAATTACTCTTGAACCAGAGATTTGTCTCTTAACCCTACGAAAACGAAGTTTGTTAAATTTTCATTACCTAATGTAGGTCATGTCGATATGCATAGCAATTTGAATGGGGATGGAGTCGAGTTAGTTGAGAGTACTAAATTTCTTGGCATTACATTAGATTCAAAACTACAATGGGATCCACATATTGAAACCTTGCCGAGTAGATTTAGTTCTGCGGCTTTCGCAATAAGGAAAATAAGGCTCCTAACTGATATTGAAACGGCAAGACTAATTTACTTTAGTTATTTTGTGTAATGTCCTATGGCTGTTGTTTTTATACCTCAAAAAAGAGCTGTGCGCGCCATTTACAACCTTCGACGGAGAGATTCTCTAAAAGATTTGTTTAATGAGAATAGTATACTAACTTTGGCAGGACAATACATCTATGATAATATAGTTTATGTAAGGAAACGTCATGATTTATTTATTAAGCATGGCGGTGTTCTTAATTTTAATATGCAATGTAATTCTTATTTTTAACAAGAATAAGCTTGCCGTTCCAAGATTTCGACTTGAAAAAGGTAGACGCTCGTTTTTGGGGAAAGGCATAGCCTTTTTTAATAAAGTTCCACAACAAGTGATTGAGCTGCCATTACATAAATTCAAATAAATGTTAAACAAAACGCTCTTTAGCAAAGGTTATAACAAGGTAGATGATTATTTGAAAGACCAAAATGTATGGAAGTGATACTAACATAAAACATGACTATTGTAATTGTATAAAAGGAAAATATTCTAATAACTGAGTATGAGAAAATTTTCCTCTTATATTAAATATGTTTCAAGATTGTAGATTTGTGTTTGGCAACGACACGTTCCTTTGTAAATGTTGTTGCTTCTGTTAAAGCTGATACGTTTCTTGCGGCTGTTCTTCTTATTAGTTAAAAGATGTCCTGCTGGCTGGTAGGAAAAAAAATTGACAATTCGAAAGCACTTATCTATAACTTGAATAAAAATCTTTGACTTTGACTGATAGTTTGGACGAACTGCTGAATGTATAGCTGAATTATCATGCCTTGACTGGTTTGAACTTGATAAACTCTTAGAACTTGACGAACTCTTAGAGCTCGACGACGGTGAACTGGATGAGGAAGAACTGTATGACAACGAACTAGTAGATCTTGATCTGATGGAAGCTTCAACTATTGGAGAAGATATTTCTTGTTCATTTTGAGTCTTTTCTGGATTTTTTTTTACCTAGAAGTAAGATGCATATTAGTAAAGAGCTTGATCACATAGTGGGTTAGCGCGCCGGTCAGCAATCGTTCCAGTCAAGCAGTGTTCGTATGGGCTGGTTACTTTCTATCGGAAACTCCTCTGTGCTTTGGAAGGCACTTTAAGCTGTTGGTCCCGGTTGAAAATGCAGTAAACATCCTCCGATCCGCGCTCGGCCCGCGTGGAGTGTTACGGCCCGTCCTTTTTCTTCCATAAGGACCATAAAGGCCATAAGAGCCCCTGTGCAGCGGGTATATAAAAAGGCTGATGATGTTGATGAAAAATCATAATTGTTAAAAACTACCTTAATTTGACTAGTATCCACTTGCATTTCGGGCGTCTGTGTCAACAGGATTTGGTTTTCAAGTATAGGTCACTACCTAGAACAGCTTACTGACTGTTATAAGCTTTTTCAACATTCTTTACAATCTGGAAATCAAATTGGAATAATAATTTCCAAAAGTCACACCCTTTATCTTCCTTATCTACCCATTATATACCCAAGTTAAGATTCTTCAAGATCTTGTCTTATGGACATTACACTGCAAACTGGATATTATTATTAAATGAAACTACTTAACTTTCATGAATAGTTATCTGTTTTATAAATAAATCAGTACTAAAAAATCATTGCATGAATCTAGTATTCTAATTTTGCTACGTAGATAGGTACTAAAACGTTCACATCTTATTAAATATGGCTCTGGCGTATTTTTAATAAAAGACGTACTAACGGACAGATCTCTTTCAGTAATCTGCACAAATATTTTTTTTATGTTAATAATAACCTCAGGCAAGAATAAATATCAGTTGTTTTAAACACATACTTCAGCCTGCATTTCTCTTTCTGGTGTTGCTCCGATGAATAATGGACTTTTATTTCCTGTGAAATAGGTAGTGAAAATTATAGAATGTGTAAACTAAACAGAAAAGACTCGGGGAACCGATTTAGTTTCGTTTAAAGAAATATACATATTAACTAAAATACTGATGCAATGACACAAGGTACGTCGGGTATTTTATTAAAGAAAACATGCATGTTAAATTGTAACACAGTAGGTACTTATCTCGTCTTCTCGCGTAGTCAGTACCATTCCCAAAATATGGTGAACTCTTTTCTTCATTATGCTTATTTAAAACTAATACAAACGAGTTCACTGTTTTATTGCAAAAAAATAGAAATAAACTGTCCTTTACCTAAATGCAACATCAGAATTTTTGTTATATTTATTCAGAAACGGACCTAAGCACCATAAATCCAGAACGTTATAAAAAAATATTAATCAAATACAGACTTAAAATATAAAAAGCCGGTTATTCTGATAAAGTATTCAGTAGTAAACGAACCCCATTGGGTTTAGGTCACAAAAATATCTCAGTTTACAGTGATGAAGTGACCCAAAACAAACTTCGGTCACTTTACGATTTAAAATTAATGTAATAAACTTACCCCAAGTTTGTACTACAGTGACACATAAAGGTTTATACCACTTCTCTACTTATTGCGCTGCATGTAACTCTGACGGCTTGTTACGCAATACTAAATACGTCACTTTCGTAATTACGAAAGGCGCAGGATTCGTTGATAAGAAAGAGACGCAAGATTGGGTTTCTCCTTGTCTAGCCTTAATAGGGCAGTTTCTGATTTACTAGGCGATAGAGCGCGCTTTTTTAAATCGTTCTGTATACTTAACTCAATTCACCAAAATTTTGGATTGGGTCAGTTTACGAATGGAGGTGCGATAACATTGTACGGTTCCGTACACTGTTATAGAATGTCTGGCAGAATCAGTTGACAGTAGAAGGTCTAGGCAGTTCGGGATATGTGTGTCTATATCTGGCACCCGCGTAGCGCAGTTAACAAGCTGAGGTAGGTCGTGCGAAAACAGCTAGTCCTCGCGCCTCTCTCCCAGCATGGTCGGTCACCCGGTATGGGAACAGCCATTCCTTGTAATGGCTATTAAAGTACCCCAGAATGACCAACAGGGCCGAGGGATAACGAGCCAGAGTAAGATTAGCCTGCTGACTAAGATCGTCAATGAACCTGGTTGTCTCCTGGTCGCCGCTGTGCGAGCGGTAGACAGCGGCGTAAAGAGCGAGAGAGAGAGAGAGTGTCCACCAGAGCCTACAGTACTGAAAATTTAGTACGTCAATCATAAGACATAATTTTACGACAGCTTTTAAAAATGTCTATTTTGAGGACCTTAGGTCCTTAGCTTACGACGTTGATATTTTGCAACTTGAATATATCGATATGCGCTTGAAGATTTGGCGCTATCAATGAGAGGTGGATCTCAATATGAAAATATTCAAGTTTGCACTATTGGGGTGACGAAATGCCGCCGAGGCGAAGGAATCAAATATTCCGTTATTGGAATGATGGAAATCACAATAATGCCTATATTTATGAGATCCCGTATTCGACATAGAAAATATTGCCTATAAATAGGTCAATCCGGACTGACCAGTTACTAGGCGAACATAAACAAGAGATGTTGTTTTCGCCTCTAAAGACTTTCGTTGTTATTGTACGAAATAAAAGATTCTTTTAGGTTTCGCTTATTTTTATTAATTTTTTAGTTACGTTTGACAATCTACCAAAATATGTTGTTTTTAAATAGGAAATAGTTCTTTGTCATCTAAAAATAAATTAAGTAGGACAAAAGCAGTTTGCCAGCTATGCCAATGGACTTCATATGCTATTCTAATAAATGCATATTAACATAATATCCTGCTATTATGGATGGCTAACAACTCAATCCGTAATGGGGCGATAGTAAGTTTGTAAGCCGATTTTCTTTCTAGTTCCAGTGCCTCTTGAGCTGCCAGGGGATGTAAGTTAAAGCAGGCTTTATTTATCTTTATGTTATATCACAAGATATGTGTTTCAATAACTTCTTGCTCTGAGGGACCTTCTTGTTAACTTAGACATGAAAGAAGAGGAAGTAAAGGCATGAGACAAAGTCGCAGAGCATTTATTATTAATGGTAAGCAGAGTAGCACTTGTTTTCCATAAATTATTAATCATATAAGTTTTGACAGATGGTAAAAATTCTGAGATCAAACATGCGAGTCATATTATGGGTTAACACCTGTTAATGTGAGTTCATGGTAACCTTACCATGAACTCACATTATGCTTTACGATAAAACTTAAGACCTAATTAATAAATAAATAATTATTAATATTATTAATGCAAACAAATATCGTTTAATACTCAGAAACTACTTAGTAACAAAATATTGTGCGGATAAGGAAGCTAGGATATTGTCATAGCAATAACAAAGCATTGAAAATGGCAGGCACCAGGATTGCATGAGTAATGTGCAAGTATCATTGTAAAAATGAACTAATTAAAAAGTTGAGAGCGAGTCCCATCTCGGCTGTATTGATTGAATTTCGGACGATGGAGGTCGTCGATTTGTCATGCAACACAATCGCCTGATGTATTTGTTGTGTTCTCCTTGTGCATTTCACGAATCCAGAATTCCAGACTATTGTTTTCATACTTAACTCTTCCTTTTGGCTCACTTGTTTTTCTATGATTATTTGTTCAAAGGATGTATTTATCATAACTGGTTCAAATGTTTTCTATTTATTTTGTTCAAAAGAACTATTAAAGTACCCTGTAACAGCATTCAAGCAGACTGATTATTATTAAAAAGTTATCATTCGGCATCTGTTAAAACGTTTCGTCTGTTATTAGTTGTATTGATAGGGATTTTTTTTTAAATCTTATTTCTGATGAAATCAAAGGTAAGGGCAAAGGCGTAAATCAAATATTAAGAAAATACTATACACAAATCACTTAAGACTGGACAAGTACCGCAATCGTGGAAGCTTGCAAATGTGCAGCCTGTGCCCAAAAAGGGCAGTCGTGCCGTGCATAACTACAGGCCAATTTCAGTCACGACCATACTCTGCAAGACTATGGAACGTGTACTTAACACCCGTCTTTTGGCATACCTTGAAGACAACGACCTCCTCAGTGATCGCCAGTTTGGTTTTCGTCGAGGTCGTTCGACTGGCGATCTTCTCGTGTATGCCACCCATCTTTGGAGTGAAGCGATCGAGAAACACGGCGAAGCCCTTGCCGTATCGCTCGAAATCTCCAAAGCCTTTGACAGGGTCTGGCATGACAGCCTAATTGCTAAGCTTCCCTCATACGGTGTCTCTGGTAGCCTTTGCACTTGGATTGCTGATTTCCTTCGCAATCGCTCCATCCGAGTAGTAGTGGATGGTCAAACATCAGACCTAAAAGAAATCGATGCAGGTGTCCCCCAAGGATCTGTCCTGTCTGCGACAATGTTCCTTCTGCACATAAACGACCTGCTGGTATCTAACACCATTGGGTATGCAGATGACACTACTTTAACCAGCAGGTATTTCTCAACTGCAAAGGCTACCAGTGATGAAATCCAGTCTTGTCGAGAGTCCCTTGTCGAGAATATGAATCTGGCACTTTAGGCCGTCTCAGATTGGGGCAACGCCAATCTTGTCAGTTTCAATGCCACTAAAACACAGGCTTGTTTATTCACTGCAAAACGGAGTCCCATACAACTGACTCCGACTTTCCAGGGAGTATCCTTGCCGATAACCGAAAATCTGCAACTTTGGCGAGTATTTTTATTTTTATTTATTTATTGAAAAAGATTCACCAACGACATATCTTTACACATTACAATTTAAAAATTAAAACCTGACTAGGCCAAAAGACATGCCTTTACAGGTGAATACAGCATTTTTTATTTTCTTATTTACTAGTTACAATAACAAAGCAGAAATTTGAAACAGAACAGATAAATTATAAAATAAAGATTAATTATTAACCTTATTAACCTTATTTACATGAAATTTTGCCACACACAGCCTCTTAAACGCACGATCAGAAAGATGAAAGATGTCGACATTGCTGTTATCCATTTCGTTATAAGTACGCATGCACCGGCTTAGAGGAGCGCACCGACCAAGATTTGACTTGCAACGAGGCAAGCTGAAGATATTTGTCAACGGATGTCTAGGGATATGATATGGGACAGAGAGACCTATCTGTTGAAGAAGATTTGGGCAGTTCAATTTACCGTGGATAAACTTATGAAGTGTAACGAGATCCAAAAGTTTACGTCGGTCGGCTAAAGACGTTATTTTAAAGTGCGAAAGGCGATCAACGTAATCAGCGCCACGTGGACAGTCACGACTACGGTAGGCAAGGTAACGAGTAAAATTCTTTTGAATCCGTTCTATTCTATCAGAATGTACCTGATAGATGGGGTTCCATATGGTTGACGCGTACTCGAGGTGACTGCGAATGAGCGCGTTAAACATTATTATCAAGGTTCTGATGTTATTAAAGTGTTTACCCATGCGTTTGACCAAACCTAATATTTTCCAAGAGCAACTAACAATTTTATCAATGTGGTCAATGAAATTTAATTTATTGTCAAGCAATACACCAAGATCACGAGTTGTACTTGATTCTGTTAAACTTTGGCCAGAGATGTTGTAACAGGATGGAAGATAGTTTATTTTCCGAGTGAATTTAATATGTGTACATTTTTGTGGGTTAAGTATCATTTTATTCGCAACACACCATGCATTAATAGCATCGATGTCTTCTTGTAAAAGGGAAACATCAGTATCATTATTTATAGACCTATATAACTTCAAATCATCGGCGAATATAGAGAATTTACTATGATTGATGGAGCCAGAGATATCATTTATGAACGCCAAAAAGAGAATAGGCCCAAGGTGAGAACCTTGAGGCACACCGGAGAGAGAGATGTATTCATTGGACTTAAATCCATGCACAGTTACACTCTGTATTCGTCCTGTTAAATATGAGCTCAACCAACGCAGAAGATCCCCATGAATCCCATAAGCTTTGAGTTTAGAAAGGAGAAGCCCATGGTCAACCTTGTCAAATGCGCTGGAAAAGTCGGTGTATATCGAATCTACTTGACGTTTATTGTCCACTGATTTAATTAAGTCAGTGACATAATCCATTAAATTGCTGACCGTTGATTTCCCCCGGCAAAAACCGTGTTGAGCTTCAACCATAACATTCTTAAGAAAACTTGTCAATACAGGATAAACAATGCTTTCAAATATCTTCGCAAACTGACTTATAATTGATACCGGACGGTAGTTTTTAACATCATCTTTATTCCCTTTTTTAAAGATGGGTATGACATTGGAACGCTTCCATTCAGAGGGAAAAGTGCCGGATTGGAGAGATTTTTCAAAAATGATTTTAAGGGGAAGTGTCAGGAACTTGGAAGTCATTTTAATAAATAATGGTGGAATACCATCCGGTCCAGCACCTTTACTAGCGTCTATAGACTTAAGAACCTTGCCTATCTGTTGTTCGGTAAACGTGACGCTATTAAGCGAGTTTTGTGGGTAACGGTCGCCAAGTTCTCGGGGCTCCGATTTATCTGGTTGCGAGAAAACAGATGAGAAGTGCATAGCAAATAAGTTACAAATTTTCTCACCACAATCCGCCTTAATATCATTCAAATGCATTTGTTCAGGAATATCCGAAGAACTACCCTGGTGCTGACGGACAAAAGACCAAAACTTTTTTGGATGATGTTGTATCGACATCTCTAACTCCGTGGTGTAATTAGAATAGCATTTTGATATCATTGATTTGATACGACTATTGCAGAGTCTGAGTTCCAAGGCATCTCTAGGATTTTTGTAAATTTTATGTTTCCGACGAATTCTTTCTTTTTCATTGATCATTTTTATCAAACCGCGGGTAAACCACACTGGATGTTTAAGATTACGCGCACGTGTCTTTGGTACAGTTTCATCTATAATAGAACCAATGATTTTGTAAAATTTAGATACTGCAACATCGACATCCCGCTCGTGATCAAGTTCGGAAAACCAGTTTATTTCGCTTAATTTTAAGTTTACTTTTGAATAATCAGCTTTTTTGAAGTTGTGTGTAGCAAACATCCTATTCTTTAACAAGCTTTGAGACGGCACCTCAATACTGATTTCAAGGGCATTGTGATGTTGATCTAGCTTACATAAGGGACTTTGACCCTCTGTAACACTTATATTATAAAAATTGCTCAAGACCAGGTCGAGAACTTTGCCATTACGATTTTTTACATTATTGAACTGAGACAAATCATTAAGAGATAGAAAGTCTATCAAACGATATCCCAAGGTACATGAATAATTAGAAGGTAACATCTTGTTATTATCTGTATCATTAGCCCAATCAATGAATCCCAAATTAAAGTCGCCGAGAATTACAGTATTACAAGGACAAGATTGCATAACAACACTACAGTTTTCAAGAAATATATCTATCTCATTGGTCTTTACCGGCGGAGGCAAGTAGACAGCACAAAATATAAATTCAACAGGTTTATTATTTATTATAAATTTTACAGAAACCCATAAGTCTTCAATATTACTTTCAAAGTGGTCTATTCTTTGAGAAATTAATTTTTTTGAAACAGCTATGATAACACCTCCGCCGCGCTTACCGGTCAAGTAAGACGAGTGTCGGTCCCGTCGATAAATGTAATAGTTAGTACCAAATAGCTCATTATCGTGTATCGTGTCATCTAACCATGTTTCAGTACCGACAATAATGTCAGAGTACATCGACTCCATTGCGAAGTGTGCTGCAAAGAAACTGGGCGTCCTCTCTAAGGCTAGGCGATACTTCTCTCCGAATCAGCTGCTCCTTTTATACAAAGCGCAGATTCGGCTGTCTATGGAGTACTGCTGTCACCTGTGGGATGGTTCTGCTAAGTATCAGCTAGAGTTTCTGGAATCGATTGAAAATCGTGCCAGGAAACTCAGTATTGGCCACGGCGGAACTTCAGAGCCTCAGTCACCGTCGCAAAGTTGCATGACTATCGGTCTTTTATAGGATACACTTTGGAGATTGTGCGAGAGAACTGCACGACCTTGTTCCTCCAGCCCCTTTCCACCATCGGGGTAACAGACGCAGGTTAGCATACCACCCGTACGTCATTGACATTCCAACGGTCCGTACCAAGCGCTTCGCTGACACATTTCTTATGCGAACCGCTAAAGAATGTAATGCGCTGCCTGCTCATTTGTGTTCCCCTATTCCTACAACCTAGGCCTCTTCAAGGCGAGAGTGAATAGGTATTTCCTTGGCAAGCATGCAACACCTTAGAAATAAAACATTTGAAAAGTTACCTCCTTTGGTTGCCATATTTCGGAAAAAAAGTTTGTTCCATTTTTGTTATTACACGACAGATATGAGTTTACTATGTAATTTATTTGGCCGCTAAACACGACATATAACTTTTGCCGGCCGCTGCTCGCGAGTATGTGGCCAGATAAATCGGTACAGCAATATCGATTTATTCTCGAGAAGGTAGTCAAAATAATGCTCATATTTCCAAGCATGTTTGAGAAAATAAATAAACTTACTATATTCTTTTTCTTCTTTAACATGTTACGTTAAGCATGTCAACAGCAATATACGCAAACACTTTGTAACACTTTCTACGTTAATAGCTAGAGCCTGAGGTATTATGCGCAAATAAAGTTGGTTACGCGAACAACCGTAACTTTTCACTAAGTGAAAAGTGCCATTACAGCGCTGAAAATGTGAAAAAATATATGAAAACAGTCCCTTGATGATGCTGAAAATACTGGTAACTTAAGTTTTTGCGACACACGGGAGCAAACAGTCGGACAGAGAGATCAATACATTTGTTTTGGTGGACAGGTGTTGCATTGCTTTGCGAAACTTTCGAGAGAGTAACACTTAAAAATTATCTATATGTCTAAATTGACTGGCGGAGAAAATAAATGGCAGTAAGTAACTACCTACCCAATTAAATAAAAAGTTATCGAATAAAAACTTTTCCGTTTTCCTTCGCATATTGAATACATGTATTATAAGATTTTTTGGGGTATGGGTTTCGTTTGACACTCTTTCGTCGGGGTCGTGTCGTGGTCACGGCATGGGTGACATTAAATATGTGCTTATATTAAGGTATTTTTTTTGTGTCTGTCCCGCAAGCCAGTCCTGTGCGGACATAAAAAAATAGAATAAATACCGTTGTTCGCGTTCACGTTGAAATTTGTTTTCAGCAATAGTTTTTGTGCTGAACGGATTAATGAAACGACCCATTTTCAGCGGCAGAATAAGTAAACTACTAATTCAACCCCATTAGTTTTGTATTTCGTTGTTTTTAAACGTTATTTGATACATTTTGTTTTGTATGGCATTGCACAAAGCTATATTTTGGCCTTATGACAGGCGGAGTATCCCAAAAGATGGGTAGTGTTAACCAACTAACCAAGTATGCGCTCCTGGTCACGTGAATTTATATCGTACTCATGAGGCCCTATGTCGCTTTGGTACTTACTTACCTGATCATGTCTTCGCAGCCAGGGCTCGGTGGTTCGAGTACCATAATCGAGACAAGCATTCGTAATTTTGTAGTTTGGGTTTGATTGTATTTGATGTAATTGTCGTACCTATGTCGTTCACATATCCGTAAGTTTATCTTATGTTGCTTACGATATTCCTCTTTATAATATTCTCTGTATTGCCCCCTAGTCACGAAGCGATTTTTTTATTGGAATGCTAATGCAAGAGTAGGTATAGGTACCTAATCAAAATTAATTTATTTGACCTTTTCAATCCCAATAATACATTAATATTTTTCATTTACATTACCTTGTTTTAAGCCATTTAATAATTTTCTTAAGTTTGTGTTTTCTTAGAAAATAAAAAAGAAACTCGCCACTTGAGTAAGGGAGCTGATGTTCTTCAAACGTAATTAGCATCAGACTGTTAGCGCCCGACTCTGAGTGTAACATTCAATTACAAGTCGGGAATTTGAGCAACTTCTTAAACACTGAAACGGTTTCCATTAATTGTTGTTATCGTCCATAACTTCCGCATTAGGGTAACCGTGGTGATGCGAAAAGTTGGGATAGGAGATCAGAAAAACAAGAAATATATAACATTAGAGCTTTATTGATGTTGAATCTCTTATAAAATAAAATATATATATTAACCCCTCCCCCCTTCAACCAAACACACACACATAAACATAGCATTGCATGTTAATTCTAAGTTACTATTTATAATAATTAATCATCAGATACCTTTTGTTAGTTACACCTATAACTTAAAAAAATGTCTTGTTAATTTGTGTTATTTGTTAGTGTTAGATAAGGTTCGAGGTGGGCGCTAATAACTGCGACACAGCCCTAGACTAATGTAGTTATTAACGTAAATTATGTTCTGTATGTATTTATAGCACAAATAAATAAATAAAATAAAATAAATAAAATAATTTGTGATAAAGTTAACTAGAGCCAACTGCGCCAACGTGGTTTCAAATATCATTCTGCCCATTATTTAAACTAAGTACAAGGGAACAACGGAAATGAAATTATATTTTGAATAGTTACAATGATAACAATTCTGATACCCAACTCCTAAACTAGGACTTAACTATGCTGTACTTATCTTAGGAGCTGGCGATACCTTAAAAACATTAAATTTCATGATATAGAAAGTTTGAGCACGTTTAGCACGTTTTGCACTTAATGTCATTTTTGACATTCAATGTCAATGTCATCAAATTGACATTGACATGAGGATAGTTTCAAAATGAAATTGACATGACGGATAGTTTGACAACTTAAAAACGTTTCGTTTCACGTGATACAAGGTCGATTAACAGCAACACCGTATTCGAGTGATGCAAAAATGCGACAAAATAGAAGTCGGTGAATTGAATTCGCATGAGAATTTCAAATGATTCAAAAATACGTCTTCAGATATTTCCATTCCGAAAATAAGCCTGGGGTCAACTACGAAAGACAGATCATGAATATCATGATAGCCGGACGATATTTGTCTCACAATTTACTAAATAGATGTTTCACTCATAGAAAAATCCA
Source organism: Chrysoteuchia culmella (assembly GCA_910589605.1). Taxonomy (NCBI): domain Eukaryota; kingdom Metazoa; phylum Arthropoda; class Insecta; order Lepidoptera; family Crambidae; genus Chrysoteuchia; species Chrysoteuchia culmella. The sequence continues at coordinate 23,032,216 of OU342652.1, read as the reverse complement.
TGATTTTAATGCTCATACAATCTTAAAACTATAGTCTGTTCCACGAGTCGAACTCATAGGGAACAAAATACTCGCAGTCTGCTCGCAGCTAATTACTCAATGCGCGCGGCTAGGAATATACGAAACAATAAGCGAAGACGGTACGCTTTGAAAGAAAGGTTTGCTGGCTCAACCTACTATGGATTTTTTTTATAAATGCAGTGGCTATTAAAGGTCACGCGCTTTAACCAATGAGCGCCCAAAGACGATTTTCTTTGTGAGTTCGTTACGTGGAATAAACTATAAACGAATGTTCGTCTTATATTAAATAAATATTAAATATTAAATTTAATGTTTCCATACATACAATCACACCAATTATCTAGCCCACGTTAAGTATCATGAAGAACTTGTGTTATGGTTACTAGATAACGGATAAACATACTTATATACTTTTTTTTTGTAAATACATACATAATATACATATTAAACACCCAGACCAAGACAAATAGACCTGTTCATGCACACAAATATTTGTCTTGTCCGGGGATCGAACCCGGGACCTCTGGCGCTGAAGATGGGGTTAGTACCCCTGCGCCAAACAGGTCGTCTTATACTCTCGTAGCGTAGTGTTTGGTTTTCGGAGCAGGCTCCTAGAAACTCCCTGCGCATGGTTACCCTGCGTGCAGCAGTTATCTGACTTGTAAAACTGCGCAATTTAATATTTAGATTAAGCACCTGGAACGTCCGTGCTAATTTTTTTAAATGGTTGTGTGGCGTCCTTCGTCTTCAGCCATTTTTAATGTCCCCACTGCTGGGGCACTGGCTTTCCCTATGGATGGATAAGGAGAATAGGCCATGACCCACCACGCGGGCCCAATGCTGATGGATTGTGGGTATTAACGCCTGCAAATTCTGCCGGGACCAATGGCTTAACGTGCCTTCCGAAGCATGGAGGAGCCCGAGATAGTAAATTTTTGGTCACCCATCCCGTGACCGACCATTGCAAACGTTCATCATCCCGTGACAATTGTAGGCCGAGCGCGCGAACCACTGTGCCACCGAGCTCCTTCGACTTCTATTTTAATTATACCCTCATTTGTTTGACTACAAGTACATTTATTACCTACACTTATAACTATGCACGACTTTCATCAACTACCACCACTACGTTTAGCGCTACATTTTGTAATGCAAGAAATGTTGTAAGTATGTATGATAAGTCCTTCCTTGCGAGTTCAACATTGTGTATGTACGGTTAGGATGACCATAAAATGTACTTTATTTAAAAAAAAAAAATGTGATGAAAATTGTCGTTACCGTTATGTTAAGGTCACTTTTCAATTTGACGACTCTGTATGTAATAAAACAGGGAGAAAAAATTAGCCCTTGGCGAGTTTCTTGCCGGTTTTTCTCGTAACAAGGTTTTCCGCCGTAGGGTTTGAGAACCGATGGCGTAGCATCTTTGAGTTTCATAAGTGCTTGTAACAGCCTAGACTGAATAAATGATTTTGAATTTTAAAATTATAAAAAAAATCGCACTGTCACTGTCACTTTTGACTCCAACAAAGTGAATGAAATGCAACGTCATTTTAAATATGTTTGGCCCTAAATACTCGTAAGTTTAGTGGCAGTTTGTAAAAGTCGCCCAAAGTCTGTATAACATTTCTTACTGATAGGGATAAGTAGAAACTCTGTACGTATCCCGTGACCACGGCAGCTGGTCGGGAAAATCAAAAACCCATATAAAACCAAAAAATACGGACAATTACAACTTAGTTCGTGAAATACATTGCGGTATAAAGTTATAGAGGAAACGCCACCCATCACTACTATGTTCCATTCAATTGCGGCGCCAGCGCCGCAATTCACTTAGTCTCTTGCTAACATTGAACTTGTGCAAATATTTTAATGAAAAAGAGCTGTAAAACGCATCTAATATGCCGTGGTGTGTGATGAGGTATTGCACTAATAATTCACGGAATACGGCGAAGGGAAATTGAAATGCAATCACCATTTTGAGACGCTATATGCTCATTCGTCATAGATTAAAAAGATACAGAAGCGAACCGTACGTAGTGGTTACAATAGATTATATTACAATGTATACCTAATCTCAACTCTTACACAAATACCAAATACAAAGCAGCACCTTAAGCTAAAATGAACTCTTATACAATACAATTTACAAATATATACGGTGGGTGCAAAGGTCAATCAAAGTGGTATAGCTTGATGTGCTGCCGACTGTATATTGAAGTTTTTTGAATTAAAATCACTTTTCCACGAATTACTTTTATATTATTTGCGTTTATATTTGTTTTATCCTGATCCTGATGTTTCGATCCTTTTACAGGACGTCAGGATTAACCGTTAAAACTAATATAAACGTATGGTAAATTTTAAATAGAAAAATATTGGAAAAAATTAACTCGGCCACAAGTGAGTTCTCAGACGGGAATCGAACCCGCGACCTTTGGAAATCCGGTCCAACGCTCTAACCGCTGAGCTACCGAGACTTGCGAGACACCGTCGAAATTCTCCAATACTTTTATATTTTTAATACGCTGTAGGCCACTGCGTCGTCACATCAATGCTAGGAATATCCTTGCATTCGAAAGAAACATCTTTTCAGGTGTTTACCGATCGATTAAGATGCAACTGCCAATAATTTCGACGGTGGCTCGCAAGTCTCGGTAGCTCAGCGGTTAGAGCGTTGGACCGGATTTCCAAAGGTCGCGGGTTCGATTCCCGTCTGAGAATTCACTTGTGGCCGAGTTAATTTTTTCCAATATTTTTCTATTTAAAATTTACCATAAGTATAAAAATAGCATTGAAAAAAGCAAAAAATACAAAATCATAAAATAATATAAACGTGTTAGTAATCCGTTTAAAAGTGGTTTTATTTATAAATAGTGAACACAGGACTTTAAGATTTCATAATTAAAGTTTTGTTACTATTAAGATGATCATAAAGCGTAAGTTTTGAGTAATTTTCTTTTTCTTATAAGATTCTGGTTATGTATTATAAAGCTATCCAAAAAAACGAGTAGTCCGTTCTGTAGCTTAGTCAATAAGAATGACGTTATTGCAGTGCGTTGAGCGAAACTTGTAAGCGCCAGGAAATGCACGGCGCTTACAACCTTTGGGTCGAGAAAAAACTGCATCCTACTTGCGACATATAGCGCTGCATGCGCTGCGTAAACTCCGTTTGGTTAGACGATTGATAAAATTTGTTTTAGTGCTGAAGCGAACTAAATGTTTAACATTTCGAAATGGAACATGACTTTTGCTTATAGCTTCTCTATAATTTTATACCTCAATAAAAAATATAGTGCGTTTGATATCCGTAAAAGGTGTTTTATTTCAATGAACAGTGCGCGCCAAAACTTAACATGTACGTATATGAACCAGTACGGACTAGAAACTCTGTGTTAAAATTTTCCCCACTTTGTCTTAATTTAACTTATTTTATTAACAACTACTACATTTTTCATTCGTGCTAATCATATCTGCATCTGCCATATTATTAAGGTGTACCAGCCCCTCTCTCTATCACGCGATATGTGCGCATCATGCTGTCTTGCTTACTCCGCTACGATGACAGCGGCACAGTGACAAGTCATCGAGTTATCGAGTCGATAAAACCGCTCATCTAGGCCTACATGAAGATAACAGTCTCAATATACCTGCTCTGTAATTTTCTTTCATTCAAATGTAATAAATAAATACCTGCCTCCATGTCACTTTACAAAATTATCTTCAAGCATCCCTTGTTCATTGTTTATATGACAAAGTCCTTTCTCGTCGCGTCGGTCAAAGGCGGCCGCCCTTGTCGGGAAAGCTGAGAAGTGACTCTTGGACGTACTCGATTAGTCTCAACTTGGTCTTAAGACTTAATAGTCCGCAGAAGGTACTTCCAAAGGTGCGAACGCCATTGTTGGAAAGTTAATCCGTTGTTTATTTCACAACAATCGTTATATCGAAATTAAGTAAGTGCTTTTTAAAACAATTTCGCTTTGCTACTTTCAAGTGTTGCGAATACGTTTTGCGAAAAGGTTGTTATTTTTTATATTTTTAAAATGAAGAAATGGTGATACCTACAAAAAAAATTCTTAGGTTGAAATTCCCACGGGAACTGAGATTCTACGACTAAATTTTAAACTTTTCATTTCATTACTTTACAATAGTGTTTGTAGAGATATAATGATTCATATCAAAGGAATCCAGATTGAGGTCACACAGATTAATTAGATGATAGACATATCAAGACTCTAGCTCTAAACAAGTATATTATAATCTAAACTAGATAATCTAATACTAATTTGTATAAAATAATTACAGGACACAAAGTTAGTGTTATTACCCGATTACTAAAGTTTACAATTAACTGGAAACTACACAAAGGCTACCCGGCTGGTCCTTACCGCGGTCACGAACTATCCCGGCTTGATTAATATCGAAACAAGAATTAGAAACTCGTTCGGTCCCGATCCGTCCGCACATTCCGCGCGAACCTGCGGACGATCCGCAGCGTTTTAACAACCGCGCCGTTCGCATTCCACAGCTCGCGAGATTTATGCTGTACTGATGATGCTGGGAAGGAATTGCGATATTTCAACACTAAAAAACAAAATCTTTAAATTTACATGATACATTTTAAATAGAAAAATATTGGAAAAAGTTAACTCGGCCACAAGTGAATTCTCAGATTCGCATTTGCACTTAACTTAAGAATCATCTAACACGATTCTTATATATCTTAAGACATTCATAATAAAATAAGCATAGCTTAAGCCTGAGGCGCTCGATATTAGGCCCGTAAGTTAAGAATAGCTTTTGTGGATTTAAGAACGTCTTTAAAGGTAGACGACCACCTCCGTGGTAGAGCGGTACGTACACCGGTTTCAAGGTGTCGCTTACTCTGAGGTCCCTGGCTCGAATCCCGGTAAGGGCAAATGTTTGTATGATGAATACGAGCATTTGTACCTGAGTCATGGACGTTTATATGTATTTCTACACAAAAATACTTATAAATGTATTTATATCCGTTACCCTAGTGTCGCAAAACAAAAGCCTTACAGTGCTTACTTTGGGGCTAGGTTAATTGGTGTGAGTGTAAGAAATATTTATTTATTTTATTCATTTAAAGGTTAGTGCAAAGATTTTTTTAAAGATTAAAATTTCATAGAATTTTTCTAGCAAAAACCAAATAAAATTGCGTAGTAAATCGGTTAATTTTAAATCCTTTTGGGCTAATATAACGCCACTCGTGTTGTGTTCGGTCGGTGGCATTAGGGAGGTCCTCGCTGGTGCAAGATGAGATGAGAGCACATCATGGAACCGTACGAACTTTGTGGTGACAAGATGGACGAACGATGTGCCAGTCATGGTTTGAAAAACATTCGCATTCGATATTCGAGGAGTTATCCCACCAGCAAATATTGTGTTTACATTACTACCTAATCCTATGTAAAAAAATTAAAAAATAAGACAGGCTTTATGGTCTGACTGCTGTTGTTGTCTAGATATAGAATTAGCGACAAGTACCTTAATTGTGACGGGATTATCCTTACTAATATTATAAATTCGAAAGTGTGTTTGTTTGCCTTTTATTGACGCCCTAACTAAGCAACCAATCGACTTCCTTTCAACTCACTTTATGCGAAATATCGCATAAAGTGAGTTGAAAGGACAGAGAGTAACATAGGCTACTTTTGATCCCGATATTTTCACGGAAACGAGAACCACGCGGGTGAAACCGCGGGCGAAAGCTGGTATAAACATATTTTTGTTTTTTTTTTATCTATAATTATAACGAACTCTATATTTCGGTGCCTATCTATACTTATATACTTATCTATACTAATCTATACTAATATTATAAAGCTGAAGAGTTTGTTTGTTTGAACGCGCTAATCTCAGGAACTACTGGACCGATTTAGAAAATTCTTAGACCATTAGAAAGCTACATTTCTCCCGAGTGACATAGGCTATATTTATCACGATATTCCCACGGGAACGGGCACCACGCGGGTAAAACCGCGAGGATCCGCTAGTAATATAAAATTATAAAGCTGAAGAGTTTGTTTGTTTGAACGCGCTAATCTCAGGAACGACGGGACCGATTTAAAAAAAATCTTAGACCATTAGAAAGATACATTTCTCCCGAGTGACATAAGCTATATTTTATCCCGATATTCCTACAGGAACGGGCACCACGCGGGAAAACCGCGAGGATCCGCTAGTGTAATATAAGTGTTTTTTAATTTGTGCTGTAGAATTATCGTTAGCGGTACAATCGGGGAATCTCCCGGTTGATCAGTAGAGTTTTTTTGAAGAAAGTTATCACAAAAAGTAATACTTATAGAAAACATTTATATCACAAATAATAGAGCTTTAATAGGTATTTCATTTTATAAATAAATTATTTCTTTAAACTTTGTACTTTCCGAAATATCGTTTCTCAAAAAAACTCTGCTGATCAACCGGGAAGTCCCCGACTGTACCTAACGTACAGTCAGTCAATAGCAGCTGCGGCTAAGGTCATAGTGTAAATCCGTAGCTGCTGTTGCCAGTACCTTAAAACTCATGAAAAGTGATGTAGGCAAATACCGCAATAGGAACCAACTTGTTGTCTCTATATAATTAAAGTGCAGTGTAATTTGTGTGTTCTGTAACAAGAAGCGCTTCCGGGCTGTAATCGCTCGCCGCTCAACCGGATAGCTCGTAATTATATCCAGGGGCATTGAAGAAATTGCATTGTTATGGCGACTCAGCACTGAAAGTTGATATTGCTTCGGTCTGTATTATATTTCTGATGAGCTCTCCGGGGCTAGTAGAAGGCGAGAAAATGTATTAATGGCTTTGTCAAATAGAACATTTATTTACTACTTAGCGCGCAGCCTTTATTATTGTTTTGCCGTGTAACGTCACATTCGCAAAATGTCATCGCCAATAAATTTTGTCACTCTCAAAAAGTCACCTTCGCAAATGGCGTGGTAATCATATTTGCAACTTCATATTTGTGACTCATGAGATTCTGGGGGCCTACTGCCATCTCATAACGCAGTATTGTTTAAATTTTCTGTCTTCACATCTAGAAGATTGTATTATACTTAGTTTATAATATTATTTGTAAGTTCTCAGTTTTTGTACAATGTTATTACAATCAGTTTTGGGAACCATTAAAAAAGTTATAAAAAAAAAACTTACCATGCTACAAATACAAATATATTTATTGTTTCATGAGTAGATGTATACATGGTGGTATAGTAAATAATTAGTAACATCATGAACCCCGTTAGGGCACTACAATTTTTATACTTAAGTATTTAAGATGGTGCAAACATTCTGACCAATTTTTACATAAAATAGGTACTTATTTATGAGTTATGTTTACAACTCGCACATTATAGTTTGGAGGACTCAAAAAACTCTATTTTGTACTACGTACGAATCTCTTAAAATAAGCTTGTTTTTTGACTAAAGTTATGTGACGTCATCGCTCAATCATCGCCTCCAAAGTGTAAAGTGTGTCAAAATGTGACTACTTTAATAAAAATAAAATGATCATAATGACATGATGGTTAATGGAAATGGATGGAATGGTCTAATAGATGATGGTAGGCCCGCAATCGGAACACAAAGCCTTTAAAATGGAACTAAACATTGTTCTAAGCATTTATAAGCTTAACTAGTAGTAAAGTATAGTAGTATCCATCATCAGCCTGTGGACGTCCACTGCTGGACATAAGCCTCTCCTAACTCACTTCATAGGAGGCTATTAGCCTTTAGTAGTATAGTATAGTATAATTGTATACAATCACACCAATTATCTAGCCCACGTTAAGTTTCATTAAGAACTTGTGTTATGGATACTAGATAACGGATAAAAATTCCTTTATACTTTTTTTTTAAATACATACATAATAAACATATGAAACACCCACACCTAGAAAAATAGACATGTTCATGCACACAAATATTTGTCTTGTCCGGGGATCGAACTCGGGACCTTTGGCGCAGAAGGCGGGTTTAGTAACCCTTGCGCCAAACATTTCTTAACTACTTAAAATATGTAAATACTTTATACATTTTATACCTTCGATGTAAAAGCTACGAAATCCTTTATTAACCTTAACAAAACCTTAACGAAAACAAAACTTAGGCCATTTCACGAAGATAATTCGTATCACTCTTTAAGATCTCAGCCAAGGGAAATACATTCCACAACTTTACAAATCGTAAACGTTTTGTCATACGTGCGCAAGCCAAGCGATCCGCGACGTTTGGCAATATATCAGTCGAGTATACCATTAAAAAAAAGAATCACGGAAATCGGTTCAGAAATCTCGGTGTAATCGGTGTACATACATAAAAAAAATATACCAACCGAATTGAGAACGTCCTCCTTTTTTGAAGTCGGTTAAAAACTACTCGATCTGTCACAATGTAACCGACATTATTAAGAAAAACGGGATTTTAACATGTTTGTATTTGTTTTCGAAACATGTTAGTGATAGTGACCACGAAAGTTTAAAGTGTTACTTATAACCGATAAAGTAATATAATAATAATTGATTTCATTAAATATTAACTAAACTAGCAACCATTTTATTGTTGTGCTGTTGTCCTTACTAGGCCAATAAAATAATCTGTATGAAGGACATCCAAAGATCCAGACTACATAAAGAAGTGGACTTACAAGCACTGGTATATATTCTGTGAATATCGCGTAGCATCTCGTCGCTCTCGTGGGACGCGGCGATACATTCGCGTGGGCGTAGTTTGTTCAGCCCCCCTAGACAAGTGGCTTTCTATTATCGAATTCGCCAGTCGAATAGAAAGAAAATGTATAGGATTGACATTAGCGGTCACGTGACATTTAGATCGCCAATGTCAATCCCATACACTTTCTTTCTATTCGACTGGCCAATGCGATAATAGAAAGCCACTTGTCTAGGGGGGCAGGTCACAGCGATCCGCCGCTATTGTGATGTCGTGAATAAGCATCAACTGGAAAATAGATTTTCATATCAAAATTATTAGACGGAACCCATATTATTTATAGCAATCGCTTAATAAACCGTCTTGAGGATAAAAAGGATGATTGACCCTTATGCTATATTTCGCTAGGCTATCTAACAACAAAATTCAGTCTAGTTATGAAATTAAAGAATGTAGCTTTCTAGAAAGAATTTTCAAAATCGTACCAGTAGTTCTAAAGCTTTCTTTCTTCAAACAAACTTACAAACTTTGCCTCTTTATAATGATAGTGAAGCATCTAAAGTTCCAAAGCCCTAAGGATAAAAGGTTTGATAAGCAACAGAGATAATGAATATTGTCGTAATCGTTTTCATTATCCATGGGACAAAGTAGCTTATTCACGAACCGTAACCATTTGTTGAGAGGCCGATTAAACATAAAATAGTATATTTTTATCCGGAATAGACAACGATCCGGTGGATAGCTCGTCTCATTAGGTTCCCAATAAAATAATTGAGAGTTTCTGTTGCGGGGAGGGGGTGGGGGATGCTGCGTCCGGGCTCCAGTGATCAGCCGCCCGCCCTAGCGCACGCACGCCGGGCCGCGACCGTCGCGATCGCTACCAGGCTGCCATGCACTGAGAGTTGGTATCCTTAACTTAATCGAAACATCATGCATCAGTGGCATTCTAAATTCAAAAGTGTTTCAAAACTCGTGTTGTTAAAATAAGTAAAGGGGAAGCCTACCTCCGTGGAATCATTCCTGATCGGTTATGATATCCGTGTGCCGTGTCTGTGGTTTATAGCCGCTTAACGTGGATTTCTGGCGGTTTTGGGATGCTGTTGTAGCGATTTCTCCGACATTTCGAAGCATGGTTTGTTGTTATTAGGTCTGATTTATGTATCCTTGGTCCCTGACGTTGGTAACTACCGATCATATAAAGGGATTTTGGGATTCCGTTTGGTTATGACGGACAAAGTCGTATTATGAATCACGAGGGTGTTTTCTAACCACGATACCTTGAAAGTGCTTTATTTATCTATGAGTATCGTGGTTTCATTTGTATTTTGGTAGCATAAGATCCTTACTCTTTTGTCTTTTTTGCATGATACCGAATTGTCCATAAGAGTAAATTTTGCTGAACAATATTAAATACTGAAAGAAACTTCAAGTTAATCTTCAAGTCTCGTACCATTGTACTTCTGTTTTAATTCCCACTAATTGAGTAATCAATACATGAATATTGTTTGTTACCGAACATTATGGTTTTCCATTTTCAGTAGGTATTTTATACGCTCGCGCTGTTTCATTTTCCGTCGCTTGCATTGCATCGTGCATTACTTTGATTGACGACGTGTCAAACAGTTTGTGATACAAACCCTTCTGGTGCAATGCAAATGCAATCACGAATATGCATTGATACACTCTATCATGAAACACAAAGCTGCTCCCAGCTTATCCATTTACAACGAAATTTTTAAGCATCAAATTTAAACGTACCAGAAAAAGCAAAAATGTCTGGATTAAATCGTCAAGAAATCGTTTCGGTAGACTGATGTTGGCTGTCTGAATTCCGAATTTCAGATTGAAAACATCTCGAAATCAACTTTTTTCAATCAAATTCAAAATTTTCATACAATATCTTGCCTAAGTGAGGTTTGACAATCTCAACTTTTTTAAATAATAATAATTTAGTATTTCCATACAATCACACCAATTATCTAGCCCACATTAAGTATCACGACGAACTTGTGTTATGGATACTAGATACTGAATAAACATACTTATATACTTTTTTTGTAAATACATACATAATATACATATTAAACACCCAGACCAAGACAAATAGACATGTTCATGCACACAAATATTTGTCTTGTCCGAGGATCGAACCCGGTACCTCTGGCGCAGAAGGCGGGGTTAGTACCCCTGCGCCAAACAGGTCGTCAAATTATCAGTCATAAAAATGAAATCGATTATCATGTCTCAAATGTCGAGCGCTTTCTTAACATTCGTAAAATAATGCTGTCTTATCCTTAACAAAAATGGAATTTCTAGGAAATTACGACGAATCTTCCCTCTCAAAGCACAAAGGCTTAAAGGATTTGCCCGAATTCTAAAATACATTGTCAATATTTAGGTACATTGTAACTACATAAAACTACGAGTATAACATTATTAAATTGGTCCTAGCTCACTTAAAATCAAAAAGGTCGTCCTCAATAACCTTCTTTACGAAAGAGCGACTTATTAGTTACTAAGCAACGGCTCTATCCCGTAATTAGGCCAGAAGACCACTTACTACAACGGCAGATAGATTTATTAATATTATGCATAAAACAATACGCATTTATACGGTCCTGGGTTGAGATCCCCGGACAAGACAAATATTTGCGTGCATGAACATGTCTGTCTTGGTCTGGGTGTTTAATATGTATATTAAGTATGTATTAAAAAAAGTATATAAGTATGTTTATCCGTTATCTAGTATCCATAATACAAGTTCTTCATGAAATTTAACGTGGGCTAGATAATTGGTGTGGAAAGTGACTCCATATTTTTGCTCGTAAGTTTAGTAATAAAATAAATATATTAAACAAAAATATATACTAGAAAAAAGCAACTTGTCTCATGTCGCCCTGACGGGACGGACATGAGACAATTTGCTTTTTTCTAGTATATTTTCTTGTTTAATATTTAATCACATTAAAATAGCATTGTAAAACGCAAAATTAAAAAGTTATAATATAGTATTATTCAAAGTCAAAGTCAAAGATTTTTATTCAAATAGACTTATAGATAAGTACTTTCGAATAGTCCAACATTTTTTTCCCTACCAGCCATTCAGGACATCTTTTAACTGATAAGAATAACGGCCGCAAGAAACTTATCAGCCTTAGCAGAAACAACAACATTTACAATGGAACATGTTGTTGCCAAACACAAATCTACAATCTTGAAATATATTTAATAAAAGAAGAAAATTTTCTCATACTCATATTAGAATATTTTCCTCTTACACTATTTACAATAGTATGTTTAATGTTGGTATCACATCCATGCATTTTGGTCTTTTAAATAGTCATCTACCTTGTAATAACCTTTGCTTAAGAGCGTTTTTTTAACATATATTTTAAATTTATGCAAAGGCAGCTCAATAACTTGTTGTGGAACTTTATTAAAAAAGGCTATGCCTTTCCCCAAAAACGAGCGTCTACATTTTTCAAGCCGAAATTTTGGAACGGCAAGCTTATTCTTGTTTCTAGTATTAAAATTATGCACATCGCTATGCTTTATAAATAAATATTGAAATATTATAACATTATAAACTCAGAGTTCGATTAAGATAGCCATAACATGTGGTTAGGCTAGTGGCCTAAGCCATCATTACCCACCTATTTATTATATAGGAATCATTTAATGATTCATACTGTTGATCAGCGAAATAGTTAGCCCTAAATCGGGGGCGCTAACAACCTCCTTTTATCTTCATAACTCAGCGGGAGGAGATGTAAGATTAGTCAAAGGTCGCTGGGGATTGATGCCTCCTTATAGGCATCGGCCGACCAGGGGCCTATTCGACCCCTTAATTCCAAACAGTTCTCTGAATTGCTGTCAGTGCAAGTTTATACAAATAAATAGATATGACAACAAACCGCCTGGAAATAAGAGGTATAGGATTGCAGGAGCCTAATTCTGTAAACGATTACTTAATTTGTATCTCGTTTGGCTATCAACCCTAGTACTTTTTTCGCTGTGAAGCCAAGAATTGTACTACAACATAATTAAAATGTCGTCATTAATCCCTTGCGGCGTTGGCAGTGCAGTCGCACCTCAACGAGGCCTTATCTAACGTTGGATTAAGATGTAGTCCGGAAAAAATAGTGAGCGTTTTAACCGCTTCTGCTGTCTACCAAATCACCGGTATCAGACCCAGGGGTCCCGGGTTCGATTCCTAGCGGGGGTACATATTGTATTCGGTTTGGTTGGTGGTAGGACATATATCTAAGTCTGACGCCATAACTACAATGTTTTCAGCATTGTTGTGTTCCGGCTGTTAAGATAAGAAAGCCAGTTCCTCACTGATTCCGGATTCCGGGAGAGGCCCGCTTTCATCTTCAGCCTTATCAATAGTTAACATCAGGCATGATGAAGTATTAAGAGTCTCCCCGTCGTACATTAAAAAAAAATGTGTCAGGTTGCCCCATCGCGTATGTAATGTCCCGGTAACACACACTGTGTTATTTGAAAGCACGCCTGCACAAACCGGTTTGCGCAAGTAGACGGAGCGTGTAGCCGGCAAGACGTAATCCCGTGCAAACCTGACAGCGCAGCTTGTGTAATCATTGAAATGCTATGGATTTGGACTGGACTGCACTGTTTTGCCTGCACGTGTGGCCGGTCGTTCACTCCGCGCCTCAGTCCGTCAAAATTGTTCTCGATGACATACGTAGTAAATGTATGAAAATTTGCGATATGAGAGGTTATTTGAAGGAGGTTATAAGTAATTTCATAGAGGAGTGAGGACTGCGCAATAGGAATGTGCGTGCTTACCTGCACGTGTGGCCGGTTGCTTGGTGTTACGTCTTTTGCTCCTTCATGACTGCGAAGTCCAGGACGCGCAGTCATGAAGGAACGTGCAGCCGGTACATTAGTTTTTTAATATACTCTCTCCATTGATAGGCTTACAGGCAGTGGAAAAGTAGCAGCTTCTGTCAATATATTGATCCTTGCAAATTACAGTTAAAATATATAACTGAATTCCCAAAATATCAGTGTGTCGGAGTGTTTCCAGGCTTTGTTGTCTCGTCTCGTCGCAATGAAACCTAATCAGCGCGTATTGACAATGCTGGTATTGCTGAAATAGCTGAAATTGTACGCATTCAGAGCCGGCTCAACACTACTTGAATACCGTGCGGTTACAGTGTAGTGAAAATAAGTAGAACACACCACAGAACCCAGAAAATCTTATGGTGATTTAATTTTGTGTAAAAATTATTATTAAGAGAGGGGTCACTTGCAATACAACCATAAAATAACCAGCTCAATTCATAAAATATTATTCCAATTTATTTCATATACTCTCCTAAAAGTTTCAAAAAATTTTTTAATGAATAATCAAGAATACATACGAGATTTTTGAGAGTAACATTGTTTTTCTTACAATAACTCGATTTCAAAATCCCTTTTGTCATTGTCCGTTTCGCCGCTCTGGTATAAGTTAAAGTAGTATTTTTATTCAAATTAACTTGTAAATTAGTACTTTTCAAACGTCCAAATTATTTTATCACTCGTTCGTCGCAATCTATTGAAAAACCCACCTATGGTAGCGACAGAAAATTTTGTTGTCCGCCATTGTGAAGGCTTATGTAATGAACATTCGTGCGTTTATCCGCCGCCGCCGCGTCGATAAACTATCAATAAGTATTTAATTTAATTGCCGCCGCTGTGGTGCATCCGATGCAGTTGTAATATGCTGAATGCAATGTCATGAGGAGCCAGTGGCGCAGTTGTTCGCGCGCTCGGCCTGCGATTGTTGAGGTTAAGCAACTTTCTCAATGGTCAGTCACGGGATGGGTGACCAAAAATTTACTATCTCGAGCTCCTCCGTGCTTCGGAAGGCAAGTTAAGCCGTTCGTCCCGGCTGCGTTTGCAGTCGTTAAAACCCACCAATCCGCATTGGGCCCGCGTTGTGGCTCATGGCCCGTTCTCCTTATCCATCCATAAGGAAGGCCAGTGTCTCAGCAGTGGGGACATTAAAAATGGCTGATGACGAATGTCATTTGAATATTTTAGGTAAGGTTCCTGCAAGTTACTTTTTATATACTTCACATCATCAGCCTGTGGACGTTCACTGCTGGACATAAGCCTCTCCTAGCTCACGCCTATTGTGGCGTTCATAGAGGCTATTAGCCTACCGCTACCACGCTGGCCAGACGTGTTGGTAGAGGGTTTGTTTCAAGTTTTCCTTTTCCGTTTTTGTTTTATTTAGTTTATAACCAATTACGTAGTCACTAACTGTTTGTAAGGTCAATGCTGTGCATTCTTGTAATTGGGCACAGATATAAGCTTTATTCTATTCTATTCTATTCTAATTACAATAATCACAACAAAATATAACTAAGAAGAAGTGTGTGGGGTCAATAAAACTCTATCTCAGCGTTTTTGCCTCTGTGTCATTCACAGGTGGGCCGAATGAACACAGAGGCGCTGTTATTCTGACAGGGTAGTGAGAAAGGAAGATGACCAGAAAATAATAAATAAGATACATACAGAAGATTAGAATTTTCTTTAATGTTTTCTATCTGTTGCCTGTAAGTGTACCATAAATAAATAAGCAGATTTTTGGGTAAAAAAAATCTGCATACATTTATATTTACCATTCACCATGTATCTTAAAATATATAACGAGTATACTGAACCTAAATGGTATGCTGTAGGTGGAAATAAACGTGTTTTCGATTCTCAGCAGTGAGATTTAAGTTCCGAATGGAATTGAAAATTCTCGGTAAAGAACATCATTTTAGATTTTCCTTTTTCTGACAGGAAATAGGAAAATCTAAAATTATGTTCTTTACCGAGAATTTTCAAAATGTTTATTCAAATTGGAAAGTTTTCGTTTAAACTTGAGTTTATGTTTTGGTTTTGTTAAGACAAGTACGTTTATTGATAAAAAATATCGATTTATGATAAGTAAAAACGAAATAATGTTCGGATTCTTGTGGTAAATCGATAACGATGCCTAGATAAAAAAAAATATATAAAAGAATCTGAAATTAACTGTCACTCATATCTTTTTTGTTTTTCTGAGTGCATTGGTTTGTAGCCAATTTTGACTGAGAAAAGAACTACCATAATACCATCATCTTATCTAAGTATGACGCCATAACAACAGTGTTTACAGCATTGTTGTGTTCTGGTAGTTAGAGATAAGTTAGCCAGTTCCTCAGTGGTTGAGGATTCCGGGAGAGGCTCGCTTCCATCTTCAGCCTTATCAATACTTAACATCAGGTAAGGCAGCATAATAAACTCAGCTTGATTAGTCTGACTGCGGAATTAAAGCTCATAACAAAACACAAACTCTTCTGTCCGCTCGGACAGTCCCTAGTTTGAGTCCTGTCACGGTCTACTCGGAGATAATCCGTTCGCACTTTATTTAGCATTGTCGAGGTGCTAAATACTTTTTTAGTTTTTGGACTAGGTTTTGGATTCAGTGTTAAATGTATTAACTCTCAGCTCTATTAGGCTGCCTGCGGAATTAAAGCGGATTTTTCATCAGCCATTTTAATGTCCCCACTGCTGGGGCACTGGCCTTCCTTACGGATAGATAAGGAGAACGGGCCATGACCCACCACGCGGGCTCCATGCGGGTTGGTGGATTTTAACGATTGCAAATGCAGCCGGGACCACCGGCTTAACGTGCCATCCGAAGCACGGAGGAGCTCGAGATAGTAAATTTTGGGTCACCCACCCCGTGACCGATCTTGGCGAAAGTTGCTTAACCCCAACATTCGCAGGCCGAGCGCGCGAACCACTGCGACACGGACTCCTCAGCTCATAATAAAACACCAAAGACAAACTCCCTAGTTTGAGTCCTGTCACGGACGTCATGGTCTACTCGGAGATAATCCGATCGCAGTTATTCGACTGTATTTAGCATTGTTGAGAATTCGGTGTTTAATGTTTTTACTCTCTCGATTAGTCTGCCTGCGGAATTAATGAGGAACTGAATTAAATCTGAAAATAAAGAACTACTTAATCCTCACAAATGTCTGCTCATCAAAGTCCCTAGTTTTAATCCTGTCACGGTCTACTCGGAGATAATCCGTTCGCAGTTATTCGACGGTATTTAGCATAATTGAGGCGCTAAATAGTAAGTTTTTGAATTCAATGTTATAGAATTAACTTGTGTTGTACAGTTGAGCGCACGTTAAGCTTAACAATTGAATAGAATCCTATTATTAATATCGCGGTTACACCAACGTGGTTTCATTTTCCGTGCGAAAATCGGTATAAGCTGTATCCTATGGTTTCAACCAGGCTATAAACTATCTGCGTGTCAAATTCCATCCAAATCGCTTTAACCGTTTTGCGAGATTCAAACATCCAAACTTTAGAGTCGGTATCAGATCTATGTATGGGATGTCTGATATTTTGCCTACATATTTATTAGCGTGCTCAAGGTCGCCATGTAAAGACTGATGTGCTTCCAACTGTACCTAAGTGTTTGCTCGTGTGGGCATGTTTAAACTGTTTCTCAACATAATACATCGGGGAATATCTAAACTAAGTACATATTTATATTATATACTCGTAGTAATACCTACAATGGTAATTTTCTACGACGTTCTAGAACGGCTTTCTCATACATGAAATACTCTCCATATATAATATCTATTGTTTCATATACAAGTGGAAGCCCACGTTATTGTCTACGTAGGCGGTGGACAACACGAAACGTGTTAGTAAATAGCTTCCTGAAAATACAAAAGATTTTTCCAACTCCGAGTGAAGTTGAAGAGATTAGCGCGTTTTTTTTTAATCGCACAATTCAGTATTATTTTGAGAGAAAATAATTTCAAACAAAAAATTATTAACATTTTATGATTTTGTAATTTTTGCATTTTTCAATGCTATTTTTATACTTATGGTAAATTTTAAATAGAAAAATATTGGAAAAAATTAACTCGGCCACAAGTGAATTCTCAGACGGGAATCGAAGTCTCGGTAGCTCAGCGGTTAGAGCATTGGATCGGATTTCCAAAGGTCGCGGGTTCGATTCCCGTCTGAGAATTCACTTGTGGCCGAGTTAATTTTTTCCAATATTTTTCTATTTAAAATTTACCATAATTATTAACATTATTTGTTGAACAACAATTATCACTACAATTGTCTTTCAGGACTTCATTCATATTATTGCTTGGTAATACCACAGATTATATAAAATTTAATTAGCTACGAAACAATCATTAAACTATTTGGAAGGTTTGCATACATACTCGTTTAACTATAAATTTAAAATCACACAGACAAAATATCTGACTTTGAAATATCGGAAAATTGTTCAATGTTTGTTTTCAATATTTTACTTAAATTTAGAGGTACTATGCGAAATTGAATTATTATAAAAAAAAACAAGCTTAGGTACATGTGAACGTTGAAAAGTTACGTCATACGTCTCACGTCTCACTTTTACGATGTCGAGAACTTTCAATGTATGTATAACATTGTTTTGCAAGGACTATTGTTTCTGACATTTTTTTGTTTGTACATTTTTGACGTTGAATTAGAAGAATAGTTGGTGACACGATATTTGTCCGTGCATTGCAAGTTGTAGGAAATAAATTAGGGCAAGTCCATTGAAAAGTAATTGGAAAATAGAGCGAAAATTGACATAGTTCTTTTTGAAGCGCCAATAAATTATGTTTCTATAGTGTTTCTACATCATGAAATTAAAAATAAGCAAATATGAAAAATCAAACGCACTGGTCGCACTAGTCGAGTAGTAAATAGTGGTACATACATAAATACGTATTCTATACTAGTAAATAGATGTATCCGATAACGAATAAAGTTTGCCAAATTCCTACTAGGAGTAGATCGAAATAACCTAAATTATGAAGAGGCATACCAGGGCAGCAGAACGCTGCAGAACCTAAATAATGCGTGTGTTGTCATTGCCAATTTAACCGCTTCACGAATTCATGACGTCACGGGATCGCGCGGGTCCGTTTAATCCAACCGCAGCGTTCGCGCTCTGATGCGTTTTGTTTGGCCCCAATGCAGTTTCAGTCGGTATGACGACAAAATAATGAACACACTAAAATGTATGATTTTATTTTCTTTGTGTGGTAACTAAGTAAACATTAACTTTGCTCTTATTTGTGATTTTTTATTGGCATTTTCAGTGTACAGTCATTAGAACACTTGAAAAATCGACTCACTAGAAAATTCTTGTGTTTTTATATTAAATTCATCATTATTCTATGAATTAAGTAAAAACTCGGAATCTATTACAGTCAATTTAATAAAACAAACAAAACAAAAGTTTTAAAGTAGCTTTGCAGACGTATTACTTCTTTGACAGTAAGTTACTGGTGTTTACAACCAACTAACTATGGCGCTGCGGTCAGTGTTTATGCACTTCTGAATCGATAATAAAAACAACCGTACTGGGAATGGAGACAGTGTGCGGTAAACTATACACTCATTACTAGGGCTGACGGAAAATGATCGTTCTCAAATAAATATAATAGAATTTCACATTTTTTTCAAAGGTTATATATACTTTTGGCTTTTTATTCATCTTAACATAATAATATTATTTTTGACAAATGAAGAAAATTAATGTTTAAAATATTCGGAGCTCTACACAGCTTAATGCTCTTTCACTCTTTGATATATATCTCTCAAGCTCACAATAAGTCTTCTAATCCACTGTGGCGATATGTAATTATGCGAAGCAAATTTGAAAAATATTGTAATCATGATGAAACGTAGCAACTTTTCTCTCCCCATGCAAAGTTTGAATGCCCTTTTCATCCATTAAGGGCCATAGAAGTTTGATGAACCCTTAAGTACCCGACTCAACTTTCTCAACTTTTGACGAAATTTTTAATTTTCGCTCCAGTGCTGAACTGTGATTGACAACATTATTTTTACAATCACGCTAAAAGAATAATGTATACTTCGTTTATTTACAACTAGGTTCCGCCCGCGGTTTCACACGCGGCGTTTCCGTTATCGTCAGAATATCATGATAAAAACTAGCCTATGTTACTCTCCGTCCTTTCAACTAACTCTATGACACAAATTACGTCGATTGGTTGATTAGTTAAGGTACCATGGAAGAACAAACAAACACATTTTCGCATTTATATTATAAGTTACAATTTGGAAGGATAGGATAAGGATATTTTATGATTTTGTAATTTTTGCATTTTTCAATGCTATTTTTATACTTATGGTAAAATTTAAATAGAAAAATATTGGAAAAATTTAACTCGGCCACAAGTGAATTCTCAGACGGGAATCGAACCCTCGACCTTTGGAAATCCGGTCCAATGCTCTAACCGCTGAGCTACCGAGACTTGCGAACTTATTTTGCTTATTTGCTTGCTTATTTTGGGCTAATTAACAAAAATATCTAGGCAACAAAGCTCTAGTAAGCCTATCTCTTACTGAGGATAGGTTATTGAAACCGACCATTAATGTATGCTTTGTGTTCTTGCTTTTTTTGTTCGTTTATTTTCAGGTTTTTGCGATTGATCCAGCATATCTCTTCTGGAAAGTTTAGACGGGGCAAGAAGGGCAAGTACCTTAAACGTTGTTGCTACATTTTTGCTACAAAAAAAACAGTTAGCAGAATTTTTTGAATATAAGATATTAAAAAAGAAAAGATCTTCATGTTTTGTCGGACGGACATGCAATTACAAATGATCAATAAAAAAAACAACGGGTTGCACTCCGGGGAGTGCCGGCTGAAATGAAAACTGCTTAAACGAAACAGCAGGAGCAGGCATACATTTTCGCCGTGCGGTAGAAAGAGAGGGGGATATTACTTCCTCTCCTACGCGGTCTACTCTCCCTCCGTCTTACGAATTTTCGATCAGGTCACGTGTCCTGAGGCGACTTTAACATTTTTTACCCATCCCAAAAATTTTAAACTCTGATGTGCACAACGCCGCTTAACAAGTTTTCACTTCAAAATACTTAAGTAAAATTAAAAAATATATTACTAAACGAACTCATAACATACCAAACATTGTTATTTTATAAGCGCTCTTTTCGGCGCTTGACAGACTGATCGTATTGGCAACGTTTGGTCCGGTTAGGTGTCGGATGGGTGACCGTAAAGTGGCATTACAACTGAGTCCTTCCGTGCTCGGGAGGGCACGCTGAACCGTCGCCGGTCACGGCTGTTGTCTAAAATGTCGCCGGTCCCGGCTGTTGTCATCTGATATCAGTCGTTAAGCGAAGTCAGAGGCCTTATAGGCGGCTTGAAAAACTCTGACACTAGAGCCATCTCTAGTGTCAGACTTTTCCTCTGACACTAAAGATGGCTCTAATGCCTTCTTCTTATTCGTATAAGAAGATGAAGATATAACCTATGGTTTTTATAACTACCAACACATCGTAACATCGTAATGATAAATAAATAATATATTTCCATGCTAATAAATTTGCCTACCTCTTCTCAAAAATTACATTAACCTTGATGGTAATAATGGAAAACTATTAAAAAGAGAACCTTTTTTTGCGTTATAATTCATTAACATTTTTTTTGGTTGGTGGAAGGACTTATTGTAAGTCCGCCTGGCTATCTATCGCCATCTTATCTAATTCTGACCCTATAACAACAATGTTTTCAGCATTGTTGTGTTCCGGCAGTTAGATATAAGATAGCCAGTCCCTCAGAGGTTGAGGGTTCCGGGAGAGGCTCGTTTTCATCTTCAGCCTTGTCAATACTTAACATCAGGTATGATGAGGGCTAAGAGTCTCCCCGTCTTTCATTAAAAAAACAAAGTTTATTAATACGAGACCACGTCGTCGTCGTTAGCGGAGAAAAAGTTCGGGTGTTTTTTGTCGAAGCTTGTCGTTGAGACTAATATTGATTCTTGTAAGATACAAAGTTTTAGTTTTCTTTGTTCTGAAATTAATCGCTAGTCAATAATGTTACTATTTATTTATCTTTAAGAATTTTTTGAATGCGTATTTCAATGTGAGATACTTTATCTGTAACTAAGTATCAGTGGGGAGGGGTCGAAATAAATATTTCTCCAAAATTCGTATTACTGTATGGTTGAAGAATGGGGTGGGATTTTCTAGAAAGGAAGCCGATTGGAATCGGAATGTATGGAACCTTCACCTCTACTAAGTATGTAATCTTAAATGTTTTTTATTTTTTGTATATAAGTAGCGCGCGTTTTTACACAAAATGTTTGGCTCTGAATTAAATAGGATTGAAGATTAACTGGGAATGGAAAATAGATTGGCGTGGGCAACGAAGTGAATATTTCTGATACAAACCTCTGATAAAAGCTCGTGCATGTTACGACAGACTCTTTTGTCCGAACGAGTATGCACGATGTTTATATTTCTGAGGTATAAAATGGTTTTAAAACGCTGTATCGAAAATGTACGTACTTTTTGTTATAAAACTATACTTTGAATCCTCTTTTACAATCACTAAGTATCTATCAATTTATAGGTAAGACTGCGTGTTGTCCAAAGAATTGTTGTATTATATTATATTTAATTTATTAGTAGTAAACTGAAACTTAAAATATGGATTCAATATTCAGTTAAACAGCTTCACTTATTATTTGGATCACCAGGAAAAATAATAATAAAGTTCCAAAATAAAATCAGATCATAGTTGATCTAAAAACGGGCGCCTCGCCTCACCAACCCACATGCATGAAAACTGAAACGGAATGTTTTTAAAATAGAATATTTAACTTACAAATGCAATTGTTATTTCATTATAACTCATAGTTCTGTAGTGATTTTTTTATGAATGACGGTCAGACACAGCCCAAGCAGCAAAATTTTCCTATAATCGTTGGCTTATAAGATTAAACATCTTATAGCATACTTATACAGGCATAGATTGAGATCACTTATCTTATAAAAGTAGCCTACGGGACGATTTGCTCTACAAGTACATTCAATCCTATTACGTAGTCTTATAAACGCTTACAGAACATCGTATAAAACTGTTAATGCTACAAGCGCTTTCGATCCTGTTACATAGTCATGTAAACGTTTAGAGGATTTGATTATATGATTCTTATAGGTACTAGCAGTCTTATAAGTGCATATTATAATGATAATTAGCAGTGCTCCTATAAATACATTGGGTAAGACTATTTAATCTTTTTAACGTTTTTTTTATTCTTCTATAAGAAAAGTTGTCCTGTAAACGTTTGGGTCTAGGCTACTATAGGTCGAAGATACTATAAGATTGACTTGTCTTTGACGTGACTGCTAATGGATCACTAGCACCGCACTTTCATTCGTGCTGCTAATATAGGTAAGAATTTACTTATACGTGTCCTGCATATGCTATTACTAGAGTGATTTGTTGTCCACAGCCATTTTGTTTTCATGCTGTGATGTTTGTTAGTGTTTCAAAAAACTACATGAATGGATTTTAAAAAATGGAAACGATTTAAACGCTGTGGCAGTTATAGAAGAAGAGTTGCAAAAAATGTCTAGAAATGAAATCCAGGTCAGAGTTCGAATCGATAACTTCCAAGATTGAAAAAGAGTCTGGTAAAGTTTGTGATGGTTCCGTACAATATAATATTGAAATAGACCCAATAAAAAACTACGACGCTGATTCATCTAAATGTTATAATCAAGAAGATTATAAAAGTGATAGCAGTGATGAAAATTCTGAATTGCAGGAAAATATAAAACAATGGGCAGTTAAGAATAATAAATCACATTCATTTTTGACGGACTATCTGTGATTTTAAATAAAATAACACATCTCAATACTAAAACTATAATTACTAGCGTAAGTTACAACTCACAACTGCCAAAGGACGTTATTTACTTTTATGATTTTTTGCTAATAAACTAAATATTTTATTGATAGAGACCATAAAAGTTAAATTGTCAGTATGGATTTTAACAGAAACCGATTTACGAAAGCATTTCCATGGTCGTTTAAAGGTATAAATTAAGTTATGATTAACATACATGGAAAAATATAATCAATTATATAAATGCATTACATTAATCTTAATAAAATTTTCAAAGAAATGATATTATGATAAAAATGTTTCAAAGTAGTTTAAGCATTGATAATATTATTCATTTATTACTATAAGTACATCTATTCGCATACGTTTACTTCTGTTGTTTTTCTCATAAGGACCCCTAAAACAATAAACAATATGGTGTCCATTATACTCCTATAGTAACATTAACTTTGACTAAAACACATTATAAAGCTCCTGATAAATGCATTACAATATGGAGCCGTTCCGATCTGATGACAGCTTGTATTTATTAATAAATTAATTAATAAACAAATAATAACTGTGATTACTTTTGAGGCGCTTAAAAATATGTTTATTTTCATCGATTACTTTATCAATAAAATTTATTTCGCAAGTTCATTTCTTTATATAACAGTGAAAACACAAACAGTATCAACCTATTTTACGATAATGAATAGTAAATAAATTACGTAACTTTTGCAAATATTATATTTTCTTCTAAATTCAAAGTCACACTACACCATTACCAAACGAATGCAAAATTAACGCTCTAGTTATGGCATTACGCTGACCACTGTTGGATCAATTACGCTTGTAGTAGCATACGCCAGAACGTTACAGGACTAATCACGCTGATTCAGTGCATTTACCAGATCTTTATAGGACACCGTGATCTTGTAGATGCACTCAATAAAACAATAATAAAATCAATTTGCACATTACCGGACTGTAACAAAATTATTATAGGACGAAATATCCTATAAGGTGCGCCCAAATCCAGCCCTATAAACGTTAATATGATTACTATAGGACTAAAAAATATGTAGTCTTAGGATACTTATAGGATTGGATTTTGCTGCTTGGGAGCCCTCATCATACCTGATGTTAAGTATTGATAAGGCTGAAGATGGAAGCGAGCCTCTCCCGGAATCCTCAATCACTGATGAACTGGCTATCTTATCTCCAAGTGCCGGAACACAACAATGCTGAAAACATTGTTGTATTGCTAGAGATTATACCTAGATGTTAAAACGACCTGTTTGGCGCAGGGGTACTAACCTCACCTTCTGCGCTAGAGGTCCCGGGTTCGATCCCCGGACAAGACAAATATTTGTGTGCATGAACATGTCTATTTGTCTTGGTCTGGATGTTTAATATGTATATTATGTATGTATTTACAAAAAAAAAGTATATAAGTATGTTTATCCGTTATCTAGTATCCATAACACAAGTTCTTTATGATACTTAACGTGGGCTAGATAATTGGTGTGATTGTATGGAAATATTTATTTATTATTTATTATTTAAAAGACGTTGCATTAAGAAAAACGCTACTCCGTGAACATCGCCCCCTAAAGTGTTGTTTCGAGAACTTTCTGAATAAATCAAACAGCTGTCACTTGGGCCAAGTTTAATGGGCCTTATTAGTTTCGGCTAATTGGTAAACTATGGTCATTGTGCTGGCCGGCATGAATGGTTATGAGTTGTGATGTCGATTTAGATAGCATAAACATAAATGCTTTTAAATTAAAAAAATATATATAAGAGATATTTATTGTTCTACTCATTTGTTCTTCTCATACAGGACATACCTCTATTTTGCTATGAGACATTTCAATGCAAACAAACAAACAAACAAACAATCAAATCTTTCCTCTTTAAAATATTAGTATAGATAAGTCCGGTTTAAAAGGTAAACGGTTTAAAGGTTTAATTTTATTGTTTTAAAATGCGTATACTTTAATTATCCTCAACGCCTTTGCAATCGAATCATTAAGTCGCCAATCTAACCTAACCTAAACCTTGTTTTTCCGCAACCCAACCTAGGTATTTATTTAATCGCTTAATGAAGTAATTTTTAGTCGATCGGTTTATTATATTCCATTGGAAATAAAGCACTTGAAATAACTTGTGGCCGAGTTAATTTTTTCCAATATTTTTCTATTTAAAATTTACCATAAGCACTTGAAATAAGTTTTTAATTTGATCTATTAATTATTAAAACGTTTTTCCCCATAGAAAATATCTGTGCATACTTAACTATTTACAATCTCTTCGTTTTCTTTTTTTGTTTTATAAAATGTATTTTGTCTATAATAAATTGTAATATGAAATAAAAATCCAACGAAGCTTCAATGCTAAAACCTCTCTAATGAGTTTTTATATCATTGACTTAAGCCATATTTTCTACCAGTAATTAATAACAAATTTTAAGAAAAATTCCATGAAACATTTGAACAACCGGTAAGGGATAACAAAAAAATCGAATCGCAGAATTAACCTGGAACTCATTTATCCTCATTTATCCGTCCGATCTTTTTAGTGACTATTATTGACAGTAATCAAGCCACTTTTTCGAACAGTAATTTATATGGATTCCACGAAACGCTTATTTATAACAACCGTAAGAGATAACAAATACATCGAAATGGAGAATTAACCCGGAACTACCCAAATAAAATAGTTTAATGCACAACACCTCATTTGTCCGACGGACCCGAGTAGTTAAACAAAATAGTAACTATTTTTCGTCGGGATGTCGACGGTAATTTGTATTGCCGTGTCCGGCGCTCGATAACCGTTACCGGACCGTAATGAAGTCCGTCCGTCACGGCACCGCAGAAACGAGAATGTTCGACTGTTACAATGAAATATGTCCTTTGCGTTGTTTTGGGTGATTTGGTATCTACGTACTGAAACTGTTGTTACTTTATCGCCATTTTCGTCGTACATTGTTAACGGAGGAAGTACTTACTGAAATGTGGATATTTTAGTTAAATTCTGCTCTCATCAAAGTTTGATTACAACAAATGGAATGCCACTTCATTCTTCCCGGTTGACCATCCATCCATCATCAGCCTGTGGATGTCCACTGCTGGACATAAGCCTCTCCTAGCTCTTGCCTATTGTGGCGTTCATAGGAGGCTATTAGCCTACTGCTACCATTTGGACCAGACGGGTTGGTAGAGGGTTTGTTTCAAGTTTTCCTTCTCTCGCACAGGTGTTCAACGCGTCGAGCCTCTTAGTCGACTTACGACATCCCAGCCATGTAAGGCAGTGGTGACACTTGTATTCTTAGGCCGTCACTAAACGGCACTTTGACCAGAAGAGTTTTTTTAGGGAGTTTTATTTAAAAAAACGTAATAGATGTATAGAAAACATTTATATAACAAATAATAGAACATCGACAGGTGTTTCATTTAAATAATACTTTATTTCTTTAACTTTAGTACTTTCCGAGAAAACGTTTCCCAAAAGACTACTGGTTAACCGGGTAGTTCCCCGATTGTATAGTCGAGGTACTTCCCGGCTGACCAGTTGAGGTTTTTAGGGATATTTTAAAAAGTAACAGGTATATAGAAAACGTTTGTATCACATATAATAGAACATTTATAGGTTTTTCATTTAAATAATAAATTATTTTTTTAGTCTTAGTATTTTCTGAGAAAACTTTTCCAAAAAAAACTACTGGTCAACCGGGTAGTTCCCCGATTATACTATGACTAGCGGATCCTCGCGGTTTTACCCGCTTGGTGCCCGTTCCCGTGGGAATATCAGTATACAATATAGCCTATGTCACTCGGAAGAAATGTAGCTTTCTAATGGTCTAAGAATTTTCTAAATCTTTCCAGTAGTTCCTGAGATTAGCGCGTTCAAACAAACAAACTCTTCAGCTTTATAATATTAGTATAGATTGTGAACAACAACACTATTCTGTGATTTAGGTATGTTTTATACTACGTCGCTGTAGGTACAGTCGCGAGCAATAATATGTCAACACTGTACAACTTTGTCTACAACATTTAATTACTTTTGACGACACAGAGAGCTTTGTTTCCGTGTTTCAATGTGATAAGGTTGCATAGTGTTGACATATTATTTCTCGTGACTGTACAGTGGCAACCGTAGTACAACCTTATTTTTACCCAGAAGTCGCGGGTTCGAGTCCTGTCTAAGAATAACTTGTGGCAGAGTAAATTTTTTCTATTAAAAATTTATCACAAGTATAAAAGTCTTACTGGCCACGTTTTCTTTTTTCGTGTTTGTAGGAGAAAGTTGTTTAATACCGATTCTGAGTCGCTCCCTAAAGTGAATACAGTTATTCTGTGTAATTGTTTGTATTTAAAAATTTTTTGTGTACAAAATAAAGTAACGATATTTTGTCATCACGTTAATAGTTTAACATCCAGTGTTGCCAGTGCAAATATGCCGGCGATAACTTTTGGCCAGTCAGCCGTCGGACGTGCACGTCACGGCACAATCCCGCGCAAATTGGCCGCCATTTTGTTGTCACATCCTCACGAAATGGACGCCTGTCATCCGAGGGGTTGTTTTAATAAGCAAGTTAATTATTTATATGATATTGGGGAGCATATTTTATAATTATAGTATGAGTGAGTGAGTGACATTTGAATAAATCTCGAGGACCGTAAGTAGTGGTTCCCGCGCTCAGCTTGCAATAGTATCTTTTCAGTGTTTTTCCGTAATGGTCGGTCACAAGATGGGTGACCTAAAATTTTTAATGTATTATCTTGAGCTCCTCCGTGCTGCGGAAGGCACGTTAGGCCTTTAGGCCCGGCTACATTTTCAGTCTTTTAAAACCCACCAATCCGCGTTGGGTCCCCGTAGTTGGTCATAGAGTCATAGCTCATTACCCCATATCCTTAACCATTCATAAGGAAGACCAGTGTGTGTGTGATGATAACAAGTAAAATTTATCAAAAAGCTGCGTGCGCATGTCATTGTCATCTATGTTAGTGAGACTATTGCTACTACGAGAATTCCTTCGTAGCTACGCATTTTCGTAGCAGCTACGATCTATGCGCCGCGTAGTAATTCGAGTTCTGAACTTTTCTAATTAACTCAAGTGATTATCGTTACAAAATCAGCAAACGAATGAACAATTCTCTCATTTTCGAGTCGTCGAACTAAAGGCGTAGTCGTCACAATTAGTCTTACTCTGAAGACAGTCTCCAAATGTATGCAAAAACTGTTATTTCTCTGAGGAAAACCTGAATGTAATTTATTTACACAGCCGAATCCCCTTGAGGGCTTTAAGGAGTAATTCCTCTGAAATGTTTATACCCCAAGGTCGGACCGGCTCGAGTGCAGAGCAAACTGAGACGACGCCGGTTCTGTCGACGCAATAGGTATAAAGCTTTTAATAAAATAACTTTGAAGGCGCTTTTTATCACAACATTAACACCACAAGTCAGTCTGGTATTGTCTTTCACTTCCTTTTTGCGAACAACATCAGTTTTATTCGTAGGTGACACCTTATTCCAAGTTTCTGAAAGAGACTGAGTTTACCAACTATCGATATGATAATTGTAATTTAAAACATCGTTGTCTCTTTAAACTTCACACAAACAAAAGAAATGTAATGACGTTAAATGACATTTAGCGTTTATCGGCCGGTTAAGTTAAGTTAGTTTTATTTTTAGCAGTAAGTTCTCTTTTATTTATAATTACATTTCTTATTTTTTTCCTGTGTGTGTGTGTGCGAATAAATAATTTTTCTTTCTTTCTTTTTATCCCGATATTACCACGGGAACGGGAACCACGGAAACCTCGGGCGGAAGCTAGTCATTTATAAATACTTGGACACGTAAACGGGGTATTATTGTTTTTTAATACTAGTTTTGTATGACAAATAAAAGCGAAATAATAATTATAAGGGCAAAAAATAAATTACTGATACCGCAAATAAAGAATGAGCTTCGATGTCCGAATTACAATTTAATTACAATATTGATCCTTGAGACATTGTCATAATAATATAGTCCTATCCTAAGTACATTTTTTTTTATTGAACAAAGACGGTATCCGGAACTTGTTTAGCAACTTCATTCGACTGGATGATACGACATCCCATAACACTCGAGCATAAAGAAACAGGAAAAAAGTGTATTGATTTTCAATACCAAAACGGATTCAGAGGAAATCTGATAAGAAAGAGGGAAGCTTTGGCAAACTGATGAAACTAAAAGAAACACGTCCGTGACGTCACACCACTCGGAGTTTGTCGCGAATCGATTCGGAAAGTTTTGGCTGGCGATGTCCTTGTATTACATACGGTTGTGATCTAACGTGCGACAATAACTCCTTTTTTGTTATGTCACCTTGGTACTTTTTAGGCCTTACGAAACACAATATTTCTTAGTTCAGTAACTTCAAATAGACTTGACAGTTTTTATCCGTTTTTGTAATCAGCGGGTCCACCATCATCCAATAGAAACCATCCTGTCTTAAGAACGTTTTGTTTGCGTTTTGTTTATATTGAACGCAAACAAAACGTTCTTAAGTTACTGAACCTAAGAAATATTGTGTTTCGTAGGGCCTAAAAAGTACCAAGGTGACATAACAAAAAAGGAGTTACACACTTTGGAGGCGATGATTAAGTGAAGACGTCACAAAACTTCTGTCAAAATCAAGCTTACTTTAAGAGACTCGTAGTACGAAATAGCTTGGTAAGATTGAAACAATACTGCGGTAAGAGATGGCGGTCGGTAGGCCTCCGGTAGTCAATCACTCTAACTTGTTCAGTAACTTAAAATAGACAAGACACTAGTTTCTATCCGTTTATGTAATCAGTATGTCATTATGCGTACTCAGTATTCTAAAACAAGTTTGAAAAGTCTTGGAAAAGAAAACGGTAAGGGCTAAGAGTTTGTGATAAAACAGATCCGAAAGTTTCGAGATTTGGGACGAGGTGGAACGATCCTGTACGTGACGCGGCAAAGAAACACTTTTCTGAGTTATTTACATACAGTTTTGAGTAATGCGTGCTGAACTGTAGGTAAACGCCTGTAGCGACAACAAAGATTCTCTTTTTCTCTTCGATGCTTTGTAAAAGTTTGCGCTTAGTTCCGTATTCCGAATATAGAATTTCTCTTTCCAGAATCTACTAAAAATCAGTGCAGCTGGCAACATTACGGTACAATTATCCACAGAATCGTTTTTAAACGACACTTTGTCGAGTTCCCGCGTAGTTCTCGCCTTTAATTATGTGTTCGGAATCTGGGTCGGTTGGCTTTACGGCGCGATCCAATCGTTTTCATAATTCGTGACATGTTACTTTAGGACTTTCTTTTTTAACCGACTTCAAAAAAGGAGAAGGTTCTCTTATGTATGTTTTAATATAACGTCGTTAGTTGTCAACCGATTTTAATAAAAAAAAAAATCTGAAAGAACATAGTTCAAGTGTGGTCCTATATAATTTTTACGAAAATCTGGCTAGTAATAAAAGCTGTTTTTTTCATAATCCTGAAAAATATAATTTACGTTTTGGCAAGTAGTCGTTTACCTAGATGACATCATTTTTGTGTATGGACGGTTTTTTAGTGAAAGTAACGGCACATGATGTAACTAAAAATTGTGAAATTAAAAACTATAACCGACTTCAAAAAGTAAAAAAAACATAATTTTTTTTAGTCGGTGCCAGACAAGGTTAGAACAATAAAATATAGTTTTCTGAAACATGCTTGGAAATATAAGCAATATTTTGACAACCTTCTTCGAGATAAAACGATATTGCTGTACTGGCCACATACATGTGAGCAGCGGCCGGCAAAAGTTGTATGAAAATCCATATTGTGTTTAGCGGATAAATAAATTACATAGTTTAACTCATATCTGTCGTGTAATTTAAAAATGGAATCTTTTACTCGGAAATATGGCAATTAAGGAGGTAACTTATCAAAAGTTTCATTTATATTTCGAACTGGCTTGCAATTAGAAAGCTGTTTTAGAAAAAAAACAAATGAACACTTTACCGTCACAAACAATATTGTTGTTCGTTGTTCGTCTGATTTTGAAAAGTAATTTTAATTTCCGCGCATTATTTGAGAAAAGTACTATACAAGCCTTGGCCAATTTTCACGTTGCTGGCCGCTGCAGTAATGTACTATAATAGAATTGCAATGTAAAATTTCTTGGCTGGTAGTTGTTTTCACAGAACACAAGAAAGAGGATAAGGCTTGGCTCATACGCGTCGCCACCCATATGCGCGAGACACTGAAGCAGTCCATTTATTTCCCTTTCTACGACTTTGTTTGTAAGGCTGTTGTGGTAAAGTGACGACTGCCTGACTGAATGCCTCCTTATCTCTTGTGTTTTGTTCGTTGTTATGCCGTTTTTTTATACCTTTTTATTCCCACCCACCTTCAAGTGTACTTATCCAAACTTACTAGGGCAGCATAAATCGCGAGGGTGTTGCGTTAAGAGGTAGCCTGGCGGCGCGGACGTGCCGCGACATAATGTGACGAGATGCGGTGTGTCTTCGCAAACATTCGCCCGCTGCTGACGTGGGTCGCTAAGTGACACGTGGAGGAGTAGGTTTTTTAGATATTCGCACACACCTGCTAACCTCTGTCGTGTTGGTAACTCGAGAAGTTTTTGAAACTCCGCATAAGGCTTTCTGGAACTATGGCGTTTATTTCATGGACATGTTTAATGCCTAGACTGTTAAACATAATATTAAATTGTCACGTCTTTAGACTCGTTCAGATGCCATGATGACTTTTTTTCTTTTTTTTCTTTTTATTAACGACGGGGATACTCTCGATAACATCAGGTATGATGAACATACCTGATGTTAAGTATTGATAAGGCTGAAGATGGAAGCGAGCCTCTCCCGGAATCCTCAACCACTGAGGAACTGGCTATCTTATCTCTAACTGCCGGAACAGGAATGCATTCTCTCAGTGGCCGCACTTTACAATACAATACAATAACTCTTTATTGTAACACCATGTACATATACATTCACAATAAAGTTTCAATAAATTGAAGCGTTATAAGGGCGGGCTTATCGCTTAAAGGGATCTCTTCCAGACTTTAGTATGCTTAAAAAAAAACAGTTATTTGTCTCTCATACAATGGTTATACATAAAAATTTTCGGTCGATCTTAGATGTAAGCAGCCACATTACAACCCTTGGCTGAGAGACTGGCGCATGGCGCCTGAGATAGGTTTGTAATGGACATCTTTATATCCTAATGGAGAGTAACATAGGCTACTGTGTATCCCGATATTCCCACGCGAACGGGAACCACGCGGGTGAAACCGCGTGCGGAAGTTAGTAATTAACTATAATTTGTTTCTCGTCACGTTAAGCCTTTTGCGTCGGTTGTCTGACGCCGCCTGTTCCACCTCATCTCTGTAATGTCGTCCCACTGTTTCTTCGGGCTCTAGTGGTTCGTCCTCATCTCGTGTTATTTCTGGAAGATTAGGATGTTAGCTTTTTTAGAGTCTGTATTTGGGAAGTCAACCATATTTAGAGTTAGGAGTTTAATTTCAGATGTTGTATTTGAGTCTAATTTCAGTTGGTGCTGTCAATGTTTTTAACCGACTTCCAAAAAGGAGGAGGTTTTGAATTCGGCCGGTATGTTTTTTATGTGTGGACGCCGAGATTTCAGGTCCGATTTCGGTGATTCTATTTTGTTCGATACGGAATAGTTGTCATTTGGTCTCATAAAATTTTAATTCAGATTGGCTCAGTAGTTTGTATTTTATAAGCAATTATTTATAACAAAAATTGTTAACTTGAACGGTGTAATTTACGATATGTTTTCCTTATTTCATCAATTCGTTGTTTTCATACTTGACATACAATACTCATGTATTCATTTAAACAATATTCATACCATCCATTGTAGGGGTATATACCATCCATCAAATCAATGTACTTAAGCCGAAGCAAAATAAATCCCGATTTTATTTCTAATAATGGCTGAAGTTGGTGGATTTCATCGGCCATAAGTAGTTTTATCCAATGGATTATTCCTCGTCAGTTAGTCTTTTGTGTAAAAAAGTATTGGACAGCTTAGGGATAAGTTGGACAATAAAAAAGTTGTGGGTCGCTTGAACAATGCCGACGGTTCCGTACACCGCTATTCAATATTCCATCCAATAACGCAGTCATATTTAGCCATTAAAAGCCTTTAAAAAGCTTACATAGAGTAGTAAGGTGACCTAAATTTTTAAAGGTGTGACTTATGTTTGATAAGTTTTATGCTACATGAATGCAGTAATTTGTAAAAAAAAAATAACTCGTTAAAAAATTCGTGTAAGAAAAATAGCATCATGATAATTGAATAATTGAAATAGCAACAGCAGAACGAGTTGCTTAACAGAGTCCATCGACTTTCCTCAAATAACCTCCTACAAGTTCCTGCAATAACTAATCAATGTGTGTTGGACCGCACCGAATGATACGGCTGAGCCGAAACTAATTCCATTTTTGCAGAGTTTTGGGAAAAAAGTTTTGAAACGGGCCCATTACGCGCGGCGGGAGATCGATTGTGTGAAGTTAAATTGGAACGCGATACGTGCCCACTAGAACTCCTTGCTGCTGATGGGTTCCTGGTACTTACTGTTTTTAATTTAATGGGAAGACGCTGGCTTCTGTTCGAAATAATTACATGGAAATTGTGAATGGGTGTTGCTAGATGATGATCAAGTAACAAAATTAGTAATTAAGTGTTGTTCTCATCGATCATGATATTTCATGTCATGTTTTAAAATAAAATTGTGTTTAAAATATACGGCTGAGCCAAAACTAATTCAATTTTTGCGGAGTTTTGGGAAAAAGTTTTGAAACGAGCCCATTACGCGCGGCGAGAGATCGATTGTGTGAAGATAAATTTTGGAGCGCGATAGGTGCCCACTAGAACTCCTCGCTACTGATGGGTTCCTAGTACTTACTGTTTTTAATTTAATGGGAAGCTTTTGCTCGAAATTACATTGCAATTGTGGATGAGGAACTGACAATGTAAAAATAGTAGGTAATTAAGTATTGTTCTCTTGATTTTTGTCATGTTATGTTTAAAAATAAAGTAGGCGTAAAGTAAGTTTCATAACTAAACTTAGATTTTAATTTTTTTTATTATGAAGTTTCGTGTTCATAAAAACCTAGCATAAATGTTGATTCTCCGTTTTACTTGCCAGTTACGTGTACGATAGGTTTCAGGTCCACTCTATTAAGATTATTTATAGATTTTATACGATACAGACACTTAGAAAAGCTCTTGAGCGTGACTCAGACCTTGCTGACCACTATGTTACTGAAAGGTCACTCTTGCCACTAATCCAATTTTCCCTTATCCCGAGCGGACACTGATGGATTTGCTTTCATCTTCATCGTGTATGCCAACCTCTACATAATATATCCTTTCTGTATGTAAAAATACATTTTTCTCCTAAATTAATGCCGAGAATAATAAATTACTTTTCGAAATTTCGTGATTGAAACTCAGAGTGTTATTTTATTAATTGGAATCCATTAATTTGCAATTCTGTTTGTGATTTGCGGCGGTTCCGTGAGTCCCTAGTATGTAAATTCCTCTTCGTTTTGCATAACATTCCGGTAAACAGTATACACGAGTCTTGGAGCTTTCAACAATTCGGAAACTGAAGGTTTGTTCTGCATTTGAAAGATGCTGGACTGTGAGAGAATTGTATTTTATTCGTTTCTCTTTAAACTTTTCTCCGCCCAATGGAGGAAATTTTGCTCTGCACATAACAAGATGTGTAAATCGTATTAATTTTTCATTAAAACGTCTTCGCCGAGTTTCGACAACGATAAATCTTAATCTGTGTTTTATAAATATGTTAGTATCCCATGGTAATAAAATAGAACATTAGGTACATATCTTTCGCAATTATTATATATTTCGCTTGTATTGTATGTCTACTTTTTGTTAGTCTTTTCTCTGTATTATTGTTTCTTCTGATGTGCAATAAAGTTAATTATTATTATATGAGCCTTCAACTTTTCCACTAAACAACCCATCGCTCTCAAACCAGAAACTCAACAATGGAAACTCCCGCGATCGTGTGCGGTGAGGGCCATCCATGGTTCCAATTAACCAGTGTTTGGTGCCAGTTGTGTGAAGGACCGCATTATGATAGAAGCTTTTGCCAGCTTTGTGCCGTACTACAATAATAAATTTTGTAATGTATACTCAAAACCATCAAAATCTGTCGAAATCATCATTACAAACAATTTTTTTTTATAGAAGCAATTCTGCGATATAACACAGCATTCACATTTTAGCAGATTTCAAAAAGATAATGTAGAAACAGCTGTATTTTTTTTACGATTTCTGGGTTGCCTCAAACATTTCTACAGCCATTCATAGAGCCTCGTAAATAATAGTAAAATTAATATACGGTTTAAGCTTGAGATTTCAACATTATTATGATAGTAATCGTTAAGTAATTCTACAATCATAATAATCTCGCTGTTTTATGTCCATTCGCTTTATCAGACGCTATAGCTACTTGAGAACGCTGATCTTAACCATAGTGAATGGACATCAGTAGGATACCGTTTTCGTTACAACTTTTAACTTTAGAATGAACAAAATCGTATGGAATTAATTCAGAGCTTATGTCATTGATATTATTGTCTAACCAGTGTGTAAGTTTTTATTTCTTCCGGATATGTGTTATTTTCTGGATCATATGAATGTTTTCTTGTGACTTGACCACTTCGAACACACGATCGACACGCTAACAAACGAACAAGGTGATCACCTAGATCACTGTTCGTTTGGTCGTCAAATATTGAGGTGATTTAAGTCCTCGTCGGTTCATTCGCATCTCATTTTCGATAAACTGTTAAGTTGGCTGGTTAAGCTTACGTTATGATTATTTTTGTTGTTTGGAATGTCGTGCATGTAAATCCTACTGAACCCTGTAGTCA
The DNA here is from genome assembly GCA_910589605.1 of Chrysoteuchia culmella. Taxonomy (NCBI): domain Eukaryota; kingdom Metazoa; phylum Arthropoda; class Insecta; order Lepidoptera; family Crambidae; genus Chrysoteuchia; species Chrysoteuchia culmella. Next base: position 22,995,808 of record OU342652.1, on the reverse strand, counting down.
CGTGGGCATGTGTGTCGATTGAATGCGCCATGATTGAACCCGAATGAGGGATAAAATAGCGATCGCACAATGAGTCCAATCAGTTTTTACCAGGAACGCAGGAGCGCGCAGGAAGGTATCGCCATCGATCTGTTTGGATGAGCGGTTGTTTTCCTCGATTGCTAATAATATTGTTGTTATATGTTGGTATAGAAAATGAGGGGAATGGGATTTCACATTAAATAGTATAGGATTGTGATTTTATTAGTTCTCTTAAAATTGTTACTACATGGATGATATATAAACCGCAAACATGGTGTACTGAACTCCTGTAAAAACTCTCATTTCCTCGGTGTGATTTTAATAGGGCGTCCACGCGCTGCGTGTAAATCATTTCCCGGCCGCCCGCTGAAAACAAAACGCCCGCCATGACAAACATCCCACATATTCGATTTCATTATATCTCCCGCAGTAGGTACTGAATCGTTTTATTTCGAAACAAATGCGTTTCGGACCCGTATAATTTCTGATTTATATTCTATGGGTGCCACTGATTTTCGTAGGTATCTGTAACATTGTTGCCACTGATTTTCCGATCAAGTTAACGATTTCTATAAGTGCTTAACATGTGTCAGATCTATAGTGAATGATGGAGATATACATAATAGTGGGAATGGCTGTGTTGATCTATACGTTGGTGACATTATTGTTGAATAGCGATTGCTGGAGTGCGGATCACCAGAAGTGTCAGTGTGATGAGTGTAAGAGCACATACTCGTACCGCGCGATCACACCCTCGGTCTTGTCTGTGTCGTCTCGTATTGATGTCATCGAGCGTCCGTGAATGTCCTGTGTGGCTCTGATCGCCTGGTATTCTTCAATACTAATAACGACCTTGTGTTGGTGACAATTTGTGATGTGTTTGGTGAAGTTGACTTCCTAAAAACAGTCTCCAAGTCATTCCTAACTTCGAGTAAAATTCTGTCGCGGGATTGTGGGACCTTCGATGATGGCGTAACCGGCATGGACCCGCTAGCCAGGTTGATGGAGGGAGCGCCGCTGCCCGGCGTACTAGGAGCCACCAGGGACGCCCGGCCGCGCGGCGCGCTCGTCCACGCGAGCCTGGCCGCCGCTCCTGCCCTGGGCGACAAGAAAGGCCGTCATCTCACAGGCACGTTTTGCCTTACGGGAGACACTATGGAAGGGATTATACAGTGCCTCGTTTTCCTCAAGGCGTTTTCGGTGAGTTTAGCATAATAACGTTGTTTTAATTTAACTAGACAAGCAAGGTCAGAATTTTCATTTAAGGTTTTTTCGTCATTTGTTTTTGATGTTATGCATCATCTACTATGAATCGTAGCTTAAACTGTACTATTAAGTATTCTGTGCTTAAACGAATACTTGAATAACTTACATACTTTATTTAAGTTGTGTTTACGTGAAATCACGAACATATTTGACATCTAAAGCCTTTGCCTTACAACCAGTCGTTACAAATACTATTTTGCAAAACTGAAACATCGTTAACATTTCATTATTTTAGGTAATGTTTCGTCTTAAAGATGGCGATCGTTATTCATAAAGCTCTGAAAATAAGTTGCATGGTGAAGCATTTACGTCTATAATGAAAACCATCTTAGAAGCCCCCATCTTATAAGTAATATTGAAAGATTTAAATGTAAGACAGATGATACCTGAAGACAACTAACAACTTTAAGCACTACGTAATGAAGACGAATATTGCACAGCCACTGGGGAGCTACGGGGCTGGGCTACCAGGGGCTTAGCACGAGCGAGAAGGTTTGTCAGATATTAATGAACGTAGAAATTACGAGAGAATTCACTTCGCCTACTTAGATACTGTATTTAATTATCTTCGTCTATGATAGATCTCTATGCTCGTTGATCAAGATATTATAAATCCTTATTAATGGTCGTTATGAGGTTGGGATTTGTTATTTCAGGATGATAAATCCCAATTTGCTAGTCATGGTAAATTTATCTATCTAGCTTCGAGGATTTAATATAAAATTTCGTTAAAAGCTCAGCGCGTCATAAATGCGTGGAGCTCTTGAGCAAGTGAGCGTGAAACCGCAAAACGTCTCGACGCTCTGGCAAAACGGCCATAATTAAGTTTAGCTCTTCACGGGTGCTGCCCACCTGGTATAGCTCGACCTTTTTCGAATATATTACGATAAAAATTTAAATTTTCACGAAGACAAGAAAAGCTTATGTATACAAAAGATACGATATTTTTTATATTTACTGAGACTGCTCCATCTGAGTTTTTAACGCAGGCATGAGAGTGCATTGCGTCGCGAAAGCAATTTCGTTAAAAATGTCGCATTGCTTCCAACGAACGATCCGTTTGCGTCCCTAAAGGCGCCGTTTCGAAGAAAAACTCATCGGACTTGTAACTTGCCTACGTAATATGGTCCTTCAAAGGACCCGTAGGTCTATTACGAGTCTAATAGTAGATTGTGCACTAAGGGGATAAAGCAGTGTCTTATGTCACGGGCAGCATATTGATTCTTTGTAACCGATAAAGTCTCACTTTCACGGACTATTAAGATCGATAGGGTGTAATGATAAAAACGCTACGACTGATTAGCCTTAAAAAAATACACTAAAAGTCCATGGACTTAGAGCATAAACTTCATACCATGGTATGAAGGATTCGGTCAATTTCTCTAAAACCCTGTTTACTGTAGCATAATATTGTAAAAGATTTGTATTTTTGGATGTTTGTAACAAATATACTAAAAAACTACAGAACCGATTTAAAAAAAATTTACCGTTAGAATACTACATTTTTAATGATTGTGAGTAATAAGGCATGGAATACCGGAATGATTTTCATTTCATTTCATTTCAGTGCTTAGGCTTTGCGTGCCTGAATTGTCTCCTGTATTAACATGTCTGTACCGCCTCTGTCTCTAACAAAATCGGTTCCCAAGTGGAAAGTCGCTAATGTACAGCCAGTGCCCAAAAAGAGTGACCGTGCCGATCCTATCAACTACCGTCCTTGTTTCTTGCCTTCATACTATGTAAGGTTATGGAAAGGATTCTGAATGGCAAACTGCCAACTACTCAGTCGCTCAACTTGGCTATCTTACTCTACTGTACGTTACGTATTGCAAGAGTCCTTTCAATATGTGACTCTTTGTTTCCCAGGTACAACCGTACTAAATAAAGTTAAACGCAAATTCCTTCGAACATGGAATACCTTTGGGAGGTTCAGGATAATATCAGCTAACCGCACTCGGTGGAACGCAGAGCCAGAAAACTCGTTGAGGATGATTTTGCGGGTTACGTACGATCCTCTGTGATAGTGAAACTGATGAATACCAAGCTCCACAGTCTCCCTCATCGTCAAAGAGTTGCTTCATTGTTGGTGTTCTAGAGATTATACCCGTCTGCTACAAAGCGGTTTTCCTCATCTTTATTATATGATGCGCACAGCCAGATAGCGAAATTCTTTGACTGCGTCTGTATTCACGGGTGCCTACAAAGCTAGTATATTTAAAACTCGAACCTAACCTTATTAGGCTTGTTAGGCCACATTCTGAATCATTAAATTAAAAATGAGGCCTAATAAGCCTATTTAATAGAAAAAAAATACTAGCTGTATGTATATAGTGTTTATCGTTGTCGATTTTGGTATGTTTTTTTTTATAATCGTGATTATTCGTGATTTGTGTCATATGTAAACTCATATGCAGTGTGAACCATAAAAATCGAGCGTTCTGCATAGACTTTAAACACCCTTGCAAATTTAATCCTTAAATACCAGTATCCAATTATCGAAAATATTTACCGGTATTTCGGAATCCATGCAATTGTGAGTGACATAAGTTATATTATTATTATGTCCACTCCACTCGTATGAAGCCGGGACATGTTTCCAGTTTTGATAGTTATTTGATGTAATATGGTGTTTAATTTAGTTATCTATTGAAGATGTAAAAAAATATCAAATAAAAAATCGTTCAAGTCAAGACGTAGGTAAAGTCCATGATTGTTCATGAGTGAGTTCGTACTCCGACTCGCACTTGGTCGATTTTTGGGTGGCTGTGCCGACTACCATTTGTGGAGGGCTGGATCCGCGCCTGTTTCGACGACTGTCGTAGGAGCATCTGTATGAATATGATGGCTACTGTACTAAATTTAAAATGGTACCTATTTCAAGTTGTTATTGATTACTCGACTATCCTTGTCCTCGTCATATAGAGAGGAAGAGAAAGTGTCATTATTCAATACGCCAACATATTCACGATACCCGCGGTTGTTGTTTGTAAAAACTCCTATTAGAGCTACTGATATCTCTCTTTTTTACTCTGATGTTCTATTCGGAGCAATTGAGCTCCAATCGACCAGTTTTTTTGTTTAAATAGGCCAGTTCGTCAATCGCATGTGTTGTCATCGTAATCCGTCGCCACGCAGTCACTCAAATGCAAATCCGTTTGGTGTTACGCTGGGTGTTAGCGGCCGGCTGCCGAAGGTAATGTGTAAAGGGCTTTTTGACGAGTAACAGCGGCCATTTTGTATAAATATAATTATATTTATATCAGAAAATTCTTTATTGAGTATTAAACACAAAAAACAAATGCAATTAGACACCGTGATTAGTGGTAGTAAAAACTGTGCTACAGGCAACGGTACTCCTAGGTATTGGAATTTATGCTCGTGATGAGGTGCTCAATCAATACCTAGCTGGACAAATGAACCTACCTCTCCCATCCCTCCCATTCCGCGGACTTTTTGACCTCCCCTCGTAATATAGTATTATTTGCATTAGCTAAACACATTAAGACACAAGTTGAAAAAAAAAGCTTCCGAAGCATCCAATAGGCGCAGACAGAATAGATGTCAATATATTAGGAGATCAGAATATGAGATTGAGTTGCCTATATTTATAAATGTCAGTGCTCTAATCACAGCGCACAGTGCTCGCGACACAAGAGCCCGTAATCCAAGCCGGCCGATATTGATGAAGTGCCGTCAGCTATCATGAGTCCACAGTGGAAGCACGACAGAATACTTCTGCCTGTTTATGACAGCCTGGTATTGAATGTGATAGGATTGATTAATTTCTACGTATGAAAAAAATCACGATCTAAGTACATAATAAAACAACGATCTAAGTACAGATTTACAAATTAATATAAGTGTTTATAAAAGTTTATTTGAACATGCCTTATTAACACGTTCCGTGCCATGTGTATCATTTACGATACACACTTGTCAAACCACTTGTGTGTCTTTTTCGATACACATTTCTATACAAAACAAAATTTTTGGTGGTATTGGCATTTATAGGTTGGCGGGGAGGGTGTTAATAAAACTTATCTGTAAAAGCTGGCAAGTTTCTTGTACAGTCACGTGCAATGACATAGAAACACTAAACAACCTTGTCACATTACAATATTTTATGACAGAGAGAGGTATGTTTCTGTGCGTGTCAATCCAATGCGATAAGGTTGTAAAGTGTATATGTCGCAGCAATCTGCCCCCTAATTGTCGAATTTAAAATCTATCATAATCCCTTTCAGAGGTATTGTGATATTTTCGTCTGTCATATTGCTTAGACAGTTCAATTTCGTTTATTCCATACCTTTTAAAACGCGTTCCGATCACAATCCCTTTCAAATGTCGACGACCTGAATAACTTTCAAATTACAAATTGAAAGGGATTGCGATAGATTTAAAATTAGACAATAAGCCCCCTGGTTAAATCAGTCATTACATTGGAAGGCTAGCCCGTTAAATAAAAACCGGCATTCAGTTGAATGCCTAGGCCGATAGTTGATTGAACTAGCACTACTAAACGTTCAACTAGTTGGCTTATTGTAAGGTAGCCCTTTGAAGATGGCTGACGTCAATTCAGCCACTTGATTCAAATTTAGTTTTTTTTTTTTTTGTCACTGGGGCGCTGGTAGTCTCAAAACAAATATGGCGTCAGACAGCTCGCATCAGCTGGAAATTTAATGTACTTTGTTTTCGTTTCAACATAACTTACAGTGTTTTATTAATATTATGGATATAATAAAAATGTGTGATACAAATATGCCTGATATTACTACCTTTGAGTCTATAATGACATCTCATTTAATGAGACGGTTAAATATGACGTTCAGCCAAGTCGTTAAACATTTCATTCAACGACTGGCTAGTTGTCTCTTAGCCATTTCATTGAATGCCGAATGCCGGCGTTTTATTAACAGGCTAGCCATCCAATTGAACGGCTGATTTAACCAGTTGGCTGCGAGATAAACATGTCATTGCCCGTACTGTACGTTACCCGTTCTTCTTGTGTCGGTTAAAAAAGTCTTGAGAACGGGGGATAGCAAAATATTGACGTTTCAAAAGCGCTTCATTTATAAGTCCTTGAATAAAGATATTGTTTTAAAATGAAACTGACATTAATTATTATAATTACTTATTGTTTTGATTATTGGAATTTTATTATATTTTATCGTTATTCTTATGTGTGGAAATTTACTATAATAATCAAAATTAATAATGTAACCTGATTATAGTTTCTAAATCTTCTTTTCATTATGTTGCATGTCTGAAAAGACTAAATGTGGGATCTTATTATTTTACTGTTCACCATTGTTTGTACCATTTAATGCAAATAAATTATTATCAATTATCAATTATTTTTAAAAATAAAGTAATAACATAATTTGAGTATTTGCGATCCACCATTTTAAATTCAAAACAGCTGCTTATAGCGATCACTGAAAACAAATAAGTTACAAGATATTTCGAGGTATTAAGATATTCGGAGAAATATGTAGTTAATAAAAAAGTATTGGTTATTTTATGAACTGAGAAAGCTGTGGCAGGTTGATCGGATCACAGAAATCTCTCCAATTTGCGAAATTACACGTATTATGTTTTATTCTGTGAAACATATTGCGGTCTAGACCTCTAGACATTTTGGTAATCATTTTACTGGAAAGCATTGAGTTGGAAAGGTCATTATTTATATTTATTATGTTACGTGCCCTTTATTTTCCAGTAGTAATCGTAATAGCTACATTTATTTTTGTTTTGAATGCTTTTTTATCTACTTCTAAGAAAAAAGATCTAGATATTTATCGTGAGTGTGTAGAGAACATAAGTCAATTGTGGCCGAGTTGTTTTTTTTCTATTTAAAATTGATTATACATAAGTAAAAGTATTTTATGATACGTATTAAAAATATTTGTGCTTACGTTCTCATGTATTTTTTTCTTAATCTATAACTTATTTTTGACACAAGATATTTTTTATGTAAAGATGTCAATACAAACTTGTTAAACTATTACCTAAACTAACTGATAATTGATTTATCAGCAAGTATCTACAGGTCAGTTAAAGAGAGTTGCGGACCAAATAGATTATTTATTGCTCTGAAGATTTGTGCTCGGAAGTATTTGTTTCAATATTAAGGTTAGGTACAGTCAACGGCAGCTACGGGTTTACACTTTGACATTGAGAGCGCCCTTACGTCGCTCGCTTGTAATAACGGCGGTTTTCGTAGTGCAAATGTGAAGTCTTACGTGCTGTTGACTGTACAAACGTTGGCGCGTCTCGCCTCGTCGACTCCTCGAGAAACAGAAAAGAATGATAGTGAGATATAAGTTTGAGCATCGTCGGCACCTTTTAACCGCCTTTGTTAACAATCCCCAGACGACCGCAAGTCCGTTCTATCTAATGGAATTCAGCGAATCGGTGTTTTGGAACTTCTTACCGAAATCATGAATAAAACATTGCGGGGGGAGGTACCACTCGAGAATTATCCAAAGACGAGCCGAAATATTAAGTAGGATACAGCGATAAATTTTAATAAATTGTTTTTACCGAATTTGTAATGAGTTTATAAGTACGTGATTAGCCGTGGGAAACAAATCGGTGGTTCTCAGGTACCTTTTTAAATTATGGTCTGTTTCTAAAGAATATTACTGTAAACTTTATGCTTTAATTAAGTTTTTAAAGTAACGGAAATCTTCTACTACTTTAAGAAAAAAATAAGAAAGATTACGTTATTTTTCGATTAGAAAACAAATCATTGGTTTCTAGGGCACCTTTTTTATGATACCTGATGTTAAGTATTGATAAGGCTGAAGATGGAAGCGAGCCTCAACCTCAACCCCCTGCTAATTGTGATCTGTTTTCGCACCAATATTGCTATAAATTGTATGCAGTAATTATGTTTTAATAGTAATAAGTCTGCTACTAAGTACTTTTACAGAAAATTAAGACAGAATTATATCTGAGAGAACGTTGCTAGTATTAAAGTTTAAAGTGATAGTCGCCAAGAGAAGCGTTATCCGCTGCTGCTTATCTAATAAAAAATCAGTTTCGCGCTGTCATTACTGTCACATTTTCATACTGTATGACAGCCAAAATGCGACGAAACTGAAACTGTACCGAGATTTCGTTAGATAATCAACCCTGCGCTGCTGTCTGACTGCGCAATATCTTTGAAGCGACACTTTAGATACAGTATCAGATATTGGAAATTAGCCTCTTGTCTAGACTGGTTGCCTCAAAGTACCAGCTTTATCAAAAACGAGTCTTACGTTTGAAAATTATGCTTATCTCCATTGTTCTTAGTAGGGAACTCAATAGGAAATTATACCACTATTTGGAAAACCGCTGTAAAAAGCTGGTTATTTAGAGACTCTGATTATGACAGTTACGTTTTAAAAAAATGTATAAGTACAGGTCGGTTAACTAAAGCTGGCCCGTTCAACACATTTACGCTTAGTGTCTGTGAATAAGCGGGAGCGTTGCACTGCATGGTCATCTAGATTAGCCTGTCAAACTTATGAGTGAAGGAGACGGTTATTGTTTTGCTTTTGCTACTATAATATATAGTGATTTTTTTGTTTTTGTCTATTCGTTTTTGACATTTGCATTATTGTGAGTACTGATAATGGTTTCGGTAACTTTGACTTCCCGGTATCTCGTACCAAGACATCTGCAAAAGGGTCGTAGTCACGAGATGACTAAGCTTGTATACTAAGCTTGCGCGTTGTACTCCGAAAAACTGTTTTATTTTAACGAAGTAAGATCAATTTAAGATGTGCTTATCCCTCACAATGTTAATAGTACGAATCTAAACTGGTTCCCTTCGACAATTGATTACATTTGTCTCCGTCCTGCACAAATAATTTGCCCATCGTCCCGTGACGTCACAAAGGCCCCAAGCTGTTTTCCTTCCATCACCCACCATCAAACGACTTAGGGCAGTGTTTCCCAAACTATGGGTATGGATTTTGTTCGAGAAAATGACATTAATTCCTACACTCAAATAGATTTTAATTATTATAGATTATACTTAAGTATGCAATAATACTTTTTAAGTTTTCCACAAAATTTTATTGAAGCATATTTTTACAGGCCGTTTCAATTTTATAATCGTTCTAAATTTTAAACATTTAAATCTACACGAGTGAATTTTTATGTCAGGGCTCTTAATAACCAATAAACATGATATCTAAAAAGTTGCAGTAATAGCAAAGAATTTGTAAAAAAAACTTTTTATTCTTATGTATTCCTATTCTGACATTAGAAGCTAATTTACATGTATTGACCTAGAATTAAAAACAAAATGAAATGTATTATTATTTTTTTATATTTACGGGGGAGGTGTAGTGTGTGTGCTATACCTACTATTACACACACACTTCCAACCTATATATAAACATAATTATACAGAGCGTTTAACCTCTGATGCTGTGTATAATTTTAATATTCCGTCGCGCCTCCATTCAACATCGCAAGTGCCTTTAGAATGACACACCAACCGACCGAGCGATAGAAATTTCCGTTTATTTTAAATTCCAATAACAAACAAGACTGCATTAAAGAGTGTCGGAACTCTTCACCAGGCCCTAGACTGGGGTATCTGAGGGTTACCAATTTTTTGCCACTTTTTCCCTAAGACAACCTTGAGATGGGTTCCAAGTGTGGAAAATTGTATTAGATGGGTCGTAGCCCAGGCAACTTTGGGGACCACTGATTTGGGGATCAGGCCCTTCGACCCTTATCGGCCTGAGTTTTTTTAGTGACATAAGTAGACATCGAGAAGGTAGTGATAGCACACCTATACCTTAAAGAACACTTAAAGCTGTCATCCGAAATTGGGTGGTGTGTTGATACCTTTATTGTTTGCAAGGTTTTAATCTGATGGAAACTGTGTGTGGTTCAATTTGTTATTCGTTCGTTTTCAACCGCCTCTGTGGTCTAGTGGTACAACCATCGGTATCAGACCCAGGGGTCCTGGGTTCGATTCCCAGCGGGGGTACATATTGTATTCGGTTTGGTTGGTGGTAGGACTTGTTGTAAGTCCGCCTGGCTAGCTACCACCATCTTATCTAAGTCAGACGCCTTAACAACAATGTTTTCAGCAATGTTGTGTTCCGGCAGTTAAAGATTAAATAGCCAGTACCTCAGTGATTGAGGATTCCTGGAGAGGCTCGCTTTCATCTTCAGCCTTATCAATACTTAACATCAGGTGTGGTGAAGGCTAAGCGCTTCCCCGTCGCTCATAAAAAAAGCTATAGATTGTAAATTTTTAATTTTGCATTTTCCAATGCTATTTTTATGTGATAAATATTAAACAAGAAAATATACTAGAAAAAAGCAACTAGTCTCATGTCGCCCTGACGGGATTCGAACCCGCATCCTTGGGATTCCGGCCCAATGCACTTACCAATTATGCTACAGAGACCTATGAGGACACGTCGAATTTTCCTAGTATATTCACCTTTCTACGGTGTTGGCCACCGTCGTTTCTAGTTGCTTTTTTCTAGTATATTTTCTTGTTTGATTGATTTAGATAGGTTATGTGCAAGAGTCGAATAGGCATGACCGAATATTAAACAAGACAAACATACATTGATCTGAATCTGAGAGCCTCTGCCATGACTCTTCATGGAATATAACAACTAAATGTTCTGGAAATTTATTCCAAAACAGTCGTATCGTATTATCGTACGTACAATCGGGGAAGCTCCTGGTTGACCAGTAGAGTTATTTTAAAGTACTTAAGATAAAGAAAAAAAAAATATTCGAATGAAATAACTGTAATGTTCTATTATTTGAGATATAAACTATTTCTGTATATCTATTACTTTTTTAAATAAAGCTCCCTAAAATAACTTTACTGGTCAACCATTAAATAATTATTATCGTCAGAACTTCGTTAAAACTTTAAAACCTTGCAATATAACGTAGCAGAACAGAACAATCATGTTATCCGGACAATAATAACCGCACAACGATGCCATTAAATAGACAATGAAAATGGTGCAGACAGTTCGCAGTATTTTTTACGGATTGGGAGTCGGATCGGGATATTCGGGAGTTGCGCGTGAAATTGAATTATTACGTACGTTTCGGACGCCACTCCTGAATAGGGTATCCCGAATATACCATACGTCAGGATATGTTCAGAAATGTACTAACTGATGTGACTGAGACCCAAAATCGCAGTCAGCATGAAACGTTATCATTATCAGAATATTTTTTTGATTTCTGCGCATTAAGTTCAAAACTAAAAATAGTTATTTGTTATGCAAGGGTGGAAAGTTGGATTTCGGGCTGAGTTACCTCTATTGAAACGCTAGCGAGGGTTTCAAAGGTACGAGACGCTAAAAACTTTTCTGCCGAGCGCAATACACAATTTTTCACCTCAGCAAAGAAAATTGTTAGGTTATTTCCGCAGTCAACTTCTGGTAAAAAAATCTTTTAAAAAATAGATTTATCTAAACATACACTATTCTTGTTGTTTCTATAATTTATATAGACTCCGTAATTTTAAGCATAACGTTTATTGTCATAATATCATGTTCCATAATTTTAATACCAATAATCAGAATCTTGCATACGCGACGCATAAAAAATTTATGATTGCGTGATATCGCAACAACTACGTCCGTCACACCGTGTTGGCTCTTTAGCATGCATAATGCTAGCTTTATTAGGAGAGCCATGGACCGGGCTTCCAAAGGTTGCGGGTTCAAGTCCTGCTTGAGAACAACTTCTGAGCAGAGTCGTTATTTTTTCTAATATTTTTCTATTAAAATTACTTTTTATCAGGCTTTTTGTCAGGATTTTATAAGACATAGGTACTATCTGGTAACCCTACTCCCGAATCTGTCAATATCCTGAAAATGACGTGAAAAGCGGCAATGGCGGGGGGGTTGTATTCTCAACAAAGACGCCAGCAGCGGCGGTCGATTGTGTTGCTTTTATTAGAAATCGAATTGGGAATACTTGATTAAAAATTATTATTGAGATGCAAATTAAACGATTACTTTTACTCTTTTGAGTTTAGAGCTTTTATCGCTTATACTTTTTTATCTTATTTATTTCTCGCAGCTAAGAAATTAAACGCCTCCGCTTTCTGTTTATTTTAATAACAGCTTAGGTTGAAATTGCTTGTTGTACTTTCAGTGTTAAAATTGAAAACAAAGATTGTATTTATAGAATTTTCTCATGAATTGTTGAGTTCATTTTATACTGATGTTACATATTTATAGATATTGAATTAAGTTTTTATATGGTATTGAATTGTTGATCAAATAATTTACAATTTAAAGTTTCATTATTTTATATTTTTTACTTGTTTGACGTCTGTCAGAGAACATTCGGCCGAAGGAATTACATTGAAGTAACTACTTTCTCATACCGACAGACAGTTGTTTAGTAATTTGCAGCTCTTTTTGTACCGCAATAATTCAAATTCAATATCATTTATTCAGTCTAGGCTGTTACAAGCACTTATGAACGTCAAAGAAGCTACGCCATCGGTTCCTACGGCGGGAGACCTTGTAACGAGAAGAACCGGCAAGAAACTCGTCAAGGGCTATTTTTTTCTCCCTGTTATTTCATACAGAGTCGTCAAATTGAAAAGTGACTTTAAACACATGGGTAAGCTCTATTTTCATCACAAAAAATACTAAAATAAAAGTACATTTTATGGATAAGAAAGATAAAAGTGACTTACAATGTTACTGGATGGAATGGAATTGATGGAACATTGTACTATTATCTCCAACTCAATGACGACGAGTACTTGTTAGTTTTTTCTAGATTTTACATTACGAATAGCATTGTAAATGTAAAAATAAAAAATCTTAACAAAGTTCCTTCATTCGCGGGAAACGAATAAACCTCGCGCCGTGTAACTGCTCCCAGTGTGGGTTGAACAGAGGAGGAAATTAATTTCGATAAACAAGCGATTGCGACGGCGCTACGACAGCGATCGCGTGTCGCGATAACGCGTCGCAGATACGACGCGCGACGCTCAGCCGGCCAGATGGTCGTTTTATTATTTGAAGATTGCTTTGGGAGATTGTATTTTTTAAGATGATATTTTTAGTCTTCTTCCTCTGAAAGAGACCCTTGTTGAATCGCTTCGTTGTCTGTTCGTAAAGATAAAACTTTTCATGGTAAAGCGCGGAGGTATCAATTTGAATTGACCAAAATAGAGAACATTATGATAGGTAATATACTTAAAAGTGTAAACGCTTTTTCAATTAGGTAATTTTGTCACTGGTCTTTTTAGTTGAAACTGTATGTTTTTCGGATTTTCGGATTCGACACCTTTCCAGAGGTCATGGTCACGGGCTGTACTTATACCTGTTTTGCCTGTACACATGTAAATATCACAATATTCACAATATTTTTTGAAAGGCTAACTGACTCATAAAAGACTTTAAATCAAGATAAAATAAATTCTGGAACTGAAAATTCCATAGACATACTGGCTTTTGCGGAGTACCCAAGAAAGAATTATCCAAACTGCCGAGCTCAGTTGAAGCCTGAAATAACTAGCGGACTTTCAGCAAACACGCTCGTTAAAAAAGTCCGCGCGTGGCGTTTAACTGAGTTAGCGCGTAATTGCATCGACGGCGGCGGTTGGGCGTACCGAACACTTGCTCTTTTTGACTTCATACATTTTCTTTACATAACTATCATTTTATATACGTATCATTTGACCTAATTTTATATGTAATAATAAACTCTTGTTATAAAATTGAAATAACTACCTAATCGCTCAATATCGTGCATAAAACAAAAAGCCAGTGGAAGGGGGGACGGTGGGGGGGAGGGAGCGGAGCCCAACGTCAGGGCCCCCCTGGTCTAGTACATCCTAGTCGGTGACAGAAACGAATCGCCTAAAAACCGACTACACGTAGTCTTGTATGCCCTAACCCTAGAGTGTAATTTAAGCCCGCGCAGGCGCGGAGGGGTGAGGCGGCCCGCGTGCAGAGGAGCAGGTGGTTTTAAAGCTCTGGCTGGTGGCTGAGGCTGGCCGGCACAGCCGGCCAGCAAGCCGAAGCTGCGGTGGTGGGCTAAAACCATCTGCGTCGATATGCACGCGTGGGACCGTCGCCGGAGCCTCGCAGCGCCGGAGCCGTGACAGAACACTTGCCTGCTGCATGCTTGCTTGCATGCTTGCTTGCGTTGGGCGTTAGCGTTGAACGTTCGGCTCTGAAATCACCATAATACTGTAAAATATTTTTTTAAGTGCTTGGCTTGAGTTTTTATGGCATTTAAGTATAGGTAAAACAAAATTATGTGAAACGTTGATTAGACTTTATGAATGTTATAAAATAAGCATTATATCATTGAATGATTAGGTCGAATAATTATTAGGCCAATCGATTTTTATATCAAATGAAATTATGGTAAATGAAATTATATGATTCGTATGTTATGTAATGTGATTGGTATGTCAAATGAAATTATATGAAATGTTATTATATCAACTGATCGTTAGTTCATGTAATTTTATGTCATACATTACACACCCCCTATCAATACGAGCATTTGTACCTGAGTCATGGACGTTTATTTATAATTCTACACATAAATACTTATATTATATATGTATTTATCCGTTACCCTAGTATCCCATAACACAAGCTTTACATTGCTTACTTTGGGGCTAGGTTAATTGGAGTGTAATAAATATTTATTCATTTATATTTATTTGCCTCTGCCTTGACAAGTCTGGTCCAAGCGATAGTCACCTTATTGAATCTATTCTGAAATGTGACCATTGCTTGGCCCCACTTGTCGTGAAAACTGAAAATGCCCGCGATAGAGTGATAGTGTGGCCGTAGCATAAGAGCTGAGTCGCTTATCTAGTGCGGATATGGTCATTGCCTTTTCTCTTGATAAAGAACTTCATGTCAATTACGTTACCTTTACGTTATTTCGATATCGAAAAGCAGTCTTAAGAAGTATAGTTTTTATTAGGTGGCTCAATGTTATTTTGTTACATTCATGCAGGACGTTACTGTAGAGTTAAATTGCATTTATATTTGTTTTTTGGGTGAATTTCTTAGCTGGAGGATTGGTACGATCTCGGTGAGTTCATAACGCAATGGTATTATAACTTTGAATACATAGAAAGTTGTTGCCAAACCGCAACATACAACAATATAAACAATTAATGCAGCATAATAAACGCAAACGCAACGTTATAGTGACGTAATTTGCCGATATATTGCGTCTGATATAAGATGATGATGACACTGTAATCTTAGGCAATCACCGAGATTTAATTAAGGTTCAATGAACCAAGGAAAGTTATCGGGAGAAGTATTTTCAGATCACTCGAATTACATTTGCATGCGATCCTGCAAGATTCGCATGAGTATGCGGAATTAAACAAAGGTATTCGCATGCGAATTTGCGATTCCGTACGCGAATGTAATTCGAGTGATTAAAATATACGACTCCTGCACCTCTGTCCAATTCCTACATATTTCTATTCATCTATTCTGTTAACATTTATAAATTTCATGAATGGACTGATACTTATTCGTTATACTTAAATAATATTAATTTACTCGAACGTGGCAACACCGGTCATTCTTTGACAGTTGTCATTCCTAATAAATTATAGAAGCTAACCTTATAGTCTTCCCATCTAAAATAGTTGTGTTTGTTGGAATTTCATAGTGATAATGTACAGAATCAAGAGTAAAGGAGTTTGTAAAGCAGTATCCAGGTGTTTTACTTATCTATACTAATATTATAAAACTGAAGAGTTTGTTTTTTCGAACACGCTAATCTCAGGAACTACTGGACCGATTTAGAAAATACTTAGACCATTAGTAAGCTACATTTCTCCCGAGTGACATAGGCTATATGTTATCCCGATATTCCCACGGAAACGGGCACCACGTGGGTAAAACCGCGAGGATCCGCTAGTGTTTTATAAAAATTGGATTCATTATTGAATTTTTAATTATAAAAGTCATATCGTTAGCGAGAGCCCTTGTAGGAAGTTTGAAAAATCGATATCTATAGCGTTAGCGCTAGCAAAACCGTTAGGCGGTAGGGGTGCGGTCTCTTAATACTAAGACGGGCAAAGAATTCTTTGAGACGCCATATTCTGTTTCTAAAGAAAACTTTCTGAATTACCTCCATGCATTATGAATGTGAAAATCTAAAGTTAAAATGTAAAAGTTACATACTTCTTTGCCTTTTTCTGCATCTTTAATATAATTTCAATTTGAATTAATAAAAGACGCCCGAACTTATGAAGGTTAAAGAACGGACAACTACCTATCAGACATTTAGTCTGAAGTTATTTGAGAAGTCTATAAACTCTGCTTTGATCTACGACTATGTACTATTAAAATGGCTGCCGAACTAACCAATCCTATTACGTGTAGCGAATACAAAACAAACAAACGCGCAATTTGCAAGAAATCTTTGTGTCTTAATGATTCTCAACAGCTTCGATAAAATTAAATAAATCAATTTTCCAGATTGCAATTGAGGTTTTATTGGAAAAAGACCTTGTCTTTATTGCAATTTACACTTGTATAAAATAAATTAAAATCGTCATACGGGTGTTTTAGAATAGTAAGTTGCTTATGTATATTCTAACAGCATCTGTGGTCTAGTGGTACAACCACCATCCATATTATCTAAGCCTGACGCAATAACAACAATGTTTTCAGCATTGTTGTGTTCCGGCAGATTGAGATAAGATAGCCAATTCCTCAGTGGCTGAGGATTTCGGGAGAGGCTCGCTTCCATCCTCAACCTTATCAATACTTAACATCAGGTATGATGAAGGCTAAGAGTCTCACCTTCGATCATAAAAAAATATATAAAAAAGCACCAAAATTTCCATGTTCAGATCTCTTCACAAGTTTATTTGAATTTTATTTGAATACTTCTTTAGACTAGCAATCTATACCATAATACTATAATCTATACTAATATTATAAAGCTTAAGCGTTTGTTTGTTTGAATGCGCTAATCTCAGGAACTACTAGACCTCATTTAGAAAATTCTTAGACGATTAGAAAGACTACATTTCTCCCGAGTGACATAGGCTATATTTTATCCCGATATTCCCACGGGAACGTGCACCACGCGGGTAAAACCGCGAGGATCCGCTAGTCTAAACTAAATTTAATTTCGAATCTTTTTGTGTTAAGAAACGCTTATGGAGACAACCCACATCTGCCAAAGCTAACAGGGTTTAGTAAAGCGAGCCATTTATAATTATATTTCGTTAGCGTTGCGTTGCTACTAAATTCACAAAGCACAAAATCCGATTTTGAGCACTCCCAACCACGCCACTTTAGGCGGTTTCTTAGAACTATATTTGTACTGTAGTAGTGCCTATCTCTTAGGTAAAAAGATCGGTTTTCCTAGTGCGGTGTTACGTTTGTTATGTTGGTTCTATATTTCTTGGAACATGTACTGTCGCTGGCACTCAAAATTTAACCTTTTAACTTTAAAGTAGTTCCTATCTCTTAGGTAAAAAGATCGGTTTTCGTTGTACTATGTTGTGTTTGTTGTGTGATTCTGTATTGCTTGGAACATATGTGGTTATATGGGTATTATATTAATTGGATTATGATGTCTCTTGTTGATAAATAATTGGGAGTTCCTCGTCGCGGTTCCCGGACGAGTGTCGGTAATTCGGGAGTTTCGGAACAAATCGAATCAAGCCGCCATTGTTGACGGGATTCGACGGGATTGAGTAGGTATCGATCGGTGGGTAAGTGGGATTAGGCGGCGGTCTTAGATTGGATGGGTGGGCGCTCATTTAGAATACCTTAGCTGCAGGAGGTGTGATACTGTCTCGCGTCACGATCATCATCTGCATGGTTATAGGAAAAAAATGCGTCGCGTAGTTTTGGATTATATTCTGTCAAGCAGTCACGGTATTGTTTTATTTGTATAGATAAACTAGCAGTCGCTCGCGGTTTTACTTTTTACCCTGATATTTCCTAGGAAACAGGAACCCGCGTGGTTCCTGTTTCCTAGGAAATATCGGGGTTAAAAGTATTCTATCTTATCTATATCCGACGCCATACCTAATAACAATGTGTTCAGCATTGTTGTGTTGCGGCAGTAAGAGATCAGATAGCGGGTTCCTCAGTGATTGAGGATTCCGGGAGAGGCTCGCTTCCATACCTACTTATCAAACTTAATATCAGTTATGATAAAGGGAGTCGCCCCGTCGTTCATAAAAAAAAAACCTATGTTTTAAACCAGGCTATCTACTATCTATGTGACTTTCAACCAAATCCGTTCAGTAGTTTTTGTATGAAAAAGTAACAAACATCCATCAATCCATCCAAACTTCCTTACAAACTTTCGCATTTATAATGTGAGTAGGAAATTACAATTATCAAGTGTCTGAAAGTAAACGTAATTAAGTTACTTTTATTTAAATTAAACTTAATAACAACCCGATTGCTTTTACCATAAACTGTAGTCCATTCGATACTTATTCTAACATCAAGTATAGTCCACAGCACGTCAGGCTTTTTCACCAATACTACGAAAACAGCAGCTATTGCAAGCGACATAAGGGCGCTCTCAAGATCAAACCCTTAAAGTCATGGCCCACTGTCGTGTGTACAGTCGCGGAAGATAGGTTATACAGCGTACGCGAGTATCGCCTCTACAGGTCTTCCGGGAGGTACATAATTTCCCCTTCAATTCATACTAATTTATTTCGAGTTGTGCCGACTGGAGCTCAACTTTTGCCATAGAATTGGCAAATACTCGTCCCGGTCAAATCGAGTTAGGCTGCGGTCCCTCTGATAATTGGGGACCTGTGGTACAATCGACCTCACAAAGTGATGAACAATTATAGCACCCTGTCAAATCAACATGGGTTTGGCATGAATAATCGTGTCAAAAAAACGAACCAATCATTAGTTTTTTTTTAATGGTTATTTGATTTGTTTGTGTTTTTTCTTACTTTTATTTTAATATTGTTTTCGTTATTTTTGTGTGTCCGCGTCAACCACGCATCAGTAGGTCCTGTCAGAATACCAGCGTTGCTGTGACGTGTTTAGTATCATGGCAACACAAACCTAATTTGACCATTGGTTTAATTTGTTTTCTTTATTTTCTTATTATTTTCGTATTTTTGTTTGTTTGTAATTGTGTCTTTGGTCAATAAAATGTTTCTCTCTCTCTCTCTCCCTCTCTCAAAAAGCAGTAAGTATTATTACTTTCTACGACGTATCTAATCGACAAACTCAAACTCAAACTTAACTTACTTAAAGGTGCATATCAACCGAAATGTATTGGCAACGTATGGCACCTGCTCGTGACAAAAGTTGACAACTTTTCTTTGGTGGATACGTGGTTTAACATTTGCAATTTTGATGATGCTGCTATTTCTATATAAGAAAACCGGCCAAGTGCGAGTCGGACTCGCGCACGAAGGGTTCCGTACCATTATCTATAAAAACGGTTCTTTGGGTACGAAATCCTAAAAAACGAGATCTTTACGTGTGATTTGTTTCCGCGTCATGATCACGGAGTTACTAAAGTTAACTTGAATTCTGTTCTGTTACGTGTACGGGTGACACTACCATTTCATACTTATCGATCCTCATCAACGGCTCTTGGTCTGGACCCGACAGGAGAGAGGTCCACATTCAGCTGCTAATGGGGTTTTTAAATCTCCAAGTTTTGAATATTAATTGAAACCGAGCAGATTAATTGGGCTTGGGTATATTAAAATTGTTTTTTTTTTGTTTGTAGTAATGGATTCCCGCATTACGCTCAAGTAGAGCATTTTCCAGATATAAAAACATCTTCCGTATCTTAACTCCTTTTTCTGATTATGTTTAATATTTCTATATATGGAAACATGCCAGAAAATGTATGACGTCCTTCTTGTTTGACGTCGGTTAATGAATTGTAATTCGATTTTCAGTTTTAGTATTATGATTGATAATGTCGATTTGATCATTCAATATATTTGAACTAATATTTTTTTTATCTATCTTTTCAGGTAAGTTCCCGTTTGCCTCTGACGATGTGTGGTGTGGTAAATACAAAAGTCCTTTGTGGTTCAAATGCGACGTTGAATAATAGTATATTATAAAAGTAAGGTGCAAAGCACACTTGTGGGACTGAATAGACTACGTGTAGGAGCTGCATTTCAAAAACTTACATGACGGAATTTCACAGATTTAGTAAAATCTACTAAATCTATGAAAGGAGTCTCTAATAATATGTGAGCAACACCCGACTTACTGAAAATGTAAGTTATATTGCCACAAACAAAAAAAGAGCATTACATCAATGAGTTGAAGAATTTTATAAAAAAGAATTAGTTATACGTACATCTTATGTTTTGGCGCGCACTGTTCATTGAAATAAAACAACTTTTACGGATATCAAACGCGCTATATTTCCACGAACTAAGTTGTAATTGTCCGTATTTTTAGGATTTTTAGGGGTTTTTTGATTTTCCCGACGTTGCGGCACCTTTACAGCTGCCGTGGTCACGGGATGACTCAAGTCATCCCGTGACCACGGCAGTGTGAGGTGATGTGATGAAAAACCTAAAAATACGGACAATTACAACTTAGTTCGTGGAAATATAGCGCGTTTGATATCCGTAAAAGTTGTTTTATTTCAAAGAATTAGTTCCTAATAACTTAATAATAGAACTAATAAAACTTAATAGACAGATGTAAACATAATAAAAAACATCGTTTGCGCGTCATACATAGAGTATGCAGATTTTGAATTGAAAAAACATTTTGGTTATTGCTGCCTACTCGTAGCTGTGAGTTCATTTAGTGCTGGGAACCTATCATCGATATCAATGTACCGGTTGTGTGCATCGGAAAACATGGAGAACGGAAAATAAAAACAAATAACTTGGTACGTTTCGGCTCTCTTCATTTACTGGTGCATTTTCATTCTGCTATTTCATTAGCGCAGAGGTTTATTCTTACTTGTCTTTTTTATAACAAGAAATAACCTCTTAGCATCATCATGGTTTGGTCATAAAAGCGAGCCAATTAAATTTTCGTGAACTAGTTGTCCATACAGCTGCACGCAGTAAGATCTAATGTAGGCTAATGATGCTGCAGTCTTAGATAAACTGACGGTTTATGACTCCCGCTTATAGATGCGAAGCCGGTTATTAACGATTAATTAAACGCATTTTATGCTTATTACGGTGAAGTAAAAATATTTTCTAATCCGCCGAAAAACAGTTTTTTCGGTTTCGGTGAAACCGGTGTGCATTCCCTACCCGCTACCCAAACGACGACGTTGTCACTTCGTTCAAACGTAGCGGCAACGTCTCTTTGTTCAAATTATATTCATAAGTAGGTGGGTAAATCTACGGGCGGCGTTCAAACCGCCCGTAGATTTACCCAGGTATGTTTAATAAGTACCTAGTATGTATATTTTAGTTACGTAAATTATTTACGTTTACCTACGTTATAATTAATTACTTATATTCAAAGCTGGATTATGTATATTTTGTCGCAAAATTATTTACGTTTACCTACGTTATAATTAATTACTTATATTCAAAGCTGGATTATGTATATTTTGTCGCTTTAAATATAATTTATAAAATATAAAATGGAATCTTTATCCTTCAGATATCGATTTTTCACGTCACTTAGGTGTTGACTACACAATAAAAAGACAGATTATTTACCCTTTTTCTTTGTCGCAATCGAATAATTAACCGTTAATAACCGCATTTTATCGGTAGCTAACCAAAAATTTGGTTAAGTAACGGGTACGGGTTTTTTTTATAACTATACTGCCGCTCTCCTGCAATGTATTAGTAGCCAGTAGGTATCACCGTAACTATTAGTACGATTAACGGGCGTTTTACCATGTTTGCATTGTCGAGTCCCCGATATTTCGGACAGTATGCAACTGTCCGAAATATCGGGGCTTACGGAGTAATCCATGACTATGAAAGTTTAAAATAGTAGGCATTAGCCAACTTTCGAACTATTGGTCTGTTTCTGAATTGAGGACGTCTCGAACCTCTCTGATGCATGATACAAGGCTTTGAATTGATTAAGAGACGTGCTCAACTTGAATTCTTATTTCAGATTCTTCTCATAATATTTTAGAAAAGCAATTCGCCTTTCGGCCTTCTACTTGTTCACAGAGGGGACAGGCTTGGTGAATGAGAACAACAACAAATACCTAAAAATAAATATAATCTAAAGTTTGGTAATGTTTCTTTCGTTGAAAACTTGAGTACGAAGATAATCAATAAAATAGGTTCCCTCTATCTGGCAGAATTTCGATGCTTCGAAACTTATTTGGCAGAACACACTTGGCAGAATCTTTCTTAAACGAATATTCTTTTGGCATGAAAATTATTTAGCATAATAATTATTGATTGGAAGAATGTTTATATGTCCAAATTTACAATGGCATACTGTTAAGATGGCCGAATTTCATTTGGCATGATAACCTTTGGCATTTTTTCATTTCGCGTAATTTTGTTTCGCATACTTTTTATTTAGTACCACGATCATTTGATATAATTTCACTTGGGATACTACGAATATGCCAGAATTTCATTTGGAATATTTTTTTTAGGTTTCTAATTGTAACAACTTTTTAATTTAAACTTTAAGCATAGGTATTCTTAAAATAATCTTAATATATATAAATCTCCTGTCACGATGTTTGTCCGCGATGGACTCCTAAACTACTTAACCGATTTTAAATTAAATTGGCACACCGTGAGCAGTCTGGTCCAACTTAAGAGATAGGATAGCTTTGATCCCTAAATTCCCACTGGAACGGGAACCACGCGGGTGAAACCGCGCCCGGCCTCTAGTGAGACTATAAATTTCATTTAATATATTATAAATAATATATATATATATATATATATATATATATATATATATATATATATATATATATATATATATTTATATATATATTATATGTTAATAAGTAATATATATATTATATGAGCGCTTCCGTGCTTCGGAGGGCACGTTAAACCGTCGGTTCCGGCTGTTAACATTTGATAACAGTCGTTAAGCCAAGTCAGAGGCCTTATAGGCGGCTTGATAAACTCTGACACCAGAAGTGGCCACTAATCCTCACTCGATAAGAAGAAGAAGAATATATAAAAATCCTGCAATGTTGTGCTATACTAGCCAGTGACAGAACCGAATCGCTGTAAAACCGACTACTCGCAGTCTTGTATGCCCTACCCCTACAGTGTAATTTAAGCCCGCGCAGGCACGGAGGGGCGAGGCGGCCCGAAAGCTGAGGATCAGGTGGTTTTGACGGTTGCCGCCGTGGCTGAGGCAGGCCAGCAAGCCGAAGCTGCGGTGGTGACCGAAAACCATCTGCGACGATAGGCTCGCGTGGGACCGCCGGAGCCCCGCAGAGCCGGAGCCGTGACGGAAGTCATGCTTGCTGCATGATGCTTGCTGCATGCATGCCCGATTATATATGTGTTTGCATGTTTGCCACATGAGTGTATGCCAAACAACTTTCTGCGATATGAGGTTTATACCAACCTTTGTTATGCAGAATAAAATTATGACCTAAAAACTTCTGCCAAAAAGGATAGAGCCCAATAAAATATTGAATAATGATGCATAGAATGAACTTTCTCAAAGTCGCCATCATTCTCGCTGTATTTGCTCAGGCTCCGCGTCTCGCGTTAAGCTCATAAATTATCCTATAGAAGCAGACATTTGGCAGCGAGCCTGCAGATAGATCCCGCATCCGCATGCGGGATTGAAATCACGTATTCACTTGAATATTATAAAACGTTTTAGTTCTGAAATTAAGCAATGTGACCAATTTAGTCATTGAGTTACCTCCTTGTACCTCATTTACTTTTGTGTGAATTCGCGTTTTAGTTGTTTTAAATAACTTCTTTCTAATTAATCGACAATTTTTTATATTTTTTTTATTTTGTTTGACTCTGCCTCAAGCTTCAATATATCTATAAGTATTAACTTGTAATGTGGTGTATGCAACTATCTTAATTCCATGATTCTTTAAAATTTTCTTTTATTTGTCTCTGCATTTTACGCTTCTGCTTACTGTGTCGGCAACTAAATAACTAAAAGCGTATTAATGAAAAATTGCACGCGCAAAATCTTATCAGAAATCCATAGCTTTCTGAAAAGAATTCTTTGGCCTTTAAAAGCTCTGAGCCTAGATTGAAGAAATGAAGTTGATATTTGATATAAAGAACATCTTTTAGGCATTAGAGGTGGATAAAAAGCCTAAAGCTCCCCGAATCGTTACAATGTTGGCCCGAGTTAAGCCGCCTCAGTCTCAGTCGTTACACGAAATTAAAACGGCCCAGACGTTTCTCAGCAATTAAAATCAGGATCCCATCACTGACATTTTGTGTCTGTTAGACATTCCTTCCCTTCTAATCAATTAGGAAGACGATTGCTTCTTAAATAGGAGGATTTTATGTAACTTTCCCCTTAGTTGATGTGTCTCTGGATGGTTGGAACCTTTTTTGTTACCTCCATCAATCAATCAGTGTGTAAGCTCCATTTTGGGTACATTTTCACCTTAATGGCAGCACGAAGTAAATTTTCTCTGATGCATTATGGGCATGATTATAAAATTCGATTCACTCTACTTTTAAAAATGCTGTTAAGACTTCTCAATCTCTTTAATCTTGAGATTTTCCTTTGATGTCCTCTATTCATAAACCTGTTTGCGTTCAACATTTCTTTGTTGGGTCCAATCCACCAGTTTTCCAGAAAAAGGTGCTCTACTCTAATACTCGTTCTATATATCAACAAGAATTATATTTCACTAAATCAAACGTCTCTTGTTCCACACCGGCTAATTAAGTGTTCTCCGCCATACCTGTATTTGTATGTGTTCTCGAATATATATTAAAATCGTTCTCTTCCGATTCGTACCCTATCCTAATATTAGTGGGAAGCTGGCACAGCGCTTTTGAAGTTGTTTCTTTGATGTAAAACTTTAAATTTACGATGCCTTGAAAATATTAATTCTGATATTGAAATACCCCTTCCGTGTTTGAGTTTCGCATTTAGTGAAGCATTTTCCGTATAAATATAGATCGGGTTCTATTAAAATATGTTGCTATTTGCTCCTATCTTTCTTGAAATCTTCTTCTGTATTCTTGCATTCGTGGATTCGAAATCGCGTACCTTATTAGGTTTAGGCTGTTTCAATTCCGGAGGGTGTTATTAACCAAGATTTAATGTGGCATGTGTCACCTTTTTCAATTGAACCTCTCGCCATTATAGTGGTAGTAACTATCAAAGGCCTTTAAGTCAGTTGATGAGCGCGGGAAACGATTTGAACTTCTTAGGCGCTTTTTGCCACCAACCGTGTTAGTAAGTGATAAAGTTCCTGTGACGTATGTTACGCAAGATCTAACTTAAGTACTTAGGTTTTCTTGTTTATGTTCTTAGTTCTTGTTACTTGTTTTTAAATTAATATTTTTTTATGATTTTGTAATTTTTGCATTTTTCAATGCTATTTTTATACTTATGGTAAATTTTAAATAGAAAAATATTGGAAAAAATTAACTCGGCCACAAGTGAATTCTCAGACTGAATTTCCAGTCTGAGAATTCACTTGTGGCCGAGTTAATTTTTTCCAATATTTTTCTATTTAAAATTTACCATAATATTTTTTTCTTATCACTTATATTTTTTTTACTTATTTTACTTTATATTGTTATCCACTAAACAACAGATTGGTATTCTGATCGCTAAAGCCAAAATTTTTAGTTTTTATAGTTGATTAATTTATGCATAACTTGATGATACACTCACTACTTATCAGAATCCCTGTATACCAAATAATGACGAGTAAAATTATCAATTACATAATGAGTTTCAAACATCAAACAGATTATTACATTCCTGTTGGCACTTAATCCTCCCACTAATTAATCACATTATTTTCTCGGTATATCCATGGATTACCTCAACTGGATGCAAAGATGGAAGTCTAAAGCTTAATAGACAACCGTGTTTCCTCTGAATTACTGCGGTTGTAATAGATCAGACGCCAATTAGGGCAAACAAGGGGGGTGTGATTCCGTTAATCGCCCCTATCAGGGCCACGACGAGGAATGGGTCTGGGAGAGTGGAATGGGAGTGGCTAATAACTCGTATGATGATGACGTAGGAAGCTGACATTAAGATTTATAGCAAGTCATAGGTTAAAGAGGTGTTACTGGTAGATACAGTGGCGAAAGTTACCGGTCGTCATATATATGGCGATATTCGCGTGTGCTCGATTTGAAAAGTTGTATAGGCTAACAACGACACCCACTAATAACAGTTCAATGCATTTTGTGAGGCAGATGGACTACTGGCAACTTTCGCGGTTATATGAGTGACGCCCAGCGGGCCTACCATCATCTATTAGAAATCATCATATCATAAGACCGTTTAGTTTACGCGTTTTGTTTTTATTGAAGATGTCACATTTTGGCACACTTCACACTTTGGAGGCGATGATTGAGCGAAGATTTCACAAAATTTGCCTTGATGATATATTTGTAGTCTCCCAAATCAACAATGGTTAGCTTATTACTAATGTAACCAAGATAGGCATCTGCCTATCATTAAATTATTCCCACTAACAGATATCTGTTACTGGGGATAATTTAATGAAGCAAATCAGATTCTTTACAACCACAAAGGCGTTGTGTCGGGCAAGTATAAATTCTGCATTAATTATGTTGTTTTTTATTTTATTTTTGTGGTTATGCGCGTTTATGTTTTCGTGAAGTGAAATACCTATCCATTGCTCATTTTAATTGGAAGTATGATTTTTGTTGCTGAATACAATAAAGGCAACTTGTCATTAAAGTTCAATGCTATTACAACAATTTAAAAGTTGTCCGGTTCAATGGCTCAATAGAAAACTTAGTTCTTCATTTTCGTTCATCAAGTTATTAAAGTAATGTGCGTCTTTCTTTATTTCACATTAAACAATTACGTAATCAAAGTAATATTCGTTATTGTTAATTCACGTAACTCAAAGGCCAGAGTACTTCGTATAACTTCCGCCTACTTCAAACATAGCTCTGCTACCTACTGAAATATCTTATACCGTTTTTAATTAACTCCGCATCGAACGTTCGAATACAAACTGGAAACCTTCGAGATCCGCTGTTGCGAATCAGTTAGTTAGTTAGGCAAATTCAGTGAAAATTTTCACAAACGGCCTCGATACCGGGCAGTTTTCGCGGCGAAATTGTCCAATTTGGCAAGTTTTAACCGACCGTGGGTACCAGGCCAGCAGGAGTGCACTGCAAATTGAATCTTGGCGTGAGCTATTCGTTAGGGTCTGTCCACAGCCGGACTGTGGAGTACGTGTCACGAATGTAGTTTACGTAGCGTTATCCTGGGTTCTTAGAATTTAGGCTCGGGTCTTGTGTCTCATCTTTGTCTGAAACAAAGTAAAAACATTTACTTCTCGCAGTTAGTAACTGTGATAGGTTATGCTAGTGTATATGATAAATCTTACTATAAAACTAGATTATTTTCCTTTTCTTGTAAATATTAACAATGCTTTAACAAAGCACTTGTTTACCATGTACCCAAATGGAGTGGATACTGCAGTGTGAAATAAAGAGTCTGCAAGTTTCCTCGCTCGTACAATAAATTGTGAGCATAGCTTTATTTGGCGGCTTGCCGGCGCCGGATCGCCGGATCCGGGGGCGAGGCTTAATGGGAAACGGGAGCGATGGGAAAAAACGGTTCTAATACTGAGACGCCGGGATTCCGGGAATGTTGCTTTAAAACTTTACGAGCAGTCCTGATTGATCAGTCCTAACATAAGACTGAGCTTATTCTGCTCGGATAAAAATCTCTGAAAAATCTTTATACCGTTATCACTCTTTTTCTATAACTTAGGTCTTTACTTTTATACCAAGTACTTACTCAGGAATGGTCCGACCATTCCGTATATAATAAGTATGGGCTTGTATATTTGAACGATCCATCTTGCCCGTTCGCAATTACCTAGAGGTTAGTGTGACGCATGACAATCCGGGACCTCCTTAATGTAGGTACTCGAAAAGGAGAATCAAATACTTCACCTAACAAAAAGAAAATATTCCTGCGATTACGAAATACATCTTAATTTGTCAAGATGTGGAAAAAGAAACAATTAGCAATAATAGACGTAGCAAAAAGGGTAACAAAAATTTATTAATTAAGGCAATTATGTTGGCGTCGTTAAGTACCTACCAGGAAGTAATAAACGCGTAGCAAGTTTTCATTATCGAACAGTCGGCTCTCACTTCGCGGAATATTGCGAAAGTTTTAGTAATTGACATTCAGGCGGTACTGATGCAGCCACCATCTTACGACTCCTTGCTTGTTATGATGCCTTAATTGCCTTCATGTGCTTGACAGATACGCGGTTAAACCTGACATTTTGGTTAACGGAAGTGTAGATTAAATTCATTCATTCTATAGTTTAAAACCGTCCTTTTCATTGAAAAAAATAAAAATAAAACCGATTTATGTTTTCGCGAGGCGTAGTTGTCGCAAGCTGTGGATGGAAGCCCAGCGTTGTCAATGTGTCCTCAGGGATGAAAATACGGGACCGAGTAAAGGAGATGGATGGATCGAGCAAGCTGACGAAAGTTCAAGATTCGTCGTGTCCTCAATGATGGACGACGGCCCGTGGCGGTTCGGTTTAATCTTTTTACTGGTCTTTGTATCTTCATGAGGCTCGGAGAAAAGAATAGTTCGTAAATAAAAAACGGTTTTTCTTACTTAGATAAATTTGTTATAGAATTTATTACTTTCTGTTATTGTCTACTCTGTTACATTATTCAGTTATTTAGAAACTGTACAAAGGAATCAGCATGTTTTACTTTCGAAGAACAATTAAACCAAGTTTACAACTGCCATCGAGTAAAGAATTTTTTTTACCACACCAATTAGGTATATAGAACTTGTGTAATGGATACTAAATAACGGATAAACACACTTAAATACTTTTTGTAAATACATAAATAATATACATATTAAACACCCAGCCCAAGACAATTAGACATGTTCATGCACACAAATATTTGTCTTGTCCGGGGATCGAATTCGTTATTATCAAAACAACGACATTTATTAAACAGTTATAAGATTGGAAATACTTGGAGATATTGCGATAGTTTACAACCACAAGACACTATTTATTATTTAGATTTATTTTTATCAACGGCGGACGTTTGCACGTTCTTTGCATTAAAATATCGTATATCCAGTTCCTGTGGGAATCCCGGTAAACGGTAATACACTATTTTTATCAGGAATCGCGCATCTAAGTACGAGTCGAGATAGACGGTGAAAGTGTATACCTTGCGTGTAAAAAGTTTGATCCACGGTCAAATTTTTCCGACGTAAGTCAGTCCAGTTGCTTGAAACCATTGCCATGAAAACACGCGTCACTCAGAAACGAAAATGGTTAATTGTGCAGTGACTTCTTGCAAGAGCTCGTCATGAACATTTCCACATCACTAAATCTCGCTCGTGACGTCATCGTAGGTACGCAAAATTCGACAAGCTAGGTTCTCATACAGTTTGAAGCGCTCTTTTCGTCTATCTCGATATAGGTCTGTGAAGTACATACTCGTA
Source organism: Chrysoteuchia culmella (assembly GCA_910589605.1). NCBI lineage: Eukaryota > Metazoa > Arthropoda > Insecta > Lepidoptera > Crambidae > Chrysoteuchia > Chrysoteuchia culmella. The sequence continues at coordinate 22,965,905 of OU342652.1, read as the reverse complement.
TCTGAATGTATTTTTAAAAGATCTTACAGAATCCAAAAAAAGTTTGAAGTAGTAATTTGAGGATGGCGCTCGTGCGTGTAACCCTTTTGTGTGAAAAGTAAAGACAATCGATATGTCGAAGGCGGATCATAGAATTCGCCGTTTTACAAAATGCCTAGGCAGATTTTAAACTCATAAAAAATCAGATTAAAGCTAATTTTATTCTTATGATTCCCAATTTGGATTAGGAGAGTATTTAGGTTATTGATTAGGTTCCTTGGCGCTAATATAGCGAGCTGGTGCAACAAGCTCGCCTCAATCAGGCTTTCGAAATTATGTTTTACAATCCGGCTAGGCATTCTGTAAAACGGAATACCTGTAAAGCAACACAAGTACAAAAAAGCTAACAGGCTCCATATGCTTCTCCCTTGTGATTTATGTTCCTAAGATCGAAGTGTGAAGTTATCGCTTTGTAAAAAAAAGTATTACGTTGCATTGCTTTGAAGTTAATTATCATCACGAATACATTTCATGATAGAGTAATTAAGTTTCTTAATCATAAATAATGTTAATTTGGTTGTTGAATTATTGATGAAGGAATGAAATCGGAATTACCGATACTACAAGTGTACTTAATGATATTACCGTGGCTAATAGTAGATCTTAACCTAGGCTATTGATTAAAACCTCTTAGGCCTATTTGAGATAGACAAAATTAATCAGTTAGAAAAGTTTAATAAGTTAAGTAGTATAGAATGTCAAGAATAATCTTAGTGAATGGACATTTAAAAAATATTCAATTCAAACAGAATAAATAAATATTTCTTACACTCACACCAATTAAGCTAGCCCCAAAGTAATCACTGTTAGGCTTGTGTTATGCGATACTAGGGTAATATAAATACATTTAATTATACATATATAAGTATTTATGTAAAGAAATATGTATAAACGTCCATGACTCAGGTACAAATGCTCGTATTCATTATACAAACATGTGCCCCTACCGGAATTCGAACCCAGGACCTCAGAGTAGGCGACACCACGAAACTGGTGTACGTACGGAGGTCGTCATATCCAACAAATAGAATAGTCAAGTTATATCCAACAAACGCTACTAAACTCCAGAGCCAGAATCTAATATATCTGGAGAGCAAAAAATATCTGGAGAGGTTTTTTATGTCCCCCACTCCCTTTGACCCACGATCGTGTGTCCGCGTCCTGCTTGCGTATTCTGCACTATCAGTTATTGTTTACGAGTTATTTGGCCCAAACAATGTGACGTAATGGGGCATGGGGCACCGACGTGGCTAGGAAGGCCATTGTCACTTCCCACTTGTGTGTCAAAGAGCTTGTTGTCAAAATCGCTTTGAAGTTAGGGGAATTTCGATAGTAGTGTAACGCGGACGTAGCCATAGTAGAACTAATGAGAACTCGCTTATTGATATAGCTTTCTGTAATTCGTTTTCAATTAATTATCACAATTTTATATAATATATTTTTACGAAAAGGCAATCGCCTATATATATCTCACGTCACGACCGGCCTTTCCTTAATTTTATTACAAACAAATCAAGCCAGCAACGGCGGAGTACCGGCCTGCTTGCAGTGTGGAAACATATACGATCTCCACAGTATCAAACATAACTGAAAGACATTTTTCCAGTCATCCTGTGATCACAGCCCCTGGAACGGTGTCGAAACGTCGGGAAATCCAAAAATGCATAAAATACCGCGCAATTCGAAACTAAATGGTATGTAATCTTAAAATTGTTCAATTCAATGAACAGAACGCGCGAAAACATGTGTTTGAAGCTGAACAACTTCTATTCAAGTTGTTGTCTCAATAGGATATTATGATCATTCATTAATTTGCTATTTCGTATCTCGATAGTTTTCTTTTTAGTTACACGATTTTGGATAAAACATTGTCTCCTCTTCACGATTAATGGCATGTACGAGTAATCGCGAAGTTGTCGATTCACAACATATTGACTCACCAATTCCGAAGCGGCTGGCGACACGTCGACAGCTGTTCGCGTCGTCACTTGTAAAATTCGAGGCAAGTTCGACAAGCCGTCGCTGCTCACCACTTAGCAAATGCGTAATACCGATAAAGTTGTTCCAGAACGGGTGATGGATGACTGCCGGGATTATTGATGTGTCACGACAATCCGGGACGTGAGTCGTGACGAGTCGGCCTTTGTGCGCGTGTGTCGGCTGCCTTTGTTTTGTGGATACAGCGCCCGTTTTTGCACGTACCCAGCTTTTTGTGACAAATTCTAGAATCCTGGAGCGTTCCAGACAAAAGTAAAACAATCTCTGGACTTCCAGCTAAAACAAAAGTCCATTTTATAACAGGATTAAAGAAATTTAATCTAAGATTACTTTCAAACGAAGAAGCGCCTGATGCACTTAATGAAGCAGCGAGCCATTTGAATGGAAAAAACTTCATTCCAGTCCGTCTCCTAGTCAGAAAATGTTTATTTCTAGTTAGCGATGCGACTGAATATACAATTTGTTTGCGAATTAATAAGGCAGAATCGACCCGACAAAATCACATGGAAATATCGCGTCATTAGCTAGCACACAACGCGAGCTTAGCAGAAAATCATCATTTGTCAATCCGACACAGATTTCCAAATTCCGAATCCTGTTCCATGTTGTGTTAACAAATATACCGTCGCAAAAACTGGCACTCCGATAAACAAACAGCGGTAATGGCGCAAAAAGGGAATTAAGACAAATACGTCCGTCAATCAGCCTGGTGCGGGAATATGGGAGCGTCGGCGCGCCATCCATCTCCGTTTCGGGACTCTCCCGGGATGCTCGAGCAGCGAGAGTGAAATTTCTTGAAGGCTAAATTGGTTTCGGCGTGTGGAATGTCCCTTTATGGTAGCTTTCAGAAGTCGGTCGAATTCAAGAGCAATTGAAAATTCTTTTAATTGTAAACAGAATAGTTAATAGAAATAAAACATGACTCATCATCATCCCGTGGTCATCCCGTGACCACGGCAGCTGTAAAGGTGCCGAAACGACGGGAAAATCAAAAAACCCCTAAAAATACGGACAATTACAACTTAGTTCGTGGAAATATAGCGCGTCTGATATCCGTAAAAATTGTTTTATTTCAATGAACAGTGCGCGCCAAAACATAAGATGTACGTATAGAATAGTTAATATTTTGTCTCTTGTACGAATTTACCCTTTTCTGCTTCAAAACGAGTACGTAATCTACATTATATAGTGACAAATTGTCGCTACACAAGCTATCGAAGTCTCGTTAGCAACATGCGGACTCCGTGTGAAACATGACACATGCAAATCTAGTTCCCGAAACTTCGTTTATTTTTCCTCTTCTCCCTAAGTTTCGATGGCAAAATAAACCTCTATATTGTTTCGCTTACATTTACATATGATTTAACTACTGAAGGTAAATGCGAAATAATAATACTTTATTTTAGCAAAACTACATTAGCATTATTATTAACATATATTATTCAATACTGATACAGTAACTAAAGAAAAAATATCCGATGTTGAATATCAAATATCGCGGTGTTCCAGTTTCGCCTTATCAAAATTAATTTGTATAATGAACCCGGTCTCTCCTTTGTAACTTCACAATGCCTTTGATATCAGGAAAACATAAACTCCGACATACTCATAACGCGAGTGGTCTCTGATAATATCGCAGCTTTTATTCCAACTGACGAGGGCTTTTTGATAAAGGGCGACATTCCTTCGCATGTAATTCACGCTGTAAACTTCCTACGGCTTCCTAATATCCTGGTGTCTGATCACGCATAAAAGGTGGCGCGTTTTGAATTAAATTTAAATTGCTTCATTGTGGACTCGCAAATCCGCTGGGGATTTTCTTTGTAGATCGGGATTTATGCAGGGTATCCGTGAATTGCGTCCTTTTATTGTATAATTCTGTTACTCGGTATTAATTTTAATATCTAGATTTGGAATCAGTTTTGCAAAGTATAATGTAAAGATAATCTGGTATATTTAAGGCTACACCACTCGTACTGTGTCTCGGGCTCTCGGCTTAGTTAATGTAATCACAGCTTCTAAGACACGTCATCTTGGCTTTATACAGGGACGTATGATTGACATTGGCTTCGATGTACCCATTCCATTAACAGTAATCCGGGTTGATTAGCGCGAAGTTGATACGCGGCGATGATCACATCCACCAATCCGGCTTTCCATTAAGGTGTCTGTAAGTGGGAAGGTCTGGCATTCAACAAATCTTCGGCCGTTTTAAGGGAACACAATTGTGCCTAAATAGGGCCTTTAAATCTTACGGCGGACCGCAAGAGTGGGTACTGTTAAGTGACAGTGATAAATGTGCCCGTGAGAGGTCTGCGTGTGCCCTCACGTGCCCTGTCTTGCGGCGAGGAGAAAAAAGGGTCCGTCTACCTACTGTTTCACTTGATGTCCCAAACTGCGTAGTATTGTTAGATTTTCATTTAAAATAGCTCGCGTCTGAGTTTCACCTCCAGCTTTATCTCTGTCTTGAATTTCGTGTGTATTTTCAGAAATGAAATCTCATGTTTCCGCTTGCATTTGCATTTAAATATTTTGTTCAAACAATTCTTACGCTCAGAACCCCCCTTGAAAGTTTTCATAATATTTGTACGACTGCAATTATCCGAATAGAGAATATTTGTGTGAACATTTAAATGATTACAGTTACAATATTTTTGATTGAGGTCATCTTTTTATGTTTGCTCTTGTATCAGGTCTACAAAGCTATATAAATCATGGCTAAAAAATGGTGTTAGATGATCTCGTCACTCCATGCAAAAATATTCAAACAACATTTGCCACTTTTATTCCGTCCACAACAGATTTGTCACGTGGCGAGGCACATTCGCGGACCATTTTCATCTGACCCAAATTTCCCCCGATGAGAGCAGGTTGATCCGTGTAGATTTATACTGTCCGTTTGCGGTCGGATTTTACTTTTCCGCTGTTGCGTGTTATAGAAAAAATAACCGTGTCAAATTGTTCGGTCAAATTTTTGACTCGATTAGCTTTTGTGTTTTTATTAGTCATCCTGTTTTATGCATTCGTGAATCGATAATAACGTCCGTTTTTTTATTTATGAACCGTCTCGGTATCACTACCATATCTGATAATATTATAAATAGGCCTACTAAGGATATATTATTGAAATTCGTCGTTAATTACATGCAATCTTGAAAACGATCTAGTAGATTATTGTTCATACAGAAAAAAAGACTGGCAAAAGTCCATTCTACAAATATTATAAATGCGAAAGTTTGTGAGGATGTATAGATATGTTTGTTACTCTTTCAGGCAAAAACTACTGAACGGGGTCTGATGAAACTTTACAGTAAATAGCTTATTATACTATGTCCTTAACTTAGATCGTGATTTTTTTCATAAGTAGAAATTAATCAATCCTATCACATTCAATACCAGGCTGTCATAAACAGGCAGAAGTATTCTGTCGTGCTTCCACTGTGGACTCATGATAGCTGACGGCACTTCATCAATATCGGCCGGCTTGGATTACGGGCTCTTGTGTCGCGAGCACTGTGCGCTGTGATTAGAGCACTGACATTTATAAATATATGCAACTCACTCTCATATTCTGATCTCCTAATATATTGACATCTATTCTGTCTGCGCCTATTGGATGCTTGGGAAGCTTATTTTTCAACTTGCAAAGAATACTATATTACGAGGGGAGGTCAAAAAGTCCGCGGAATGGGAGGGATGGAAGAGGTAGGTTCATTTGTCCAGCTAGGTATTCATTGAGCACCTCATCACGAGCATATATTCCAAATTTGAACGTAATCGGGTCATTAATATTTTAGTAATTTAAAGTGCAAGCCAGTCGGTATGGAATACAAAATTCAAACCAAGATTTTTTGTCGCCCTTTGGAGCTCTGTAGCGAGATAATGAATAAAGTTACAGTCCGAAATAATACTGAAAATGAAAGCTATGTTCACCACCGTAATCCTAGTCGAAGAAGTAGTCGATACAGTGGCATTCCACCACCCCAGTTGTAAAATACTTAAGTCGGAAAAATGATTGAGACTGTTTTTTTTTATGTATTTTACTCATCGACTATGTAGAATACGGTGTTAATAAAAACGTACAATACAATACTATACAATACTTCATTTCAAGATTTATTTGAAGGGGTACATAAAAGTAAAATAAGGAGAAAAGGTTTGGTCTTTACCTATAAGTAACCTAAAATGAATCGCATTACAGTTGATGGTGGGCCCCCTGGTCCCAAGCAACAAATTAAAATTTACTGCAATGAAAAAAAAGGTGCATGTAAAAAAATATACGGCGACTTAGAGGTAAAGTCTGTAATTTCTACTCAAATTACAAATATTTTTATGCGAACTAGTAATCAATTTATATGTGCAATTTCAGAAATGTATTTGGGGTAGTAAAGAAATATACTTGAAAGAAAAAAATATTTGGTGCTTCACTGCAACCGACTTCCCCCCATTCCGCGGACTTTATGACCTCCCCTATTTACAAGCATGTTAAAAATACAATAATTTATATTGGCAAAATATGAAGAGTACATAGGTATCAGGAGCGTGCATTGGTTTTCCAGCGTGGTACTTTGCACTTATCCTATCCTGCTACCCTAATATTATAAGTTCGAAAGTTTGTGTGGATATTTGGATGGATGAATGTTTATTACTCTTTCACGCAAAAGCTACTAAAGTTTACAGCAATGTAGCTTATACATCAAAGTCAAAGTCAAAGTCAAAGTCAATATCATTTATTCAGTCTAGGCTGTTACAAGCACTTATGAACGTCAAAGAAGCTACGCCATCGGTTCACAAACTCAGCTCACATAGGCTGCAAATTATCCCGATATTCCCACGGTAACGGAACCACGCGGCGGGTGAATGAAACTGTGAGCGGCGCTAGTCATATATTATTAAATTCGTAATATTTAGTAGGAATATTATATTGCTGAAGAGTTTGATGCTAAATCCGAAACTACTAGTACGAATTGAAAAATTATTTTTGTGTTGGATAGTCTATTTATCTAGGGAGGTTATAAGATATTTAATATCACGATACAATTAATACGAGCAGAGCATTAATGTAAAACGTTGCAAAAACGGGGAAAAAATATTACTTTTGGGAGCTTCCGTTGCGGACGGTGTGTAAACGTTTAATGTTACGTAAACATCATATATGACGAAATCAAACAATAAACAATAATTATTGTTTATTGTTTATCTAAATAAATACGTTAATCGTCACGAGTATTTAATTTTGAACAAAATTGTCCTTTACATCATTTAATTTTAATGAATATCTTAGGAAATATCATAGTTTTGAAATAACTTTACTGAATAAATAAATAAATAAACTCCTTAATAAAATAATTCGGGACCAAATTCATTCGGCAGTAGGCTTGCTTACTATATACTGATATATTCCGGACGTTTAAGCTAGAACGTTACACGTCCAAATAGCGCCCTTCTTGCCGTGGGCGGTTTATACCTGAGCAATACTTTTTCTACATAAGTTGTATTCTTGTATGAAACGCTACTCGCTCCGAGTAGGCAATTTGAAGACTGCCTATCGGTAGGTATGCAGTATTCAGCGTAAGGAAAATCTTAGTGGGTGAGTGTTTAATAGAAGTTTAAACTAAAATAAAATAACTTTAACACTAATTGTATATTTATTTAGGTTTTGAATGAGGTAGGCACTGCCTAATTGCCTATATGGAATGCACGCCCCTGATAGGTATGTATGATATTTAATTAGATTTTTCATTCCTTCATTCTCGTGGAATTCGTTAGTTTCTTTCGTTTCACACAAAAAACTTTATAGTATTGTTCCGAAACTGCCAACATACCGAACAATCGAAGTAAGTAGACTACTATAATAATGAGGTTTCCAAGTTGCACGTTGTCTGGAAATGTTCGTAACCTGGTTTTCGAGAGACAATGGAGGAAACGCAAACAAGATTAATGCTCTACCTATAACACAGATAAACACTTAACTCTCAGATAGCTACACATTTTATTACTTTTATTATTAATTATTATTTGAGTTTACTTATTTATTTATTTTATGATTACCTACATAATATACATTGACACAACACTTTATGAACATAAATTATGAGATAATTCAGCTTAATGCTATTAAATTATAGGCGAAGATCTCATGCACGTAAGAAACAACTACAAAAATACAACAAAAAAATTGAGTTTAAAAAATGATTAAATTAAACAATACTAAATGGGGGAAGCTTAACAAAAATAAATTATTTTTTTTTATTTTAAATTACGATTTCTAATTTTATAATTTTTAATATAATATAAATATGCTACCTAACTTAACGCTTTTTTAAATTTGCGAATGCCTTGTTTGATTATGATGATCGCCTTTGGTCTATCTTTGCTTATTTATTCAGTCGATCATCTTGGGCTCATTAGCCGCCGCCATTAGTCTCCCCGATAACATTTTGCAAGCCACAGATAATCCAAACGAGGGACAGTCCACGACATAATCTCCAAATTGCAATATTCATGACATCTTCGACTTCTGAGATTAGACTAAGGGCATACTTCACGGAATTACTTTGACACTCGAGATTGTTCACGATTGTCCTTGCTTTCAGAGATTATAGATTCGTCTTTTTTAAAGTGACAAACATGCCGTTAAATAAATACTTCCACTGGTTTTTTTTACATTAAATAAAGAAAAGAAAATAAATGAAAGTTTTAATATAAAAGCATAATTCGTTATAAACGTAAATAGTAAAGCGACATAAATAGTTACGTTGCCGCAAGATCCGAAACGTTACAAGTTAAGACTATGATGAACTTAGATATCATTTCGCTACGAAACGAAATTACTTTGTATAAGGGTCCTGTTTGCTGAAAATGTTTAAATGTGCTCATAAAATGTTCTTCTCATCTTCACTGGAATAAATTATTCCATACGTTGATCGGATTATATCTGACGATGATATAAGGCTCATCGAAAGAAGCGAATATTCATGTTGTCTATAAATATTAATTAATAAATGTGTAACATGTCTCGAGGTCGCATCATCATTGATTTGCGACGTAACGTTTCGTGAAATATTCATGGCCGTTGGTTTTGTTGGCTTATGCATAAGCAAGTACTCCTACATTGTTCTGTGCGCCGCGTCACCTTAATGGAGGAGTGATGGGACTTTGACACTTTTTCAGGCTGTTTCAGTGTTTCAGACGGCTGAAACATTTGTGAAATACATTTTATATTAGGAAAGCTTTGAAAAGATTCACGATGACAATTTGTAGTATTTTAATGGCCTGATGGCATTTCTGGTTGTGACCGGACTGAGCCGGGGTCGTAAGTTTAATCCCCACTCTGGTAAAACGAGTTGCCTTGTCTGGGTATATTATCTTTTTAAGTTTGTAATTTGGTAACGATGATGATATGTCACTATTTATAATTGTAATTAATTTGTTTTCATGTCTCATATTCTGAAAGTAACTCATAACTTGCCTAAAATGCGGGTTGAAAGTGATATGTGGCGGCCCTAGGGCTGTAATAAATTTGAAAAAAGAATAGGGGGTCTCTCTTTGGACTTTTATTTACCAAAGGTATGTAGGCAAAGGCACAGAAGCCTATACAGCTTACTTTGCTACATTATAAAATAATTAAAATCGTAGAAACTTACAAAAAAATTTTTAGAATATTCTGTTTGTTTTTACTTTCCTCATATTCAAAATGAAAAGTAGAGTGTTTACTTCGGGTGTATGGACCCATAACAGTCTCGAACTATCGGCGCCCTCACTTCGTTCGGGCGCCTAAAGAAGTCTTTGGCTTCAATATTTTAAAACTTTGTTATGAGTTTGTTAAGTTCTGTTAAAATAAAATGAAAATAATAGGACAATAAACATATACAATCGTCACCTCCTTATCCATCTATAATAGTAGAGGAGTTGAGGGGGCTACCGGGGCTACCGAGCTTTATCGGCTTATTTTGACCCAGGGAACAACTGTGTCCTGTTGTCAGCGAAGTATGGCCAAAAAACTCAGCATCAATTAGGTTGTGACGTAGGTATGAGGTTTTATAGGGCATAAATAGTAGGTACCTGATATAGAATAAGTTTCGCGGAAAATCATCACCGTGGGGCACTAACCTCCCACAGTTCCTTATAATTGGATAAGGAGAATGGGCTATGACCCACCACGCAGGCCCAATGCGAATTGGTGGATTGGGGATATAAAGCTTGACGTGCCTTTCGAAGCACGGAGGAGTTCGAGATTATAAAATTTTGGTCACCCATCCTGGGACCGAGCATTGCGAAAGTTGCCTGTTTCTCTCTATATTGCGTTATATGTGTCTTTTAAAGAAACTCTTTTAGCCACCCTTGCAGAGTATCCACTTTGAGCGCCCAGTTCTTGTCTCAGTGGTCATTTAGGGAGAAACGAATTACATATTTGTGACCTACTGTGTATGCCGAAATTAACCACATATAAATTATTTTAATCGTCTCGGTCAATCGTGACGGCCTTTTCTTTATTACATGATGCGAAGAACTGTAGATTACTGTAATGGCTCGGGTGGTTTTTATTAAATTGTTTTCGCTTTAATTACGAAGTATTATGTTTAACAAGGCCCGCTTATTTGTTTACGGCGCTGGGCCAGGACCTCTAAATTAATTCTCGGAAGAAGGAAATTTACCAAATTATTAAGATTTTCTCGCATATCCATGAACAGTAGCAATAATAAGATATTGGCATATTGATATTTTACATACCTTTGTGTACTTATCTTCAGCTATTGTTTCCTTTTTTAAGGGATTATGTATAAGCTAATCTATACTATATATTATTTATAATATTATAAAGCTGAAGAGTTTGTTTGTTTGAACGCGCTAATCTCGGGAACTACTGGACCGATTTAGAAAATTCTTAGACCATTAGAAAGCTACATTTCTCCCGAGTGACATAGGCTATATTTTATCCCGATATTCCTCGGGAACGGGCACCACGCGGGTAAAACCGCGAGGATCCGCTAGTTAATTATATTTTCGATGCCTTTAATGAATCCTATTTTTAAGCTATCCACAGTACTAGTTTTCTCTGAAATCGGCATCCGACTATTTGTAATCTAAAATAACATATAGGTATGTAAATACATTTACTTAGAGATGTTAACAAACTATCTAATCCCGCACATAAAAGAAAATTGAAAGATTATTTTCTTAACAAACAGCAAAATAATATATTTATTTTTTTGTTCAAGATAAGTTAGTAAGCTATTAAAAGGGTGTACACAAATAAATTGTTAAAGTGAGTGCTTATCTTCGCCATTGGCGCAATTTTTATGTTACGTACAACCTCTTATTGTTAAATTTACAAAATGAATAAATAAAAAAAATATAAATAAATATAATTTATGTTCGCGTAAATCACTTCAATATTGCGATTGAAATAGCAGTTAAAATTGTCACTCATTATTTGTAACTGATTCACCATATCTGATTACCTTTGACCCGCAAACACAGTAACAAAATCTATCGCCATATTTAATTTAACCCCCCACCGCGGGAGGGTCGTATCCACGGTTCACCATCTGCCGACGAAACAAGAATCGTTTCATAGTTAAACACAGCACCTCAATTTTGCAATTGCAATAGCATCAAAAGTATTGTTATTGTCATTCATTATTTTTTAACTAACCAACTCCATATTATTATCTGATTACATTTTACCCGCAGACACAGTAAAACCGCAGACATATTTAACCCCTACCACCGAGATGGTCACATCCACCATTTCCCGATGAAACAAGAAACGTTTCATAGTTAAACACAGCACCTCAATTTTGCAATTGCAATAGCATAAAAAGTATTGTTATTGTCATTCATTATTTTTTAACTAACCAACTCCATATTATTATCTGATTACATTTTACCCGCAGACACAGTAAAACCGCAGACACATTTAACCCCCTACCACCGGGATGGTCACATCCACCATTTCCCGATGAAACAAGAATCGTTTCATATTTAAACGGAGCACTTCAATATTCCAATTGCCAATAGCGAAGATAATGGATAAACTCTGTAACTAACAGACCTACCATGAGTGTTTCTTTCCGTTTACAGTAAACGGGAGACATTATGTATGCGAATCTGTAGCTCTACTACTGCCTACTAGAGGCGCTGTACAGATTCGCATACAAAATGTCATGGTAGATCACTAATCCTCCTACGATAAGAGAGAGAACAGAGCAATCACCGTTGTCACAATATTATTAAAAGGGTACGTATAATAATATATAAAAAACATTTTATAAAAAAAAATCAAACCAACTTCAAAAAGTAAAAAATAAAACTTTTGGAGTCGGTGCTAGCTAGCTAAGGCCAAAAAAATATATAGTTAATAGAAGTTCAATGTAGAATGCCCTTTATAAAATGTTTTTTATATATTCGGATCGGATCACCAACACCGGAGTAATCGGTATACATACATCAGACATTTTTTTAAGGGATCCAGTTGAAAATCAGCGTCAGCCTTATCGCTGACTCAATGTTGAACTGGACACCCATTTGGTACTGACGTGGGACACAAAATTTCTTGTATTTTTATATCTTTAAATGTTTCTTGTTCTTGTACCGCATGTCTTTGTTATACCTAGGAGTAAAATATAATGTTAATTTGTAAATGTCCTGTGTTTGGTACCAAATAAAAAAGTTTGTATTTGTATTTAGACAAAAAAAAAAACGCGTTGAATTGAGTACCTCCCTCCTTTTTTGTTGAAGTCGGTAAAAATTAAAATAGCTAAATTCAAAATGTCAAAATATCAAATGTCTAATGGTTAAAATGTCGAATGTTCAAAATGCCTAGAAGAAAATATCGAATGGTCAATAAATCATACCTATTTATTGATTATCTTTGCCGTAGTATATATTTATATTTTTTAATTATCGCATTGACGTCCACGTGTCAATAAAACATTTTTAAGGGATCCAGTTGAAAATCAGCGTCAGCCTTATCGCTGACTCAATGATGAACTGGACACCCATTTGGTACTGACGTGGGACACAAAATTTCTTGTACTTTTATAGCTTTAAATGTTTCATGTTTTTGTACCGCATGTCTTTGTTATACCTAGGAGTAAAATATAATGTTAATTTGTAAAATGTCCTGTGTTTGGTACCAAATAAAAAGGTTTGTATTTGTATTTGTACTTACTTTCAGTCAGGTAAGTACCTACTTTGTATAATAAAATTATAGAAAATAAAGGATTAAAATGTAATATAATATTTTGTTAATTGACAAAATAAATTACACTAAGTATAACAATGTTACATCTTAGTAAATAATCGGACATTATAATATTAGAGTATATAAGTAAAAAGTTTTTTTTTCAGACAACAGATAGTACCTACTTGTATTATTTTGACATTTTCAATTTCGTCATATAGACTATTTATATTTAAACCATTTGGTGTTATAACCAGTCGACATTTTGAGCTTAGATATAATGATTTTTGACATTTGGAACCTATAGATATTATGATTTTGGACATTTGAATTTAGTTATATTAACATTTTAGTTTTAGACATTCTGATACGTACCCAATTAAACATTTTCATTCATAATTTCCAACAAACCAACACCTTATCTGATTACGTATTACCTTTGACCCGCACACACTGTAGCATATCTATCGCCATATTTAATTTAACCCCCCACCGCGGGAGGGTCCTGTCCACGGTCTACCATCTCCCTATGAAACAAGAATCGTTTCATAGTTAATTTCCCCGACGAGCGGCTCAAACGAGAGGCCACTTGTGAGGGCCCCTTGTGAGGCCAACTCAAGGCCAATTAGACGAGGCCACTCCACTCGAGGGCCGCTTATCCCTGGAGATCTCTCTTCTTGGACCAGTTTATACTTTGATGTCCATCCGACACATTTAACTTGATTCGACTTTACTGATTAATCGGTTACAACTTTTTGATTTGATAATGAGACGTAACTGCGGAGAGCGGAAAGTTAATCCTTTATAATAAACTAACGGCGGCTCGCGGTTTCGCCCGCGTGGTTCCCGTTCCCGTGGGAATATGGGGATAAAAAGTATCCTATGTTCATAACCAGGCTAACTAGTTACTATCTGTGTACCAAATTTCTTCCAAATCCGTTGAGTAGTTTCGAATCCTATTCAATGCAAACAAACAATCAAATCTTTCCTCTTTAAGATATTAGTATAAATAAATAATCGCATACAAACACACCAATTATCTAGCCCACTTTAAGTTACATGAAGAACTGGATACTAGATAACGGATAAGCATACTTATATACTTTTTTTGTGAATACATACATAATATACATATTAAACACCCAGACCAAAACAAAAGTCATATTCATGCACACAAATATTTTTCTTGTCCGGGGATCGAACCTGGGACCTCTGGCGCAGAAGGCGGGCCTAGTACTCCTACGCTCCTATGCACTCTCACTCTTTTATTATTTAAAAAGTGTTTTCTTTTATTCGATAAAAACTTTAATCAATTAGGTTGTTGATAAAGTACCGTAACCGTTTTTTTTAACTTCAAAGGGGTTTTAAACATCATCTCGTCTCTGCCATATTTTAATATCTCGAAAAATAGGTACTCAAAAAACATCAACTAATCTCTGACTTGTTCAGACGGGTATTATTTTGTAATTTTCTTATAAGAAAACTTAAAGCGCCGCAAACAATGAAATATCTATTGTATCTCGTTTTCCGATGCCTGAGATATTGAGATTAATTAATAGCAATGTAAATGCAACAATTAAAAAAGCTTGTTTGTACTCGGGCGTTAGTGGGTACACAAAATCCGTTTATTAAGCCAGTGTTTCCTTCAATAAATGCACACGAGGACTCAAATGATCGTGCGAGAACCGTAATCACAGCGACCCCGACCAAATCTCTTTTCAAGAAGGTTTTTGCGTCGACAAATTAATTATCGAGCCCTTTCAAAGGACATTACGTTAGAACCGAGTTAACCAAACTCCAGTGGCGTGGTATAAGCCCATGTCGGACAAATTCAGGCCATTTAGATTATTCTCATTGTTATGGACCTCTGTGACGTGAAGGCTAAACCCTGAAAAGGTCCACCTTTATGCCTCGACCTTACTCAGAGGTGTTAGAGGTGAATTTGCAGTGGTTTTAGAAGTGATTTCGTGTTTCATCCCGGTCCGTCCCACCTCGACATCATCGGCAGATTGTTTCCGCATGAATATTTCATCATTAACGTGGCCCCTGCTTTTAGATGCTCGCCACTGTTCTGGGTTAGGGTTGGGCAACTTGTCGATAAGTCGATATTCGATTGCTTATTGTTTTTTTCTTTGACTATTTAATATTCTTTTGATACAAGGGTAGTTTATAACTTAACAAAAAAATATGTTAGTTAAAACACTTAAATAATAATAAAATCAAAAACTCCTGACTGAATGACGCATAAAAACAAAGCGGTTGCAGTACTGCAATAATATTATATTTGAGTAGACATAAATTCTATAAGCTAAATTACCGTTTCAGTATTTGATCACTATTTTTCTGTGAACGCTTCTGTGTATTGAAAGCAAAAATAAATAAATAAATAAATAAATAAATATTTTTCATACAATCACACCAATTATCTAGCCCACATTAAGTATCGTGAAGAACTTGTGTTATGGATACTAGATCACGGAAAACATACTTGTATACTTTTTTTTTGTAAATACATACATAATATACATATTAAACACCCAGACCAAGACAAATAGACATGTTCATGCACACAAATATTTGTCTTGTCCGGGGATCGAACCCGGGACCCCTGGCGCAGAAGGCGGCGTTAGTACCTCTGCGCCAAACAGGTCGTCGCCAAATATCTAACAACATCACTAATCTTGACCTAATTCCAAAATAAGTAGCCTAAGAAGCCTCCGTTAGTTCTTCTATCCGTAACGTAACAAAAGTGTTACGTTACGGATAGAAGAACTAACGGAGGTATTACAAATCTGTAGGATATACCTATAAAACTCTGACACAAAACAAACTCAAATGTTCGTCTATAATGTTTATCCTACTTCCTACTAATATTATAAATGCGGAAGTATGTCACTTTGTTTCATTGTTAATTTGTTTGTTTGTCACTCTTTCACATTAAAACTACTAAACCGATTTGGGTAAAGTTTCGCATACAGATAGAAGATAGCCTGGAATTAACTACTTTTATCCCGGTATACCTTTGGGAATGGGAGACACGCGGTCGGCCGCTAGTGTGTAATAAAATAAAATCGACACTTAATAGTTTTGTATCGATATTTTCCCACCATTGTTTCTGATTAATTCAGGAAGGTATCGGTGGTTAAGTAAACGGTATCTGTTTTCATATATTTACATTTTAAGGGGGTATTGCCCGCTAGATCACTTATAATGAAAGCTTATTTGCATAACATGACTGGGAACTAATTTAGTTTGAAAACCTAAGAACATTTTACAATTTAAGTCTCACTTATACTAAAAAAACAATACCGTGACTGACTGACAGACAACGCACAGCGCCCAAACGTCTGAACCGATTAAGCTGAAATTTTACGTACTCCTTTAACGATGTAGACGATTTTTTTTATATTCACACGGGAACGGGAACCAGCACGTGAAACCGCGGACAGCAGCTAGTAAGTAATATCGGGATAAAAAGTATCCTATGTTCATAGATAGGCTATCTACTATCTGTGTACCAAAATTGATCCAAATCCGTTCAGTAGTTTTTGAGTTCATACGTTTCAAACAAACGAACAAACAAACAATCAAATCTTTCCTCTTTATAATATTAGTATTGATCAACTAATAGATGTCCTACTGCTTAGTCTCACTCACATAAAAGTTACCAACAGAATGATTCATTTTAATATTGTTTGTTCGTTTTTTACGAAGCACATTTTTTTTCTAATTTACTTCTGTCAGTACGGCCGTCTTTATGAAAAGATTCTTGTGTTTGTATCTCTTTAATATGAGCAGGTGATTTGGAGAATCAGGGAATGTTTGCTATACCTGAAAATTAATCAACAAAGCTCTTTTTATATGTAAGTATATAAATTCAATGTATTATGAAAAGGTTGTCTTTTGCTCAGCATTTCTATATAATTTTGATAATATATTACATTTTTTATATAAAGATAGCATTAAAAATCAAATTAAAAAATTATATATCTATACTCATAATGCCCAATGTATTTTTACCCTTGATTTTCGAAAATTTACATTTTAAAGCAAATTCTGCTTCAAAAGGAGTTTCAGTGAACGTGCAAACCTTAGTAATATTTTTTGTGTCGAGTGCAAGTTAAACTTTAAACTGTAGTCAAAGGAATTGCTGATAGAAGTGAGTCAAAAGGAAACCTAGCGCACCGAGCTCGTTTGAAAACGTTGAAATTATATAAGTATTTGAAATATTATTTTGCCATAGTTCTTGGGATATCTTAGAAAGTTACTAAGTCGTGTTAGTTGTAACAATTAAAAAACGATAACGACGAAAATAATTAAATGTATGGGATTGGATTAGCTTAAGGCGCGCTAAATCACGTGGTCTTAACGCAAGTTAATTGGCGAATTTAGACAAGAACGAATCGAATTATCTTTTCGCTATTTAACGATGTTACTTTGTCTACGGGCTCTGTTATGTTATTATCAAAGGGATTAACTACACCGCTTTTCGAGTGTTATGTAACATACCGTTAACAAGTTCTTGAAACGGTCAAAAACGAAATGCTATTTTAAACGAGTTCATTAAAAAAACATTACTGAATAATATGAGCGATGAAACGCAAATACTTCAATAAGAGTCCCAGCAATGAGGACTCTTTTGTCGTTATGCGGCCCTGGTACTGTTATTCGAGTACATATTTAAAACCTTGTTTGTTCGTCCGTCCGTGAAGGAAAGCAGTATTTTAATGAAGCTATTATTTTCTCTCTCTTTTCCTGTTATTCTTTTCTATTTTGTCTTTCTCTACCACTTTGTAATTGCTTCTTTACTCTTTTACTTTGTTTTCGGGAGTTTTTCTGTAATTGAAAATCGAGTGCCAAACGGGCCATAAGAACGAATATCGTTTTACACATCAGCAAAATACCTAATAAATAATATACGTTTATTGGAAACAAAATATTAGTCGACCTTTTTGTATGATCTGATTGAATGAATCTACTCTTAATGAACTAAGTATTACTTGGATAATTTCTTATTTGTGCTTGCTTAATACATACACTTGGGAGCAAATAACAAATTATAGTTGTTTTCATGATAGATAGAAAATGATTTCTGTGAAATTAATGTTGTTTATTGCTTGTATTTGCTTTGATAAACGTTATAATAATTGAGCTTTATTTACAGTACGTACGTTCTGTTTCTATATATTTGAATAGACTCAATAGTGATAGTAATGTTTGGAGATTACGTGTTATTATGAGACCAGACTTTTACAACACAACATTTACAAACGTTTAATGGGGTCAACCCCATTATACGTTTGTAAATGTTGTGCAGTGCGAACGCATGACAAACGAAATTTTGAAAACAGGCGTTATTGAAATAAACAACGCATTGTAAATATTGATTTTAGTTCGCCCCGACGACCGCCATGACGGAACGATTACACCCAATTTAATAATGTGTGCTACCAGGCGTCCATAAATCTTAAGGATGTATGTTGAAGTCCGGTTAACCGAACGTGATAAGCGCTTGTAGCGATAAACCATTAATAGGGAGTGACAGTAATGGGTCGTTTGTGCGTTACCCAGCTCTGACGGTTGCTAATGTGTACCACATAATGAAAACTATTGTTAGGGTTCTGTACCCAAAGGGTAAAACGGGACCCTATTCCTAAGACTCCACTGTCCGTCCGTCTGTCTGTCTGTCCGTCTGTCACCAGGGTATATCTCTTGAACCGTGATAGTTAAACTGTTGATGTATTTCTGTTGCCGCTATAACAACAGATACTAAGGGTGATTTTCACTAACTGCTACAAAATACATACGTACGTCGTCTTCGTTCTTCTTATCAGTTAAAAGATGTCCTGAATGGCTGGTAGGGAAAAAAATGTTGGACTATTCGAAAGTACTTATCTATAAGTCTATTTGAATAAAAATCTTTGACTTTGACTTTAAGTTTTGGCGCGCACTGTTCATTGAAATAAAACAACTTTTACGGATATCAAACGCGCTTTATTTCAAGAACTAAGTTGTAATTGTCCGTATTTTTTGGTTTTTAGGGGTTTTTGATTTTCCCGACGTTTCGGCACCTTTTCAGCTGCCGTGGTCAAAATACGGACAATTACAACTTAGTTCGTGAAATATAGCGCGCGTATAAAATAAATATTTAAGGGGGTTCCCATACAACAAACGTCTGTTTTTTTTCAGCTGATCAGCCTTTTATCATCGACTGCGAATAGTTATGGCTTATAATTATTATGTTTATACCATTTATTAATCATAATATCACAGTATACCTATATATTTCAAGTCAAGCAGTAGTGCAACTCAGTCAGTTCCGGGCGCTAGATGTGTAGAGCGGTAGGGTGGAGGCGCAAAATTTATGTATTTTTTTTTAAACCTGTTATTTTGGTTGAAGGCTACTCAAATATTATATTTATTGTATATTATAATGTTCTCATAACATTGTTTACTATCGTTTTTTTTCATTTATTCATTTTAATTTGATTGTTATAACTTTCAACAACACGTCAGACTTTACACCTGGGGCCTTACCATCAACTGTAATGCAACTCATTGTAGGTTGTGAGAGTGGGATGCTGCCATATGGCGCGTCTAGCGGCGTCCCGCACTTACTACCTGAAAGTACCCTAAAATGATTCGCATTACAGTTGATGGTAGGCCCCCTGCACTGCGAAAACCGCCGCTTTATTCATTGTAATCGGTTCAGTGGTAACATAGAATCGGACATACGTAAGTAATAAAAAATCTAACTTTTAATCAATAAAATCTTTTATTCTTCTTTTAATCAGAACTTTTATTCTTGTTAATTATTTATGTATATACTTTTTAAATATAAAAAATACAACTTTCAAGGAAATCTATATTATTTTTTCAGTTTGTAATTATAATTAATTTATCAACATTCTTGATAGTTATGGAATGCTTTGTTATTAAACCTAATAGTGTAAAATATTCTCATTCCGATAAATAGTTATTTTTTTTATAAACAATAAAATAAATATATAAATAAACAAAAGGGGCAAGGTTTAAAAAAATCGTCGTTTTCTATTTCTTTGTAAATTAATGCAGCAATTTTACAGTTTTTATGTCGCTTTGAAAACAAACACGAAAAATTTAATCCATTTTCTCGACATAATTGGCAAAATGCGCGTGGACGAACGTTACAGTCACACATATTATTTTTATTAATATTAATTAATAGACATTGCCAATTGTTTTAAAACATTAATTTCAAAAACTATCAAGATATTATGACGAATTATTTAATATACTAACACGCTCGTCTTGCTCGACGCGACAACTAGAGCGTAGTGATTACATACTCTTTGGCGGCATCTGCAACTGTTTTATGCGAGACGCTCTGTAGACGTGTTTGTGTGCGTGCGTCATTTCGGCCGAATAGTATGCAGTGCAAGGACTGGTAAGACTGTGATAATATCGAGATATTATTGGGTTGTAATAAAAATTTGCGTAATACGCATATTAAAAAAAAACATCGATAATAGTGATAATTCATGATGCCTAGTTAAATTGCGTACCAAGTGTCACGGTCTGCGAATTTCAACTACTGTATTTTTGCGCCTTTATTCAAATACGTTTCAATATTCAGGTTGATCAATCTGAATCCGTCGTGTTTCAGGAATAATAATTTCAATCTAGCCGATATTTTCGATTCCATTTTTAGATAACATTTCTTATCGTTCGTTTTATCGGCATTTTTTGGAACATTCGTTTATGGACAAATTTTATTCTGAGAAGAGGAAAACTTGTGACAAAATTATTCCTTTTCGCAAGAATTATCAAATCGTTTCAGTATGCTATGAGTTAGACAAGTTCTTATTTTTAGGACTTTTGAATTTTTGCATTTTTCAATAATAAATTTTAAATAGAAAAATATTGGAAAAAATCAACTCGGCCAATAGTGAATTCTCAGATGGGACTCGAACCCACGACCTTTGAAAATCCGGTCCACTGATCTACCGGTATTGGAAAATTTCGAGGGTTTTTCGAAATTTTCCAATACTTTTACTTTTAATTTTTTATATTTTAAATACGCTCAAGGCCAGCGTTATCAATGCTAAGAATATCCTTGTATTCGAAAGAAACATCTTGTCTTTATTTTTATAAAGTTTATATAATGCCTAAAGAGTTTTCTTGAATTAAATATCAGCTATTTAAACTATATATACTAGCTATATATAAATATCCTCGATATTTTTATTTCCATTAAATCGCTACACATTCTTAAAACAAAAGTACTTATTATAAAATGAAATTCTTTAACATTCTTACCCCTTGCATGCTTCAGAAGCCCCCGATATAACGTTATTAGCGAGATAAAATTCCCAACAGGCTTCAAGATTTTTTTTCGGAAAATTGGAAAAGTTTCGAGTGTCATCGAGGAGTCCCGTTTGAGACCGCTTATCTGGGGGTCTACTCTGAAACCGAAGATCGGACAAACGTTCGTTTACTTTCGAGACATTATCGACATGAAAATAAGGTCGAATATTCAGTGATTGTATCAGTATTTCTTAGTGGACTCTATTTCACATGGTTTCGACTACTTCAACCCCTTGTGATTGCTTTATATAAGACATTATTTTGATTTTCAGGGAAATAGTAGGATAACAGTAGAATTACATTTATATTTTTTTATATTTAATGTATTACAGTTAACACTTTATTATACAGGAAATTAACAACCTTTCTATGAGCAGAAGGAATTAACATTAATAATATTGAGCTCGTTTTATTTCCTGCGCATAATAATTCATAAACCAAACGGGTCGTCATTTTTAAACTTTAACTTAAGTACTCTCTCTTGAAAAAGCAAAATCGTATTTGTAGTTATCGAGAATCCCCGGTGATGTCACAAAACTCATGAAACAGGACCAGGATTCCTGTTTTATTTTTTCCTTGGATTCCTTAAGTAATTCCAGAAAGTTCTACCTAACTTGATTTATTAGTCTTTTGTTCCGAATCCATCTGCCGATTTCCAATTAGACGGTTCAACGGTTTTAGTGCGGAGTTCTAGTATTGTTATGCATAAATAACTAGGTTTTATTATCCTTAGCTCTGTGGCTCTGTTTGGGGAGTTTGAATCTTGTAATAATATCAGGTAGCTTTATGCGATGTATGACTATGAAGATCTTGTTTAGGTTAGAATTTAGTATTGTTAAAATATTGAAAATGAAAACGGGGTTTAACTATTTTTACATGTTTCAGCTACTGAGATTAGATAAAACGGAATACCTTCGTAAGAAAGGATAAGACGAAGCAAAAGCTGCCATTTGTACCACTCTTGTGCTGGCCATTTCAACTAATGTATGTATAATGTAGTTTTGGGTGTACAATAAAGAATATTTCATTCATTCATTCATTCAAAATGTCTACTTGTGTAACCGCATAGGCCCTGCGTAGCGCTTAGCTATTTAACAGCTACCTTTATAGCTAGAGGCCGGGCGCGGTTTCTCCCGCGTGGTTCCCGTTCCCGTGGGAATTTTGGGATCATTTATAGCCTATGTTACTACTTGGGGTCTAAGGATTCTCTATACCAAATTTCGTCAAAATCGGTACAGTAGTTTTTGAGTTTATTCGTTACATACAAAAATACAAATCTCTTTATAATATTAGTATAGATTATACAATAATAATACTCTTTGTACCAAAACGCGCGAAAAAAGGCGCTGACTCAATTTTGACTATGAATTACAACTCAATTATTAATAGAACATCAATTTTATAATTAAAATTTTATAAGGATTCTAAGAATGGATAATACATAGTATATTTCCATAGAAGTTTCTAGAGAAATCGCAGTTATAAGGCTGCGCGGCGGAAAATTGCTGACGAGCGGAAAATGCCGGCACGTGCTACTTATTGTTAAGAGTGCGGCACGCAAGTCGCTAGGCGAGTCGCGAGGCTCTAGGAGCTAAGCAAGCCACCTTTTTTTATGAACTACGTGGTGACTGTTAGACTTCATCATACCTGATGTTAAGTATTGATAAGGCTGAAGATGGAAGCGAGCCTCTCCCGGAATCCCCAATCACTGAAGAACTGGCTATCTTATCTTTAACTGCCGGAACACAACAATGCTGAAATCATTCTTGTTATGGCGTCAGACTTGGATAAGATGGTGTTAGCTAGCCATCCGCACTAACAACGAGTCCTACCACCAACCAAACCGAATACAATATGTATCCCCGCTGGGAATCGAACCCGGGATCTCTGGGTCTGATACTGGTGGTTGTACGACTAGACCACAGAAACGGTAAAAAATTAATCATTAAGGTGGACTCTCACGAACTGAAATGAAATAGGTTTAGCGCTAAACTATTTAAATCATCGCTCTGTCACTTATCTTCAAGACAATGACTATGTTTAGCGCTAATGGTCAGTTTCAATAACCTATCCTCAGTAAGAGATAGGCTTACTAGAGCTTTGTTGCCTAGATATTTTTGTTAATCAGCCTAAAATAACCCAAAATAACAGCGGTTGCTAAGTAACGTAACCAAGATAGGCCTACCTCTTGTTAGGGATAGATTATTGAAACCGGCCCTAAATGTGTTAACTGACAGTTGGCGATAGTCGCCCTAAGTAAAGATCTTTATACGACTTGTTGGTGGCTTTTGTGACTTGACGTTTCGGTTATGTACATAGTTGTACTACATAACAAATGTCGCGTTTTAGTGCCGTTGTTTTAATTTATAATTATAATGGAACGCGAAAGTTAAAAATCTTATAGTTAATAGTTGAGTCATGTAAAACATCCCATTGTAAGCCTCGTGCCACATGCCAGTGCTCTCGTCGTTAATCTAAAGTTTTAGCAGAGCACCTTTAGCGGGCGCCTAAAAGTTGAGGACAAAGCGGAACGGCGCGGATCGGCGCGAGCGCCCTAGGGTTACCAGGTGGTTCCAGCACGAAAATCTTACGAAAAAGTATTTGTTGCAGCCTACAATCAACCTCCCTTCCTTATTTTCTTCACCATACATTTGCGAACGCATCTTAATGCCTGCTGTCAAATGTCAAGTGAATGTCACATCACTTTGACATAAGACAGATTCAACAAACCGAGAGATCGATCAGGCGCGCGCGCCCCGTTTTTTTATAGTGAAAATCTTCAAGCTTTCCCTAGTACTGTAGCGCGGGGCCGCTCTAGTCTACAGATCCGAACATTAGTTATCCTGCTAAATCCTAAACTTTGTAAAAAAATATATGTCGATTTGCATTTTTCTTGTAGGAATGACGACGATAAGTTGCCGGAAGGTGTGCTGCAGATCCGATGATTTTTTTGGTTGTTGCCAACAGAGGGCTGAAATTCCAGACATGTCAGGGAAATTCCTGTCATCTGGTAACCCTAACTCCTGCGAATAATTCGCACCTGCGTGCTCCAAGTTAGATGAGTTTTGTCGCGTTACCGGGAGTAATTGGCAAATGTTGACACAGTGTGGCCACTCCAGAAGGTAATGTTCTAATTGATCTTCTTTTTCATTGTTTTCATGAACAACGAGGACATGCTTAGCTTTGACGATACCTGATGTCAAGTATTGATATGGCTAAAGATCGAAGTGCGCCTCTCCCGAAATCCTCAACCACAGAGGAACTGGCTATCTTACCTAACTGCCGGAACACAACAATTCTGAAAACAGTGTTGTCATGGCGCCAGACTTAGATACGATGCTGGTGCTAGCCAATAAATTGCCGAAACAATAATTTGCGTGTACGTAAATACAAATCAATTTAGAAACGTAAAATAAAGTCAATTCACAGATTTATGTTTATTGTATGTTTACGATAAGTCAATAGGCTTTACGGATTTGTTAACTGAACGGTTAGTAATCCCGGAATACGGGCGCAGGACGAAAGTGTTAGTTCTATGAAGCATTAAAGGCGATAAATTTAATATGTTTTATTTGTTGCGTGATTTTAATACCTCACAAAGTTATAAGCTCGGGCAATCTAATCCTAGGGCAGTTTACTTTAATCTGTCGGTAATTTAAGCTTCAACTTCGCGGTTGACCATTAGAGTTTTCTGAGAAAACGTTTTCTCGGAGAGTACTAAGATTAAAGGAATAATATATTATTCAAATGAAATACCTGTTAATTATTGTTCTATTATTTGTGATATAAACATGTTCTATATATCTTCTACTTTTTTAAGTAAAGCTCCCAAAAAAACTCTACTGGTCTACCGGGAAGTTCCCCGACTGTTATTTAGTATTCTGTGCTTCAATCAAACTTTTATGGTATTGTTAAAAAAGGTGACCTAAAGTTAGACTTGGTTTAAAACTGAAAGAGGCACTAGAACTTTTGAATTTTGCATTTTACAATGCTATATTTTTATGTAATAAATAAAAATTAGCAAATATTTTAGGAAAAAACCGCTGAGCGAGTATATTTTCTTATTTATATTTATTACATGAAATGGAACTTTTATTCAACAAAGACTGCATCGGTGTCAAACTAGGTTTATCTTTTAATAATAACTCTAATAAGCTTTATTGTATTGTTCTGTTAACAAATTCCGCTAAAGCGTTTTTCGAATCTCCATAGAAGCAAGCGATTAAAATTGCAATTGTTTTATTTTTGTTCCAAAGTTAAGTACCAATAGCTATCGCATCGGTCTACTACCAGTTCGTAACATACAGACTCTTTATTGCGTTGGGGGATTTATTTGTAAAGAACATGTTTTTATTTTATATATTGGTGAAGAACATGTGGTTATTTTACATATTGGTGAAGAACATGTTGATATTTTACATATTGGTGAAGAACTTGTTGTTATTTTACATATTGGTGAATGTTGATATTTTACATATTGGTGAAGAACATGTTGTTATTTTACATATTGGTGAAGAACATGTTGTTATTTTACATATTGGTGAAGAACATGTTGATATTTTACATATTGGTAAAGAACATGTTGATATTTTACATATTGGTGAAGCCCATGTTATTCTTTTGCATATTGGTGAAGTACATGTTGATATTTTACATATTGGTGAAGAACATGTTGATATTTTACTGCCCCGCAGTTTAGTGTTGTGATGACGTAAATCGCGCGATGAAGGGCGATGCAAGCGAATCGTGCGATACAAAATTACCTTAGTTTTTCCAACTTGTACCTAAATAAAAAAGAAGTACTTAGTTGTCGTGTTCACTGTGTTGTAGTATTTCTGAAGCTTCGTTAATTTTAGCGTCTTTTAACAGTATTGTTGTAAGAAAAAAATAGTTCCGTGGTTTTCAAAAAAATATCCACAGCCCAATAATACGACAAACAGGTTGTATTATTTTTAGCAATATTTGAAGTGGTTTTTATCATATTATAACATGACTCTTGTGAACAAAGTTAATCTAAAAAACATATTTTCTTGTTAACGTTGATTCTATAAGAAACCGCGGTCGCCTGGCGCTCCAGACAAAAAGTTACGTCTAGAGTTTGGAATTCCTCGAAATGAGAAACTGATTTGGAGTGACGAATTTGTAACTTTTACTTGTACCGCGCAGAGGAGCACCGCCCGCCGTACTCTCAAAATGTACTTTGTCGAAGTTCCAGGAGGATATAAGTGAAGTTGCCTCGTACGCTTCGTTATTGGGTTATTAAGAATACAAACTGGCAATCTCGGGGAACTGCCTTGTTTAGATTATCGTCTTTGTATTTGTGGTACTTTGTTTCCATTCGTGACACACGTATTTATTTTGGTCTCTTAGACCATGGGACAAGGAAATACGAAACTTATAGAATAGCCTATATTTGCGTGTGGTTCACCTGTCAAGACCATTATTCCAAGGAACTTAATTAATAATATCGAACAAGGCGATCAAAAGATATCGCCATTATGTCGAATATTGCACCTAAAAGAATCGAGATATTTAAGTTATTTGCTGCTGACCCAGAAACGTAAAATATAAATAAACTTAAAAATATGTACTTATGTGTCGAATTCCAAATATCTTCAGTTGCACTTTTATACCACATACTTAGGTACAGTCACGAGCAATAGCATGTATACACTTTACAACCTTCTGGCATTGACTCTCTGACCACAAATGCCATTCATTATTGTAATGTGACAAGGTTACAGGTCTATGTCACTGCACGTGACTGTACATTAAGTATATTCGTTGCGGGACTAGACTTTTTTGATATTACATATTTCCATCTACGTACTTGCTTTTTACTTTTTGCAATTACGACTTACTAGTACAGTTTTGTTCGTTACGAGAAAGCCCTAGAACATTTATAACGTTTTCCCAGCGGAATGCGATATCAGGACGTTTGCAATATTTTCAGTCAGAATGTAAGTCCTTGCTCAATTGGTTTTGAAAATATCGTTGTGGAGCCACGACGGCAGAAATCGTTGTTTTGATTCGGTTGTCAGAACTGTTGTTGCTTTAATATTGAAATAGGTTTTCTTATGAACTTTGATTAAAGAACTTTCCAATGGAAACACATGATGGTCAATCGTTTTGTTTGTCTAATCTTGTCATTTTCGTAAGTATGGTTTAAACGTGGATGGATGGTGCTGAATAAATTAATTAACTTCCTTTAATGGAAAAAAAATATGAATTGATAAAATTTAAATGAGGCGCGTCTCTGAGGTACCAGGAAATCAAGGGTGTCGAGGAGGTTTCGCAATATCTCAACGGCAGCACGAACTGACCCTCGTCACGCCGCATGACGCCGGCCCCTGTTCCCCGCGCTACGCACATCCTATCACCAGAAAAAAATACAAATAACCAACCCAGCCCGTTTTATAGAATGTAATCCTATTATCCAAACTACAGTGATTTATGCATCACAAGTCGTTCGATAATTAGTGTAATAGATATCTTTTTTTAAGTTTTTATTTCTTGTATGTCAGTTAAAAATATACCCACTGTCTCAGATACAAAATCGCCAGAACTGTCGCAATAACTCAGTGGATAAAATTTTGAATACAATCTAGATCTGTTTGTACAGTCGTTGTACTTGTACGCATTCAATTTGAGAGGAAAGTAAACATGGCATGGCAGAAATAAACAAAATAAACAAATAAAAGCCAATGCTAACAAATTAAACGAATCCCATTCGCGCCCAAAATTATTAGAATCATTGCTAAGCAAAATGGCGTCCGTCCTTCGGGGGCAGTATTGCAATAAAACGGTTGTAAACACATCGGAGGCGGAGCACGAAATGAAAAAAGGACATTCCGGCAGTCGTAAACTCTTGACGTATTAATTTAAAGGTCGTAAAATAAAAGCTTGAACATTTTATTAATGCGAGTAATCAGGCCGCGCCATTTGTAAAAAAAAGCGCGGCAGCCCTTCAATAGGTAATCTCGAACGGTCCGTCAAAAGATCTCTTTTGCATTCATGCTGCCCGGGCCTCGGCGGAAAATATAAATAGGGCGTCATGCTTGCCTGGTGAGTTGTCGGATAATAAAGGGTTTCCTTTTGGGAATCGCGATTGTTGTGGCAAGGTACGCACAAAAGACCCGATTTAATTACTTTGTAGGACCTTCAAGAATTTGCACAATACCTACCATTGTTACTTTTTCAGACTGAAGATAATTCATGTTACAACAGTAATAGATGTTACAATACTTGTGTGTGCATTGTGTTTTGATGCGTTGTGGATTTACGTTCTGAAAATCGAAAACAGAGAAACATCGTAATAAAATTGTATTCTTTCTGTGAATATTTTTTAGCATTTCACGGGAATTTAAGAATAATAAAATAATAAAAATAAAATAATTTCATAATTCTGTAGAGTTATGAAATTATTTTGTAAGGTCTAAATTACTGTGTAATTATTTACTTGGAATATGTGTGTTAATAGCAAAGGATTAATGAGCTTTAAGTAAACTAATTAGATAAACATATAATGAGATAAACATAAATTTTACATATAATCAAACAAAATTAGAATGTGTTCAATTTTTTTCTTTGCTGGGTATAATATTGATTCTAATGTTAATTTTTAATCACATATTAAAAAAAAATAAGTCAAAATTATCACAGTTTAAATACGCTCTAAGGGAACTAAAAAATGTACAAATTTAAAAACGGCAGTCACTTCCTACCACGCCTATGCACAAGCGTGGCTGAACTACGGCGTCATACTATGGGGTTATTGTGTCGATGCACATGAACTTTTTATTTTGCAGAAAAAGTGTATCCGTATACTTGCAAATATTGAACACAGAGAGAGCTGCAAGCCCCATTTTCGGAACCTCGGTATACTAACATTACCGTGCTTATATATACTAGAAATGTGTAAGTTTGTCTGGAAACACCCGAATTTTTACACCAAAGTCATAGACGCACCCCGGCACAACGTGACTCGATTTAAAAATAACCTTTTACAAATAAGATCCAAATTAGCATTGCATAGTTCGGGTACCTACCCGATGTCCATTAAAATCTTTAATAAGTTGCCAGAGTATCTGAAGGCCGAAACGGATATTGGTGTAAATACGGATATCCTCTTAGATTAATATTGTAGATTTGTGTTTGGCAACAACATGCTCCTTTGTAAATGTTGTTGCTTCTGATAAAGCTGATAAGTTTCTTGCGGCCGTTCTTCTTATCAGTTAAAAGATGCCTGAATGGCTGGTAGGGAAAATGGACGATTCCAAAGCACTTCTCTATAAGTCTATTTGAATAAAAGTATTTGACTTTGACTTTAATCACATGCATAATTTTATAAGTTTTCGACGCCGATTGTTACCTTTTCACACTGTCCGTAAAAATATTTTGGTACTGAAACAGATTTAGAGATTTTCCTTTAGCTTTTCCGTCTTGGCATACAATGTCTTTTTACCGAAAATACAACAATCGGTCTTGCGATATCTTTTTAGGTAAGTAATGTAATTAATTACATAAAATGCTTAAACCCATATCTTGTTAAAATAGGACGACAATCCAATTTAGCCTTTATAATCCCAAATGCAGGTTGCGGCTAGCGCACAAGAAGAAAAAATAGGGGTAGGAAATTGCCCCTCGGTTTAGGCAACTTAAAAATTCCACAAAAGCTGCTGTGCAGTAGCTCGAGCTTTTTGCCAAGAAAATAAACTAAGCTGCCAGCTGCACTGCGACACTGTTACGTGATGCTGCTGCCCTGGTAGCCGGGGCTCGGTGCATTGGGGTTGATGATGTCACGTATTCAGTTAATGTGGTAATTCTTGAAATTTGATAACTCACGTACATTTGGAAACTCGGAAACAACGGTACTTGGAAATGCTGTGATGTGTTAGAGAGTCACCGGCTATTTGTTTTCCAAAGATAATAATAATTATGATTCCTCCTATTTATAGCTTTAAATTACTTTTATGAACGGGGAAACATTTGGTTTCATAATAACCATACCTGATGCCAAGTAATGGTAAGCCTGAAGGTGGAAGGGCGGCTCTCCTGAAATATTCAACCACTGAGGCTATCTTGTTTCTCTGTCGGAACACAACAATGCTGAAAATGAGATTAGATGGAGGTATAAGTTTTCCGATATTAAAAAATAAAGGCATTTAGAAAGTCAGACATTTTGTAAGATAATATAAAAGTGTGTGTAATATAAAAATATATCCTTACAGACTGCAAGGAGACCTGATTAATGATATTCCATTTTATTTGTCATTTAATACAAAGTCAAGTAAGAGGCGTTGAACAGCCATTATGACTAGCCATTTGTTTTTTGTGAACTTTAAAGTGAAATTTTGTTTTTTCTTTCAGGTAAGTTTGCGAATGGCGAGATTGCATTTGGTGAAATTGGCAAGTAAACAAATATTTACGCAATAAAAATACCAGAGTTTCATAAACGGCAGGAATTGCATTTTTGCTATATTATGGGTTGCCCCCCGGGGCGAAGGGTCGCGGGCGGGTTGTAATGGCCGCCTGATTCAATCACCGTATCTTCACCGCTTCGTCGGTTCGTCGCGCCTGGTACATATCGAGTTAATTTTGTTGGCACGCTCTAACGATACCTTATTTTCATTTTTCGATACCGTTTGGCGCCACCTGGCGTGACAAGCGCAAGCGCTTCGAGATCGGAAATTATTTTCGCTTTGCCCTTTGACGTTTTTTTTTTTACTTTTCATGATATTAGAAGCTCAATTCCATCTATTATAACTCTTTCAAGAGATTTTCGTGCCAACTTATGAAAAAATTGACACTTTATTAAACAATATCAGAGTGATATCTTCTAGCCTTCGCTTTCATTTTGTAAAATGTGTAACACGTATGTCGTGAAAGGTACATTTTCTCTATTTTGCTGCTCAAAAAAGAATTCAATTAACTATCGTTATTGTTTGGCCTGGTAAAGTAAAGAATAATAAATAATCCTACTATCTACCGCTTTCGAAATCGTGAGTTTGAGCCCCGTCCGGAACAAACATTTGTGTTTTTTGTGGGATATGATAATTAAAACCAAGAGCGGTACCACGGTATCAAATTGTCAGTGTTTGTAATACTCTTTGATGTACCTATTCATTATCTACTAGCGTCCGCTCGCAGTTTTGCCCGCGTGGCTCCCGTTCCCGTGGGAATATCGGGATAAAAGCATTCTATGTTCATAACCAAGCTATCTACTATCTGTGTACCAAATTTCATGCAAATCCGTTCAGTAGTTTCGGAGCCTATTCAATGCAAACCAACAATCAACTCTTCTTTTTATAATATTTATTATTATACTTACTTATTTGTTTCTGATAGCAGACTTTTAATAAAGGGTCCAAGACATTTTGACATGTCGTAAACTTTTCATCACGTCCAAAACTTCTTCCGCTATCTAAATGAGGCGTCACATCAGCACACTTAGCGCGGCCCGTGACGTATTTATCCGGGCCGTAAACCGGTCCGGCCGTCCGGTGACGTATGTCCGGCCGTAAGCCGCCCGGATCCTTATCAGGCGGCCGGATGACGTAATTGCGCGCTCTGCCGCGAGACAAATACTCTTTGAGATTGCCTGAAATTGGATACTTTTTTATGCTCACGAGAAATTCGTTGTTTCTAAACAATTTTGTCTGGAATGGTTGGGGTATTAAGTTTGATGTTGCCCTTATTTGTCTAGTTGTACGCCTCAAACACGTGAGAGGTATCAAGTAACAGTTGGCCACGTTAAGTTACTGTAAAAATCTGTAAGTAATCAAAAATTCTAGAAATTACACCGCCTCTGTGGTCTAGTGGTACAACCACCGGTATCAGACCCAGGGGTCCCGGGTTCGATTCCCAGCGGGGGTACATATTGTATTCGGTTTGGTTGGTGGTAGGACTTGTTGTTAGTCCGCCTGGCTAGCTACTACCATCTTATCTAAGTCTGACGCCATAACAACAATGTTTTCAAGCATTATTGTGTTCCGGTAGTTAGAGATAAGATAGCCAGTTCCTCGGTGATTGAGGATTGCGGGAGAGGCTCGCTTCCATCTTCAGCCTTATCATTACTAACATCAGGTATGATGAAGGCTAAGAGTCTCCGCGTCCTTCATAAAAAAAATTGAGTGGTTATATATATAAATAATATATATAAATCTTTATTACACTGCAAACTATCAAATACCTAAGTTACGATGTGGAAAAATATTAATAATCCTCATAAGAATCGAAACGTCGTTTTATGAGTTAATAATGCAAGTGATATTTCTACAAGTACTAGTTATAATGAAATCTTTAAAATGTTTGTATTTTATTGTTCAAAAAACGCAACTGAATTACAGTAGGTTCCTTTATTTTCTCAATATTTTATTTTTTCGTACTTTATCTACTAGACTAGACACGTGTGGTTATAGTTTACATAGTGTTTATACGTTTATTCATTAAAGGTTTATAACATTATATATATAACATTCGCAGTTGGTAAATAAAAAAAGTTAGTATGAATTATTCTTCTTTGAAAATTTTTATATAAAACAACGCTTGCCTAGTTATACATTCAGATAATATGCATTTCCCTTTAGTTTTATAGACTGAAAGGCTGTAACTGTAATTAAATTCCAGTAGAGCTTTGTGCTGTCAGTAGAATACAGCTGATGTTCATTTACTTTGCCGCCTGTTCTACCGAGAAAAGATATCTTGTCACTCTTGGAAGCCCAGTGCAGAGTTGGGATAGGAAATATATTAACTGAAGAAGAGTAAGAAATACAATTTGAGACTCATTTAAATACGAAATAACGTAACATAAACATATAATTAGAGTACGGATCGTCATATCACATTTCTATTCGATTTCGATCGCAACTTGATTATGTCAAGACAAGAGCAACGGTTATTTTATTGAAACTGTTTTACGCCATTGAATATGCACTAAAGCTAGGTATTTAAGGAAGTACATAAGTAATTGTAAAGCCTCTTACAGCCCTTTTTGCTTGTTATATGCCATGTTTTACCGACTTATCTGCGTATCTTACGTAAAGAAAGACAACCGCAAAGATCTTATTTCGGGTTATAAAAAACGATACATATTCCAAACGATATTGACGATTGATTGATTGACGACCTTCGTGGTAGAATGGTTCGTACACCGGTTTCAAGGTGTCGCTTACTCTGAGGTCCCGGGTTCGAATCCCGGTAGGGGCAAATGTTTGTATGATGAATACGAGCATTTGTACCTGAGTCATGGAGGTTTATATATATGTCTACACATAAATACTTATATATATATGTATAATTATATGTATTTATATCCGTTACCCTAGTATCCCATAACACAAGCCTTACAGTGCTTACTTTGGGGGTAGGTTAATTAGTGTGTAAAAAACAGAAAAAAAACTAAGTATGATATTTTACTATTTTATGGACACTCCGTTGTCCTGCTAACAAATAACAAACTAAATAAAAGTTTAATCCGTTCAAACAATGTAAATGTTTCTATCTCTGTTATTGGTATTTATTATCGAAAACAAACCATAACATAATTCGATATTAAGTAGGTATATTTGACGAACTTCCCACGTCAAAAATTTATCGATTCCGGTGCTTTACAAAGTTTCCACCAGTAGTGTATCGGTTTGATCGAGATCCATCATTTATTATGAGCGACGGCTCTGACAAGCGACGTGACTGTTACAAAGAGATGATCGCCGCAAATTCGAGAGGGTTAAGATCGAGAAGAGGGGTTAACTTTCATATTTTTGTTTTAGTTGGAAGGTGTATCAGCTTGAACTGGGTAGCCTCGAGGTATTTCTTTGTGCTAAGGAACTTTCGAACATTATATAAAGATATTACTACGTTAATTATGAAAGTTGTGTCGGTTATGTGAGTTTTATACTTATATTGTAACTGGAAAATTCTACAATACAATACAATATAATAACTCTTTATTATAACACCATGTACATATTACATTTACAATAAAGTGTTAATGAATTGAAGCGTTATAAGGGCGGTCTTATCGCTTAAAGCGATCTCTTCCAGACAACCCACAGTATAGAGGTTAACTGAAAAATTCTACTTATATTATAAATGCGAAAGTTTTGGATTTTACTCATTCGCGCAAAAATGGCTGAACGCATTTGTGGCACTCAAATAGTTTATTTATTTCGGTCAAAAATGTTCGAACGAAGTCGCGGAAAGCTCATACACAGCTTTCCGCGACTTCGTTCGAACATTTTTGACCGAAATAAATAAAACACTAGCTTCTACCCGCGTTTTTACGTTTTTATAACATTTTACAGTTTTAGTTATCGAATCATTCGAAATTAGTTTTTTTGTTGTTATTGCAACGCTTAATTGAAGATATTTAAAGAGTAAGTTGTTAAAACGAATTAATACAAACCGTTGATGGTTTCAAACTTGTTATGAAAGAACTTTAACCGCCTCTGTGGTCTAGTGGTATAACCACCAGTATCAGACCCAGGGGTCCCGGGTTCGATTCCCAGTGGGGGTACATATTGTATTCGGTTTGGTTGGTGGTTGGACTTGTAGTAAGTCCGCCTGCCTAGCTACCACCATCTTATCTAAGTCTGTCGCCATAGCAACAATGTTTTCAGCATTATTGTGTTCCGGCAGTTAAAGATTAGATAGCCAGTTCCTCAGTGATTGAGGATTCCGGGAGAGGCTTGCTTCCATCTTCAGCCTTATCAATACTTAACAAAAGGTATGATGCAGGCTAAGAGTCTACCCGTCGATCATAAAAAAAGCAACTAACGCGACTAATGAATTCGGTATTTTTTTTAAACATAACACATGAATATATTTATTGGATTTTTAAAAATAATTTAGATCTCCTTTTCCATTGATTTTGGACCTTACAGTGTTGGATTTTGAATTCAAAGCCGAGTGCTGAAATTAAATATTTAGCTGTAACTTAGCGTGCTGCTGTGTGTACTTAACTCGCTGTTCTATGTTAATCGCCGGTTATAAAATTAACCATCCCATTTATTTTTCATGCCCAAATTACAACCGGCATATTACAGCTCTGCAGCGAGCTAGGGCTGTCCGTAATATATTATTATTATTATTTATTCAAGAAAATTTTAAACTTTCGGTTTGGAGTTTTGGACATAGTATAAAAATATTTTTTTCCGATGAATTTTCTAGTTTTGCCAGAGGTTGGTTTGATTCGTTCAATAAGAGAACCAACGACATAAGACAAGTCGGATTTTTTAGTATATTTTGTTCTTTAAAAATTATTACATAAAAATGTTATTGGAAAATGCAACATTAAAATGTTACTAAACGTTATTTAATATTCCCAGTTTAACGGTATATTATGTATGTATATTTATTTATTAAACATAATTAAACGGGATACACCCAATTATATAATTATATTAAAAGACTGTTACAGATGGACTTGGTACTAATCAGCCAATATGGTCTAAATTCGGGAAAGTGAGCAGGAGTGCGTTCAGTACTTACTTAGCTATTTTATCATTTGTTAAATAGAGTTGTTGTGATTAATTTATGACCCAACGGTTTTGAATACAATTTGTATTATTCTGAATGTATAACTTTACTAAATTAGGTAAGGTACTAAGCAATTAAACTCCATACAAACATGGAATTTAAAAGATTAAAAAGTTATCAATTCATCTAATAAGTGAATTAACCTAATTTCTATTTTACTCCAAAGACAAGCTGATTGACTGGCTCTTATCATACAGGATTAGTGAACATTATATCGTCTGTCATTCAAGAACGTGACAGCCCTGATAACAATACAGATATATGATGCGCTGAGCCCCACCGCGTTAAATTTAAATGTGCCGGGCCGTATTAAATGGAGCCGGGATGTAAGTATGCCTAGATAAATGCGTTGTGTTATACGGGAAACTTTAGAAAATGTTGTAAAACTTGGGCACTTAAAAGTATGGTCAGGAGGCTAAGTGTGAGGTTTGAAGGAGTTTTTACAGTTTATGAGAGGAAATAGTGGAAGAAGGATGCAGCGCAATTGAAATAGTTAGCTCCACGTATGACTGGAAGTTTTTAACAAGTCCGGTATACAAGCAATACAACCACAGTCTAGACCAGGGATGGCGAACCTTTATGTAGCAACGTGCCATTTCCCTAAAGAAATAATGATTATTGAGGTATGTGCCATCAAATAATTGTGCCTTTGTGATTATTGGGAAAATAATAATAATTATTATTATAATAAATACGTTCGCCCGTCATAAGTACTTCACACTTTTTTTCGTAGTGCATTACATACATTTTGTGATCGGTGACGTGCCCAAAATTTTGTGTCACGTGCCCATCAATGGCACGCGTGCCATTGGTTCCTGGTCTACACTGTGACACAACGGTCGGAGCATAATATGATAAGACCTTTTGTTGAAACACCCTTAAGTTGAAGCCCTTTGGTTTTTTTTTAAACTTTCTTGAGTCGCGTTTCTGAAAAAATCTTGTTGCCAAATAAGCACCTGTTTTTTTCTTCATTTTATTATTACTCTGATTAAAAAAGCCCCAGTTATTTTGGTATACTGTTATTTGCACATTGAGCACTAGGCGCACATAACCAGCAAGGAGCTACAATAGCAGTTGGCTCATTCAGTCTAGGAGAGCTTGACATACACCCACATCGCTCATAATATCGTGTTT
Source organism: Chrysoteuchia culmella (assembly GCA_910589605.1). Classification (NCBI taxonomy): domain Eukaryota; kingdom Metazoa; phylum Arthropoda; class Insecta; order Lepidoptera; family Crambidae; genus Chrysoteuchia; species Chrysoteuchia culmella. Next base: position 22,928,662 of record OU342652.1, on the reverse strand, counting down.
GCAAATGCAAATTATCGCTGTCACTACCACTCGCATGCTCTATTCTATTCATTTCACTAATTGAACTATTGCAACCTCAAAAGCAATACTGTCAATTGCAATACTTGTATCGAGACTTTGGGCAAAGGAGGATATTACCACAGAATAAATTATATTCCTAATGTTTGGATAGACAGTTCCTCATGATTAAAGATTCCTGGAGAGGTTCGTTAGCTTCCATATACTTAACATCAGGTACCGTCTGTTGAAGTCTAAGAGTATCCCCGTTGTTCATAAAAAAGAAAATACTACATTATCTTTTGGTCTTTTGTCTTTCATTCTGTGATAAAAAAAAAACTGTAGGTGGTAGAATTGCAATACTTGTATCGAGAATTTGGAAAAAGGAATTCATTGCATTATCTCTGTATCTCTCTCTTTGTAATAAAAAATAATGTATCTGGATGATTATAGAATATTATAGAATATTAGGCGGGGCGCCATTAGTTCACTGAACTGTATCTACTGCTTTGTTCTTTCGACAGTTGTTTTAAGACTAAGTTACATAGCAACATATTTAAGTTCTAGTACAGTCATGTGCAATGACATAGAGACCACTGAGCAACCTTGTCACATTTCAATATTAAATCACATTTGTGGTCAGAGAGAGCTTTGTTTCCGTGTGCGTTAATGCGATAAGGTTGTAAAATGTATACATGTCATTGCTCTTGACTGCAACTATAATTAGAATACCGTTGTGAAGTCGCTCGAGTAAACCCGAGGTCCCGACGCCATCTGCGTCGTCCTCTATTTGAGTTGGTTGCTGTGAGTTTGACCCGCCTGTTTGACTTGCGGCGCCCGACGGGTCAACACTTGGTCGAACTGAATGTTTCTGTATAGTTGGAGATCCGATTCGTAGTTTCTAAGGACTTAGGTCATGCCTGTGAAGTACCAAGTTTTGTAGATAACTACGCAAAAGTAACATCGAAATATAGGATAGTGGTTTTATAAAATTAACTAAACAGGCAGTGTAATATTCAATGGATTTTTTTGAAAGAAATTACGCTTTTCGAAATGTGTAAATTCTTTTTTATTATTGTCCATAAAAACCATTTGGAAGATACCACCAGCTTGGGACCCTATTATCCATAAATTAAAGTCTCAACCCAAATCACACACTGCAAGACCCAAAGATACGGTTAGCTCTTTTTGTACATAAATATCAAATATAAAGGTGGAGATGGAGGACGACCTGCTTTCGAAGTTTTCTTGGCAGCTTCTGTTTGTTATTCTTGCTTGTTGCTGGTGCACTACCTCTCGCTCTCTCTCTATTTTTCCTATGCCTCAAAGGTTGTCTGGAAGAGATCGCTCTTAGCGATAAGGCCGCCTTTGCCCACATTTATGTCAACTCTTTCTTGTGTTTCTGTCTGTATTTTTGTGTGTGCAATAAATTTGTTTTATCTATCTATCTTCTTTCTTCGAAAGTCCTCCCAATTTGTGAACTGCCAGTAGACTCATTAGTTTTCTCTATTTATTTGTTAATAATAAATACTTGAAATAATAAACGAATCTAAATATAAAATTAATAATTGTTGCCGTCGTAAAATTAATAACTTTAAGTTAATGTTAAAGTTAATGTCTAACCGTATCCGAACGAAAAAATTAACTTTTCGAAGGTAGTAATGCAATATTGAATGTCGCACATTCAAAGTAGTGTTTTAAATTTATTTCTATAATAAATATAGCTAGTTAAAGAAATGCAAAGAAAAAACTAATCCGTTTTATAAAGTAAAATTGTAGAAGTATAAGGTATTCATAATCTTTGAATGGCCTAGAACATCAGATTACAAATCCTAAAATCTAGACAAATTTCAGTAATTTCCCAGCCATCTCCAGGATCCCGCTAACTCGCGATCATCCCGCATATCTGATTGAATCCCCGAATCCATGTTCACTCCTATTACCCGCAACGATTTAGATTTAAATTCCCCGACACTCCAGGGAATTTTAATTAGAAATGGGGACATTTGCATATCTGCGAGTAGACTGCATTACGTGGTAGTGAGTTGTTCCGCCGTTGTCATGTAAATGCAGTGGTATTTTGTGATTATTGTTCCACCGTGAAGTGGGCTGATAACTGAGAAGCTTCGTTGCTAATGTTTAATTAAGATTGCCTGTTTATCAATTGTTGAGGATTCTAGGAGGAACGCGGTTTCACATGCAGGCTTATATTTATTTACTTTAGATCTGGGACCCATTTCTGCTGATGTTAATGATCGTATTTCTTGTAGTGTGATTGTGACTAAACGTAAAATCTTCGCAGAATTGATCCCCAGGTATGATGAAGGCTTACAGACGGTTGCACCAAAACTCATTTCTTCTTCGTCTTTTTATGTAGTGGCGGTTCCCTTTTGGATTTCGCCAATGTCCAGTGAATATATTTTTAATATTAAATAGAAATTGTACGGTAGATTGAGTTAAAATGGAGTCTTACAACACGTGTTGTTATGAATAGAACTAGGATGAAACTCCTAAAACTCATCATTTAACGAATTCGTCAAAAGTATTTATGTAACGTAATTTGCTTGTCAAAGTTGTCAAATTCCGAGCATTTTTAACACCTCTGACAAGCAAATTAAATGAAATACGAACTATCAATTTTAGTGCAACCGGCCATAAGCAGCCCTGTTGTGGACAAAATAAAGTGTAAAACGTCTGCTGTCGGTCTGGCTCTATTCCACTGCGATGCAGAAATATTATCAGAAATATTAACATTCAACTGTTTCAAAAAGATTCCGCCAATGGAAAGCCGCCAGTTGAAAGTCACTAAGTGACATTTTCGAAATTGCCACAGGAACTAATTCTTATCTTAATTCATGAGAGATTTTCAGTCTATCTAATGAAATGACGTTTTAGGAACAAAGTTTGGTTTTAGTTCAAAGTTCATATAATGATTTTATATTATGCTTGCATCATCATTATCTTTTTTGTAAGCTGAACGATGCTTAGCGGTGAGAACAGGTTTGTCTTCATTAAGAATACCTACAAATATATAACGTACATACGAAGCTGTACCAGAATAATTCAAATCTAACTAACTGCTTGTACATTGATTTCCATTTCTCATTTTATTTCTTATATCTTTGTAACAATCTTCAAATACTTGTTAACCTAAAGATGTTTTCCGCATCACCTCTCGCCTCCATACGCTCTCTGAGGTATTTCCCGTCGATCTACGACTGATCCCATCCCACCCGTGGGTTAGGTAAATCAATTTGGGTAGCTCCGGGGTCTCAAATTCGATTCCAGCCCGAGGCGCCGGGCTCACTTTCGGAAACCTCGGTTATACAAAATTATATCTTCCATCGACACGGCGCAAATTCGATAAGAGCCAGGGGAATTTTTCATATTTCTCTTTTAAAGGTTTTTGGCGGGGTGGATTTGTAAATTTTAGCCTGTGGTTGGCTGAATATGGCTGGCGACATTAGATTGCTGTCAAGGGCATTTTGGCACGCATTTCATATTAATGAAACAAATGTTAAAATATGCAAGCATAAAAGGTTATCTCTGTATAGAAATAAATAATTTAATCATCTGATACATAAAAATATAACTTACGCAAATAAATAATGAAGGACTACTCGAATTACAGAATTAGGGACAAAAGAAATCCGCGAAACCTCCATCGTATACAGAGGTCCATTGTACCAGGCTCGAAGCAAGTTGAAGGAGCTTGACAAAGGGCACGGAGTCAGTTGGCCCTACACGCGATACAAAGGGACTCGAACACCTATTCAAATTAAATGACTCGAGCGGTCGCAGTTGTGTGTTCGTTTTACTGCACACTGGAATCTGCGGCTTTTACATACATAACTCATTTCATTGTAGTCATGAGTTCTTTGTGAATTATGTTATCCTGGTTGCAAAATTTCAAATTATATGGTCATATGAAGTAAAATTTTCCATGAATGCTGTGTTGCTCGGCAGAATAATCAAAAACAAATTACAATTCTAGTTCATGTTTTTCTTAGGAGCTTTGAGTTCGAGTTTCCCGAGGCGACCTTCCAGCAGTACAACCGCAGAATACTGTTATGTGTGACAACAAAGCATTCCATTACCACCTGGAAGTGTCCTAGTATTCCAGAATACAAATAAAGTTTGTAGCAGCATGCAAACGGAGAACACTCCAAATTGATAAATAAAAGAAATGTCAATTTTTTACCCGACTGCGAAGGAAGGGTTAGGTTTTTCGCGCGTATCTTTTATTACCTCTCTCTCAAACGGCTGAACGGAATGTTAGTGGCGTTAAAATAAAATCAATAGCGCGGCTGTGAGGTGTCATTATTTGTGAATATAAAAAAAAATTTGGAATACTTCATATGGGTATAAATGAAAGGGCTTATCTTATGGATATCAAAAAAGTATATCATAACTGATAAATAACTAAAATGATATAAATAAAAAAATATTTTATTATGCTACCAAATATATATTTCGGGTAAATAAATCGCACTAAATATTCCGCAAAAGTTGTTTTATTATAATTATAAAAGATGAATGCCTCCGACTGCATGATCTTATTCCGATTCTTGTATGTTGAACAAAATATTTTTATATTTGCCTTCTATATTGATCTTGTTTACATCTTTTCAGATGGCTTGTCTTTGGATGCAGGGTTTTTTAGTGTTTTAAATTTTTATATAGTTTTCTTTGAATACACAATTTTTACTTGACATAATTTTCTACAAGTTTGTATTAACAAAAAAATAGTAACGGAAAACATAATCCTTGACTAAAATATAAAACCATGACGAATAATAGTACATTATTGCAAAGGCCGTGAAATAGGCAATTGCAGGTCGAGTATGAGTTTGAAGGCCGAGCCGTAGGCGAGGACTTCACTAATACGAGACAGGCAATTGCCATTTCCGCCGAGGCATATATAGTGCTTTTCTCAAAAGAATGCAGGGAAATTAAACATACTTTATGATTTTTGAATTTTTGCATTTTTCAATGCTATTTTTATACCTATGCTAACAGAGACTTAAGTCTCGGTAGCTCAGCGGCTAGAGCATTGGACCGGATTTCCAAAGGTCGTGGGTTCGATTCCCATCTGAGAATTCACTTGTGGCCGAGTTAATTTTTTCCAATATTTTTCTATTTAAAATTTAAACATACTTTTTAAATTATACATTTAAAAGTTACTAAAAGAAAATCAAATTAATTGCAGGAGCGTCTTTTTGAATTTGGAACATTACAGCGTTCCAGCAATGTTGTATGAAACGGCGTGCTGGAGTTGTTAAATACTATTTGTAATGTTCCAAATTAAAAAAAACGCTCCTGCAATGGATTTGATTTTCTTTGTCCGTAAATTCGATACTTCGCGTGTTCTTTTTTCAAAAATAATGACAACATTTCCATGCATGTTTGAGAAATAGTTATTTGTTAAGCAAGGCTGGAAAGTTGGTTATTTAGCGGCGAGTTGCCTCTATTGAAATCTGAGCAAGTGAAGGATTCTAGGATTGAATCCTAGGCGAAGCGAGGATTTCAAAGGTACAAGACGCTAAAAACTTTTCTGCCGAGCGCAACACACAATTTTTCACCTCACAACAGCGAGGAACATTTTATGGTTGTTTCCGCGGTCAACTTCCGGTAAAAAAATCTTTAAACAATCGTTGTTTTTATGATATAAAAAAAATAAAATAATAAAAAAGGGAGTATTATACTCGTAGTTAATTCAAAGTTATTTGAGTAAGGAACATATTGTTACTTATTAATAAGAACAAAAACGATTCCGTAAATGTTGACACTGACATGAGGTACAAGATAAAGACAATTTGAAAATAAAAAATTATGTCACAGTCCGAAATTCAATTATAGGTTGTGAAATCTCACCTAGCCTAATATAAAATTCTTACAACAAATAGTTTAATCTTATTGTTTTTGTTTTTATGATTCAATGAACTAAAAATATATTTAAAAAAAACAATACGGAGTATTATAATTAATGTAAAGCTATTTAAAATAAGAATCAAATAAAACAAAAAAGTCAATAGTACGATTTAGAACGCATTATGACATATTTTTAGGTATTAATTTAAAAAAGTACTTTGCCGCGCTATGCCGCAAAAAGCGATTTTCTACGCCTAAACTGATTGACAAAACCTCCTTTTCAGAGCGTGTGAGGTGAAAATATACTTACCTGTGATGCAAGATATTTCAGGACATTCGTTTTACAACCGATTAGTCATGGAACCTGGCTGATGACGGGGAAATTCACTTCGCCAATCAGAACGCAACCAAGCCGTTCGTTTGATTTTCTTTTTGATCTTTTCGTCACTGCTCACAAATGTTTTAACTTGTTAATATTCGAAATCTCACTAATATTATAAATGGGAAAGTTTGTGAGAATGTTTTGATGTTTTTTACTCTTTCACATTTTCATCAAAATTAGATCAGATCAAATTTGGGTGAAATTTGTGCACACAGATAGAAAATAACCAGAATTAAAACATTACCTACATATAATATTACGGTTGCAACGAGTCATTTTGTCAATGTTATAGTAAAATAATAGGATGATGCGGATCTGACTCTATGTCCTATAGGAATTTCAAGATTAAGTATCAAAACTTTTTGAAAGAGAAGATAACTAAATCATAAAGTTTAAAAAGTAACTCCTATATTTTAATGGGTAATTAACAATTCTGGTTGCTTTGCGTTTAGCACGATAATAGTACATTACTACAGCGGCCAGCAAAAGAGGCGTTGATGGACGAACGTAAAAACGTACGTAAGTCCATCAATGCCTAGTTGTGGCCAAGGCTTGTATAGTACTTTTCTGAAATAATGCGCGGAAATTAAAACTACTTTTCGAAATCAGATGAACAAAACGAACAACGATATTTTTTCCCTCGTTGAAGTGTTAATTTGTTGTTATTTTTCTAAAACAGCTTTCAATATGCAAGGCAGTTCGAAATTTAAATGAAACCATTGATAAGTTACCTCCTTGATTGCCATATTTCGGAGTAAAAGATCGTTCCATTTTTAAATTACACGACAAATATGGATTTCAATATAACTTTTGCCGGCCGCTGCTCGCATGTAGGTATGTGGCCAGTACAGCAATATCAATTTATCTCGAAGAAGGTTGTCAAGATAATGCTCCTATTTGCAAGCATGTTTTAAAAATGTTAGTTACTTACAACCCTTTGGTATGTAAAATAACTATCTACAAGTTGGTTTCGTAATTTTCCTTGGTGCATTATGTCGTCGAAAGGTACATTCTTTTTTTCTGGATCCACAATATTGTTTTGATTTTCTACATTAACAAACTAGGGGCCCTTATTCACTTTGACCACTTAGCGATTCCTCGCTCAAACCACGCCAATCTCGTACGTGGTTACGAAAATTTCAAAATTCGTATCCTCCATGACACTCACAACTTATATTGTGATTGTACTAGTACATGAAACTGACAAATTATATGGTTATTGTACAAATATAATAACTTTAAAGTTTGTAGGTACGATAGAGAAAACGCATTTTGAAAATGTTGAAACTACGTACGAGAATGGCGTGGGTTTGAGCAAGAAATCGCTAAATGGTGATAGGGAATACCGACCAAGGTCGTTTATTCTTCATCACTATACTAAGACGCTTCCTTATCCTTAGCTTCGATGTTTCTCAAGGAAATGAAGAAGCCTTTAATCATACTAAATAAAAATGTATCAGAAATCGCTCACCAAATCTTTACATTGAACAATAACTCAAAAGGCGAAAAGTGACTGTAGAATTTTGTCATATTACGGGATTAAACACATTTTTCCGACGGATTGGCTTGTCGAAGAGCATTCATCATAGATCCTTGGGGAAACCATTGGGTCGGGAATAATTTGGAAAAACAAGGGATCCCGAATCATTCACCTGTCTTTTGTTTCGGGAGATTTAATTTGATAATAATACGGCTGAATGATTAGGCACGGGACGCCTGGAATATACGTACAAGTAGAAAAGAATACCAATCTGTTTGCAAACAAGGAATGGTTATTAAAATTTAGTCTATTACTGAATGAAAGATATTCAGCGTCATATAATTGGTTTTTCAAAGTAATTGATGAAAACTGAGCGGTGTATTGAATAACATGATAAAATTAATAAACACTTAGTAAGTGCTATTTTCAACAACGTGAACTCGTAAATCCAATTTTTTAAGAATTTTAATTCATATTGATGTAAGTAATTTCTGAAAAAAATATTTTATCAGCATTATTCCTGAACAAAATTCAAACGATACCCCTTTGATTGACTATAAAAAAGGTTTCGGTAATTGGACGAAATCCCATTGTATTGTTACAAGTCCGTACACTATTTCGAACTCTGGCTATTGAATAAGTCATATGTAAATGTAAGCGAAACAACATAGAGGTTTATTTTGCCATCGAAACTTAGGAATATTCGGCAATGAACCAGTTATTTATTATTACAATATTGTATTTCTTTTTAATCCGTTTAATATTTGCGATAATTGAAAATTATATTGATGAGGTCTGGGAACGACGTATTTCGGTTCCAGGCAATATAAATAATAAACTAAGTATGTGATTTAGCGATATTAGATTTCTTATTAAGTCTATTTGTGAATTCTGCAAGTATCACATCGCACTACGTCTACCAGGCTCCCATGAGGTCGTAGCAAATATATTTAGTAAACATATTTTGCCTCGGGCAAGTTTACTTAGGACCGAGCTCCGATAAATTAAGCTAAAGTTGGTTAGAACAAAAACAAAAATTTGATTAGCATATAAACCAACTGAAGTCCTTGACTAAGGGGGTGCAAATGAAAATGTGATTGGCTAAGTAAATTATGACGGTTGGTCTAGCTCGAGCGAAAATACAATTATGATAATTGAATATTTTGAAGCTTACGCGGTTTGTTGCAAAGCTCTTTGTTGCAAATAAACTTGCCTTAAAAGCGCGTACAATTTCCCATTGTGTTCTACGTACCTCTGTAAAGTTTATAACTACCTGGTAATTTTTGTTAAAAATTTAGCAGCCCTTCCCCCTCCGCTTTTTGTCAGTTCTTTCGGCATTGTTGTCAAACTTTTGCGTGAGTCCTGTGATGTCAAAACTTACTGAACAATCAACTTTGCCGGAACGAGGCAAACGTAAATATTCTTCTGCTCTATTTATATAGGTATATTTTTATAGTTAATTCTGTGTCAGAAATACGCTTTGCGATTATTTTCTAATCCGGAAAATTGTTACATGTTATATCGTTTAGTATTGCTATGATTGATGGAACAATTTATCGTTGGTCCACTTACTTTCAATGCGTTGAGAATTTGATATATTATTTCAATTGGTCCAATTATCAATTGAATAATATCCATAACAAACTATTGTTAAAATCATTTTCAATTAGCGGGTTCAATCTCGAGTTCCCGTTATCTTATCTTAACATCTTTACAAGTAGTTATATTCTGTTCAACATTATAGGTACCTTAATTCAATCCATGTAATTAAAACGATATGCACGCATAATGATAATTAGAATTTGTCTCATAGTTTGTTTCATGGTCCCGAGATATTCTTTAGTTCTCTCTAGCAAGTGACGATTTAAAACTTGTTTAAAAAATAACATTCAATTGAAAGAATATGAACACGATTTCCATATTACAAGATCGTGCAATGTGTTGTCTTATCTCAGATACCGTCTCACCCTTATCGAAAATTTAAGAGAACATTCGCCCCAACTGGAAAACGCCCGAATACCCTCCGAGGGCATCCTCAACTTGCTGAATAAGTTAAGTGCAGTTTAAGTCATATTTATGGCTACATTTACTTACAAACGAGGGTTTTTCAAAGGGGAATTTCAGGCTTTTGTGCGAGATAAAAGCAAGTTTCACGAGTACATTACGTAGATTAATGCTGATACGTAAAGTCAATTTTGATTAATAAGATTCCTTCCATTTTCTTATTCTTTTGCCTTGTTTTGGTAACACAATATGCAATATGTAATATTGTGTTATCGGGTGTATCCTGGTATCGGAAGTATTAATTTCGGCAGTCGACCTTTTACGCCTCGCGACTCCTGCCCCCCTGGTACCGTGCGAGGCGCGAGACTTTCTCGCGAGAAATGTAGGCAACATCTGTGCTTTACGCAATTTCACCTTGCAAAAAGGAAACTTGAAAATTCAATATAACCTTTCCCCTCTTTTCCCTAATTTAATGAAGTATAAAGTTGTTTGCGCAGGAGATTACGACACTGCTGATTCCCTTCTCTAAGATTACGAGTCGTCGGGAACAAGTTTAAAATTGTGATTAACGCTCAAAAGATCTGGTGCCACGCGCGGATCTCATTTGTCATGCTGCGGCCTCTCAAACTCTGACGTTTGATATAAATCATCCGGCGACACTATTTATGGAGATAACTTACACTCCCCGGCGTTCATTTCGGAGATGAACGGTAATTTTCTTTTATTTTTTATCGCCGCTGTCTCCGGCCTAATTCCGACGATATCTCCCGGATAAGTAATATCGCTACAGTAGACAAAATGGCGACGATCTGCGTCGGCATTCGAGTAATATTCGATTCAGCAACTACTAGGTGAGGTCGGGGCGCGAAAAATTCATCCTAGTAAATCATCGTTCGGAATAACGCGGCAAAATGACGGTTTCTCGCAGAAACGCAACTTTTTGCCGAGTCGCCCGTTTGCCGCCTCTTTTGTGAACGAGCCAACTTTAAGCCGAGTTTATTTCAATTAGGACGCGTGAATCGGCGCTTAGTTTGTTACTTCCCACTTCTTTGAAAAGTGCAACGTTGCGGATTTGTTTTTCTTTCTGCAACTTCAATCGGATCTGTTGGATGTAGTTAAAGAGAAATGGATATCCATTTCGAAAGATGAAGCACTGTTGAAAATCCTCAGGGAGTTAGAGGGCTGATAGCATAGGCGACCTTCTGATAAAGTATGTGGCCCTAGTAAACTCAAATTTTATTAGAAGGACCGTGTTTCGTCGCTCAAGTATTGGGCCAGATTTACAGTGCTCTTAAAAAGGTTTGTTATTTCAGTATATTATTTGGCAAACGGGGCGTAAGTTAGTGTTACGGGATACTTTGTGCGCAGGAAGGCGCCACCTTTGTGGCTTACGCAATATTTTCTGTTTATAGCTCCTTCCTGAAAAACGGCGATACTTTAACATTGCAAGTAAGTTTCATATAAAGAAAACGTTTTAGTTATACAAGTACCTAAACAAAAATCGGACTTTATTATATTCATTCAGAGAATTCAGCGCCAAGCTATTCATAAAAAAAAACTGGGATATTAAACATGCTGTAATCTAAAGATAATCTAGTGAGATCGTAAGTAATTGAGAAATAAGCATTAAAATTACAATAAATTCGAAAAGACTATTCGATTATTTCTTAAGCCAAACTACTGTAGCTTTAAAAAGGGACTAGGTCATCATAACTCTCACATAGTTTGAAAACCGGCAAAGTTAGATGCTCTTCCTCATTTTACATCCACTAAAATGCTATCAGCTTAGACTACCAAATAACTGAGCTCAAAACTTTCCCCGACAACCTAAAAACCCGGCTATCTCTCTAATTGCCAACCGCAGTTTACATCGAGTTAACCAAAAGTAATTGCGTCTTACTCGAATGACTTGAAGTCTGCAAACAGAGCAAATTTAATTATCCCCGTCTGATCGCCGCCTAATCTGCGACTCGGGCTAGTTCGCAACTGGATGAAGCCTATCAGCCATGTGGTAAACAAGGGTACGTGTTGCCTTATGTAATTTCTAGATTAGAAGCTTAAGAAACATTGGGCTAGACTTTTAATAATGAACGACGTTGCCGAGCTTGGATGGAAAATAATGTTGATTCTTGCAGCATTCTTGGTTATGATGATAGACAGATTCACACAGTCAGTAGGGAGTATTGCGTTGTTCTTCGTTGTTATTAATTCCTAGTATCTTAGTAATTTGTCCTATTATTATACGTGAATTAAATTATCTTGAAAAAACCTTGAACGTAAGATCGTATTATTATGTTTAATCCCTGCAAAAAAAAATGCAAGTGCTAAATCCTAAAAATCTTTTACAGCCCATCGAATTATTCAACTCATCACAACTTTTCTCAACTTATTTTTTTCTTTTTAATTCCGTTTGGCGCTTGGTTTGGCGCCAATCGACTGTGCTCGATATAGATGTCGCCACTGCGCCTCGTCCAGAAACTTGGAGAGGAAGCGCCTCGGAGCCGCCTCGCTTGATTTATGGCTGTGGAGCGAACCTCGCAAACAGCGCACTTATTAAATTGTGACATAAAACGATAGTGTTAAAGTCGTCTCTTAATAGCTGACAAAAGTTACTTCCAAATTAATTTCGTTGGTGAAGTTCAAAAATTGCCCTGGCATGCCAATCCAATCACAGATGGTAATCATGTAAATTCATTTACGTCTCTTGATTGCCACATAGCACACATCGCTTATGTATTGTTCATTTCCATAAAAACGTGACTCCACTGCAGAACGCCAGGAAAAGCCTTATCTGCTATCATCTCGGCTTCGCCGTACGTAATCCGTGTACGACGTACTAGCAATAACAAAGAGACCGTTTCATTTCACGCGCGAGAAATGGTTCCACTATCGCATTGGAACAAAAGAACTAAATCATTTCGGAGCGCTCTAGGATCCAGCGGTGCATGGACCTATCCAAACGTGCCCTCCGGATGCGATAATTAAAAAACTTTCATGATTATTTTTATTGGCCATCTCCTCTCGTTTTCTTCACTCCCAGTATTCGTTTCGTGGAAACTTGGACTATTCGCGGAAACGGCCCAACATAGAACAAAACTTTTATTGTTCCGTCGAGAATTATGTCTTTGGTTTTATTGAATTGACTCTTTTCGTGTTTGTGTTGAATTGAAACATTTTGTTTCGCCGGTTTATTTAGTTTTTTGTGTCTATTTCGCCATTTATATTTTGCATCCCGTTATGTGTTCCTAGTAAGAACATAAAACATCAACAAACAGTTGCAGCACTTGAGTGGCTCACCACTTCCCCAGCTTTCTGCTGAGCAAACAAACAGTAAGTGCTTCCCCCGCAGGCCGTACATACGACACCCAACAGCAATTCGAAACTGTTTTACACGAATAACCCTTTTATAATACGTAGTATCTTATTTTGGCTTAAATAAAACTTCTTTTCTGAAATTTTAAATACGAAATGAGAAATACAGCTATCGATATAGTAATAATAATATTTAAAGATAAATACCTACCTAGCATTTGCATTTAATATATATATATATATATATATATATATATATATATATATATATATATGACATGACACTACCTGTGAACAAAACACAAATATCCATAAATAGGAGAGCGCGAAGAAACTTAAGATATGCTTACAAATATCTATAATTTATTTTGAAGAAATCTTTTCATGAAATACTAGCACTTCGGAATGAAAAAATTAATCTTGTTCACTAAAGTATTTTTAAATTATTTTCAATTGTAAAACGCACTTAGAACTTTTTCTGAATAACAAACAGCGAACACTTTCGAACCTATTCAGAATAAGCAGTGAAATTAATATTAGGTACTTAATAATGAATAAGTATACGATTCTCCTAATAAATTAAACAACTTCCATATCCATCCATCCATACGTCTGTTGTAAAAAGGTTATGATTTATTTATCATGGTAAAAAGCTTTTGTCATATGACAATAACGTCTTTTTACAGTTATGTGCTAGTAGTAAAACCTCGGGACCAAGTCGAATGGAGATATTACTTATTGCTTTTCAGGCGCCTTTGTTTCGTTTGATGCGTCAGTTCGTTAAGTTAATATTTTTGTAGAGTTATTTGTTCTGATACTTCAATTTGCTACGCTTTTAATTATTTTGATTAAGCATGGAAAGTAAGTCAATGATGATTGACGACCTGTTTGGCGCAGAGGTACTAAACCCGCTTTCTACGCCAGAGGTCCCGGGTTCGATCCGCGGACAAGACAAATATTTATGTACATGAACATGTCTATTTGTCTTGGTCTGGATGTTTAATATGTATATTATGTATGTATTTACAAAAAAAACGTTATAAGAGTGTTTATCCGTTATCTAGTATTCATAACACAAGTTCTTCATGAAACTTAACGTGGGCTAGATAATTGGTGTGATTGTATGAAATTTATTTATTTATTTTATGATGATGGAAAGTGGAATAATTTCTTTGAGAGCAAGGTCTCTGTTTAAATGTCTTCTGTTTCTGTAAAGTCTCTCTTAAATGTTTTACTAGATTTTCTCTTGTTTTTTTACTAGTATTGATGGACATTGTATTTTTATTGATTGCAATTGACATTTTGTATAAACCTGCATTTTTTTTTCCTAATTTGTACCTATACTTTATACAGCTACTACGGTTAGCTTAAGAAGCGGAGTCAAAAACAAGATCTTAATTGTACCTTTCTCATAGGCCAAAAATCATTTCATTATTTATCCTATCTTTATGCCAAAGTTTAACGAATTCGATTCCATGATTTAGGCGTGAAAAGTTAGTTAAGGTGGCACGACTTCCATAAAAACAAACATTGCACGTTAATTGGTTCATCATACCTTAATAATTCATAGATACATGCACAACTAACTCGTTTCAGTTATTTGTTTGCGCGAAATTATTAAAAAATGTACTTTCATACATGAGGTATATAAATGTGATGAGTCACACACACATACGTAGAATTATTGAAATTATAAGATATTAGGTTTTTCGAGATTTATGTATGAACGTACTTTTTTATTATTTTACGCAAACAAATAACTGAAACGAGTTAGTTGTGCATGTATTTATGAATTATTAAGGTATGATGAACCAATTAATGTGCAATGTTTGTTTGTATGGAAGTCGTACCACCTTAACAGACAGTTACTTCCTTATTTATTATATTATTATGGATAGTTCAGGAAATAATTCACTCGCTAGCCCAGAGTAACTAACGGGGCATGATAACATAATCTCAAAGGGACGTTAAATTTGCTTGTCGGATTTGGTATTTCAGATGTAGGAACGTTCTTTAGAGACAACAGTTTCTCTCTACGAGAATGTCTTACACATTATTAAGATTTAAACTACGAAAATAACTATTTATCCCCAAAAATGTTTTTTTTTTAACTTTTGCATAAACAAGGTAGGGTAACTCACGGATACATGCTCCGATTTCAAGAACTCCTAATAGGGACCTCAAGACCGAATTGCCTTTTACAAGATAGCCCACTCCGTATACCCCAAATGTCGGCCGCAAGAGGCGCTTTAAAGTTCTTGCTTGCGTCTGAATCAGCAATTATACATTTTGACGCGCGAAAAAAAGATTAACATTACTTTCGTGCTACTTTAGTTTCGTGAGCGGATTGGTTTTGTTACTTGTTGATCGTTACGTAAGGTAACTAATAATAGTTTTAAACAAATTTTTATTTATTTTAATTATAAGTTTTTTATTTACAACAAAAGGCACCTATCCTCCACGAAACTGATAGTTGCTTCATGGTGGAATAGATGCTTAATGATTTAAGTTAAACCGTTACACCTTAATTCAGTCTCAAACATTTCAGCATTCACATCCGGGGGGTTGCTCTGGACGGGATCGCGTTGAGTTCCAGGTTGAATGTCAATAACTATTTCATTTTCGATTTTCGACGTAGGTTCGATATTGATGGGTGCTACAATCGATTTATAGAATACAAAATTGCTTTATTTAATTTCAGGTGTTAATTTTTACTCTTATTACTTATTATAAGTCATAATTTTCCATTGTAAATGTTGTTTCTGTTAAAGCCGATTAGTTTCTTGCGGCCTTTCTTATCAGTTAAAAGATGTCCAGATTTAAATAATTATTACGCTTATCTTTTTCTAGAGTGGTTCCTAACCTTTTCAGAACTGTTAACCCTAAGGCCTGTTACAAAAACTGATCCCCCCCTCCCCCTTCGCCATTTAAAATGATTTCAAGTAAATACAAACCTTTATTCATAAAACATTTACCAACATTTAACAGTTTGTTATTGGATCGCGAAAGAGCGCCATGCCGCGTACCTAATGATATTATATTATTACATCAAATAAAAAAATCGGTTTATTCATTACACCTCTGTTACCCCCATAGAATAGCTGTTATACCCCCGCGAGGGTAATTGCCACTAGGTTCGGAACCAATGTTTTAGACAGAGCGATAAAACTAGGCATTGAATGATTTGTTAAAATTGCCGCTCACTTAAGATAAAGTCACATTACAAACAATAAAATTTGTGGATGATAGATCAGGAACAATAGAATAACACGTCTGAACAGTACGAGTCGCACAAACAAACTAAAAAAAACTCGCGCTGCATACACAGTCTAAGCATAATTTTTAACTAATCAGATGCCAGTGCATGTCTTCCCTATTATCTCGTTTCAGTGAATAGACTATTACTTTAATAATCAAATATGTGTTACATGCATGAGCTTTAAGGTGAAGGATCACACTTGATGTATGCATAAACAGTTTGTTGATTTGCACATGATTTGTAAGCAGTGAGGCAATTTCGAAAAGTGCAGCATCTATCCGTGAGTTAGCCTATTCCTCATTTTGATTGGAAATCTCTTTGGAAGCTACCTACACTTTGAAAATAAATCAAATGTATGTGAGCCAGGTAAACCACTGCATGTTATGAAATAAATAACGGTTCCCCACAGCTTTTTCAATATTTTTTCATTGAAAAAAAAAACCTCGCATCGCCATATTTCACGGTTAAATGCACAAGCTGCCAGGGCAACAGAAGCCTGTAGGGACTGCTAATATTGCTCCACACCACATAATAATTTTTATGCTGCATATTTATGGATACGTTGGGGTCATTCCTGAGATAAGTTATGTTGTGTATCATTAAAATGGCTTACCAACCTAAAGTTACATTGTTCAAGTAACCTCGTTATAGTCTATAGTATACATAACGCTAATAGTCTATACTATAGCATAGAACAACATCTGATAAGCGAAATAGTCATGTAGTTAGCCGGAGCTCTAATTAATATTAGTCGTGAGTAGGTATGGAATATCCTATTACGGTTGCTGACAGATAAGACATGCCTTAATTGATCGTATTGGTCATTAAGCCGATTTTTTATTGTTGTTATTAGCATTGCTAGTAATTATAATGCCCATGATAGGCAAATACAAAGGGCTTAATGTTAATGCTATACTAATTATCCATTTCGTCAAAGATTAAAATTCGCACTGAAAGCGTTAACATTTTTTGTTTATGAAAGCACCAGGGCCTCATAAACATCAGCGTGTAAAATAAATGGCAAAAGGGACTAATTGTTTTTTTTAATCAAAACTCGTTTCTATTATGTGTGAGGAAAAAGTTTGCGTCTGTCAACCTTTTTAAACGCGATTCGTGCGGCCTCCCACTGATGCCGAGATTAGATTACAATTAAGGGAGGATGGTCGCCAAATTAAATCAATCTATTACCTACCAAAATCGTACTGGGGACAGCGAGTCTTGTGTGTGACAAAAGGATACCATTACAATGTATATTTAGTTATTCTTTACATACTTATAATTATGTATTGAGTAAGACGATGAGAAAAAAAACAGCCCTTGACGAGTTTCTTGCCGGTTCCTCTCGTAACAAGGTCGCCCGCCGTAGGACTTTGTGTTTGTAGGACCGATGGCGTAGCTTCTTTGATATTAACAGATGCTTGCAACAACCTAGACTAAATAATAGTTATTTGTTATGCAAGGCTGGAAAGTTGGTTATTAGCGACGACTTACCTCTATTGAAACCTGAGCAAGCGAAGGATGCTAGGATTTGATTGAATCCTGACCGAAGCGAGGATTTCAAAGGTACCTTTGAAATCCTCGCTTTGGTCAGTACAAGACGCTAAAAACTTTTCTGCCGAGCGCAACACACAATTTTTCACCTCACAACAGCGAGGAACATTTTATGGTTGTTTCCGCGGTCAACTTCCGGTAAAAAATTCCTTAAACAAGAAGTTTAATCTAAATGTACCTTATTCTTGTTGTTTTAATTATATAAAAAACTAAAATAATAAAAAAGAGAGTATTATAGTTAATTCAAAGTTATTTAAAGTAGGAATATATTGTAACTTATAAATAACAATAAAAACGATTCGGTAAATGTTGGCATTGACATGACAAAGACAATTTAAAAATAAAGGTTTATGTCACGTTCCGTAATCCAATCATAGGTTGTGAAAACTCACCCAGCCTAATATAAAATTCTTAAAACAAATAGATTAATATTATCATTATTGTTCTTATGATTCAATGTACTAAAATAATATAATAAAATTAAAACGGAGTATTATAATTAATACAAAGCTATTTAAAATAAGAATAAAATGTAACAAAAAAGTCAATAGTGCGATTTGGAACGCATTATGACATATCTTTAGGTATTAAATTAAAAAGTACTTTACCGCGCTAGGCCGCAAAAACCCATTTTCAACGCAGAAACTGAATGACAAAACCTCCCTTTCCGAGCGTGTGAGGTGAAAATGATATTGAGTTTGTGATTAAGTATATCAAAATCTTTATATATCTTTATCTTTACTTCAAGAACAAAGGACAAACAGAGTCCTGCTAAAGAACTGACCTGATTCATAATTTTCACCAAATTGTTTAACTTTTGCGTACTCTTACAGATTCTAATCGTCGTAGAGATAATTAACTAAATGAAATTAACCCTTTTATTTTGACAGTTTCTTAAAACATTAAGCGAATTCCAGACTCGAATTTCGTGTAGGTAAACGTTTAAATGTACGTGGGTAATTAAACTAATTAGTAATTACGTTTAGCAACGACATTTGGATATACATTAGGTATTGCTATTTTTCTTTTATTTATATAGTCTCTAGTTTTAACCGCCTCTGTGGTCTAGTGGTACAACCACCGGTATCAGACCCAGGGGTCCCGGGTTCGATTCCCAGTGGGGGTACATATTGTATCCGGTTTATTTGGTGGTAGGACTTGTTGTAAGTCCGCCTGGCTAGCTACCACCATCTTATCAAAGTCTGACGCCATAACAACAATGTTTTCAGCATTGTTGTGTTCCGGCAGTTAAAGATAAGATAGCCAGTTCCTCAGTGATTGGGGATTCCGGGAGAGGCTCACTTCCACCTTCAGCCTTATCAATACTTAACATCAGGTATGATGAAGGCTAAGAGTCTCCCCGTAGTTCACAAAAAAAAATATAGACCTTAGCACAGACATAGATTTCTGTGGACCTTAGATTCGGTTAATTTGTATTACTTCGAGGTAAGCGCTAATAACTGCAGCACAGTCTTTGACTACTGTAGTCAGTAACGCTAATACAAATAAATTATTTATTTATTTATTTATGGTATACACAACAGATAACAGTCAATAACAACATGAAATGAGAGCAATGCAAGTTTCGAACAAGACTGACATCCAAATACGTGTACACACAGAAAATCATGCGATGCGAAAACATAAGAAGAAAAAAAAAATAAAAAAAAAACATAACTACAATAAACATTGACAATAAATTTCCTTTAAATGATAAATATTAAATAATAAAATTATACAAGAAAGTATTCCTATAAATGCAATAGAATTTACATTAATCAAATAACATAAGATTATAGAATTACGGTAAAAATAAATTACCATACAGTGATTATCTATGATTATTAGATTACATTATACAATTATAGGATACATATAATTTTTAAAAATATAATTTATACAATGATCGGAAACATAAACTTTATTGAAATAAGTTATTAAATAATCAAGGAATTTGAATATTATTAATATGAAGTTAAAAAAAAATATTTTTTGCTTGAGTCTTAAACACAGTGTGCTTTGTAGTGTAGATATCGAGTTGTTTATTTGACATGATTGGATCATTATTTAAATCATTATATTGCCGGCACATTCTTACTATGGGGTTATAATACGAAGTGTTATTTTTAAATATGTTATTTATCGCATAAGAGTGTGACATATCTGGCATTTTTATGCTGATATCCTGAATGTTGATTCTGTCAATAAATGACTATCCTATTAATAATAATTAATAAATATTTCTTACACTCACACCAATAATTAACCTAGTCCCAAAGTAAGCACTGTAAGGCTTGTGTTATGAGATACTACGGTAGCTCATATAAATACATATAATTATACATATATAAGTATTTATGTGTAAAAATATATATAAACGTCCATGACTAAGGTCCAAATACTCGTATTCGTCATACAAACATTTGCCCCTACCGGGATTCGAACCCAGGAGCTCAGAGTAGACGACATCTTGAATGCGGTGTACCTACGTCGGTACCACTCTACCACTGTCAAATAAGGAGCGCCTGAAGAAGTTTAATTTGAAATTTGGTGTTAATTTACGTTTTTAGGGTTCCGTACCTCAAGAGGCAAAAACGGAACCCTTATAGGATCACTTCATTGTCCGTCCCTCCGTCCGTCTGTCAAGACCGTTTTTCTCAGGAACGCGTTTAGGTATCAAACTGAAATTTATATCTAATACTCAGGTCTACTGTCCCTTGGAGCTGTGAAAAAAATCAAACTTCTAAGCCAAAGCAATCAAAAGATACAGCCGTTTATGCCACAAATTTTCGCTAATTTTCGAAACTAGCACGGGAATCAAAACCTACTGGGTACTTCCCGTGAACTTAGAATCTTGAAATTTGGTACAGATAAAGGAAAAATTGCGAAAACCGTAAATTTTTAGTTACATCATATAATAAAAAATATTTTACGGAACCCTCTTCGGTGCGCGAGTCCGACTCGCACTTGGCCGGTTTTTTTTTAATTTTTTCACATTTCTGCACTTTTTTAGCGGTAGCGGTCTATAAACAAAAATTTCTAAATCCGGTGTTGAATTAAAAGCTCGATTATATTCGGGGAAAGTTGATGTAATTTTCAAATATAACAATATCAAATGCTGAGTAATAGTATACTTAACTAAGCATGAAATTAATTATTAAACAAACGTTCTGACTACAGCGATCATGGCAATCGCGCCATAATCATGGCAGAATTATTAATAAGCAGGTGCGCGCGACTTACCTATAGTAATAGTGGCTTGCTCCCATAAGGCCCATTCCATATTAATGAGCAAATTACCCTGGCAAACTCCTAAATGAGATAAGTTTTGATGAATCTAAGGTCCAATGAAAAATTGAACAGGATTATCGTTACCCGAGACGGCATATCCTCAGCCTCCCACGTTTCAAATATTCAAATTGAAACCATTTGTTAAGCCGGGAACACCGCTAATTATAATATTAACGCCTCGTTTGTGATTTAAAGTGATTTAACTTTGCAGGATTTCTGACTTTTAGGCTGTACGTACTTATCTTTTTTTCGGGCGCAGGTAGTCGGAGAAAGAAAAGCAAATACACACTATCTCTAATAAAAAATTATATTTAATTAATTTAAATTCAAAAGTTACTTTTTATGCTACATATTAAGCATTGTTACCCGTATACAAGTGTTATCTCCTCGTTAAATCTATACGGTACAAAGAACCACAATGGATCAAGTCCAAAATTCACTCTCCGCACTGATGGACATGTTTCAGAGCAGAATGTCTAGTTTTGAAGCAGAGTAGTAGAAAACGCCGTCCGCAAGCCACACAGGTCTAGCCACAGCATTTTCTACCTTTAAACTATTATTCATACTTGAGTCACTAAACGGGCTACAATCACAAATTCATATACTTGCACGGACGGTCGATAAGCTTGAGATGCAGGGCCGTAGGAAAATCCTAATGTTTCACATCTTGCCAGAACAGGAAGACGAAGTCACTACTCATTTGGCAGTTTAGATAGTCACAGAAAACCTTAAAATGGATGGGTTCGTGAACAGTGACATTAAGCGGTGCCACAGTTTAGGGCGGTCAGCTGCCACAAGTCAGAAGCCTCGTCCCATCATTGTAAAGTTCCGACAGAGTGCCATTCGTGACAACGTTTAGTATGCGAAGGCTTAACTAAAAGGCACTAGTACAACTAGTAGTTGCGACTCAGTTGATGGAAAAGTACAACTTCTAATATCTACCCTCGTCAAGCTGTATGATTTCAGTTCCCTGCCCGTTATGTCAAGATGAAGCATCCCCCATCACCGTGGTTCAACGACGAAATCAAACGAATATCTGAGTGCAAAAACGTCGCTAAAATTAGATATAAGCGCCGTCCTACTCCTTCAAATTGCGAAAAGAACGTAAACGTCCGCAATCAACGCAATGATCAATTCAGTGTAGGAATGCACAACAACAACAACAACGCCACAATATCCACAACTCGGTAGACAATGAAGATCCGGCGAAAGTCTGGAAATTTCAAAGGTCATTGGGCATTGGGAAGCAACGTCATAATTTCTCATCTAAAAGTATTGATATCAATTTGCTGAATCAGCACTTCACTTCTTCTCACACCATGGATTTAACAACCAAGGTTGATACTATCAACTCTCTTTCATGTCTTCCGTGCCCAGATTACCCGTCCTTTTCTCTTCGTCAATTCACCGACTGTGATGTTAAAAAGAGCATTATGTCTATTTCCTCTAATGCTGTCGGAGACGACTGTATCAGCGTAAAATGATTCTTCCTATCCTTGACGAAATCCTTTCTATCATCTCCCACATTTTAAATTACTCCGTTCTCACTGGTGTCTTTCCATCAGCTTGGAAAGATGCACAGGTCAATTCACTACCAAAAAAATCCAAACCATCCTCCTTTTACAGACTATATACCGATTTCTATTTCACCACCACCAATTATCCACCTTCCTTCTTAACAACCGACTCCTCTATCCTTACCAATCCGGGTTTCAAGCGGGGCACAGTACCACCACAGCATTAGTGACAGTCACAGATGATATCAGGTCAGGGATGGAGAATGGCAGCGTAACGATTCGCGCTTTACTAGATGTTAGTATGCATTCAACTGTCTATTTTAACATACCTCCAGAGATGATTGACTGTTTCGTAGTTTCCTGTCTGGGCGCCGGCAGCGGATTCGCATTGAGAATACCCATTCTTCTTGGTGTGATATCTCTGCTGGGGTACCGCAGGGTGGCGTTCTATCTCCATTCCTCTTAGCTATCAAGATGCAAGCGCCTATTGACCGCCTCCCTCAAGCCATCAATATATTAAATGGCGATTTGGCAAAAATATGTAACTGGAGCAGGTCATACGGCCTAAAAGTTAATCCTTCGAAGACTCAAACTATCATTATCGGCAGCTCCGGATTTACAAATAGGATCTATTGGTGTCATTTGCTATCACATTTGACGGTGTTAGATTGACTCCCAGCGACAAAGTAAAAAAACCTGGGTGTGTACCAATGCACTCTACCTTTCTAGTCAAATCTTTTCAACAATTCAAAACGCACAATCCCTGTACACTTTAATAAAACAAGTAAAGGAGCACTATCTGTCCTTGCAATTATAAATAATCCTATAAAATCAGAGACTTTATCCATATTATATGTACCTATGTATAGTATATTTATATATTTTATGTAGTTATATGTATAATATTTTATTTATATGCGTAGGTATATGCTTTTATATACATAGTTATCAGTCCAAAAACACCACAAACTGCCCATTCCGTTGCAATTTTGTTTCGTCCAGATAAACAAATTTGCACCACTCTTGTGTCGTCCTTATAAATTTAATCTATTGTTTTTGGTGTGGACATTAAATAATATTTCGTTCATATTTTATTATTTATAACTTGGCGTTGCTAGTTATATTACATTTCTTCTCGTGGCTTCCGGCTTTGAATTTAGATTCTCATTTAAGTATTTTAATAAATAAAAAATAAATTTATTTTCTCTTAGTATGGAAATGATACGTTTCGGACTTAATATATTAGCAACGGCAAAATTTACCTGTTTTAATGCTCTCTACATGAGTTCGCCAACGCTCTATTTGTAATATGTTATGCAGCATACATATGCAGTACTCATATATTCAGTTCAGCATAACTCAGTACTGAGATCAAAGGTGGTATTATGGTATGCATTTGTATTTACAGAAGACTAGAATCTTGTGATGTGTACAAAGACACTGTCCCTATAATTGTTAAGCGAACGACGATAATTTGCAATAATAGGCTACGATGTGCAACGAGTTCTTTATAAAATGCGTAATTAAGTACCTAGTTTTTCTTCTTCTGTGAACACGAGAAAGTGTTACTTTCTAATGTTCTGTGGACCCTTGTCATTGTTTTTGTGTCTATTCCAAACAGGGCATGCGCATGAATGTAGGTACACGAAATTTACATACATAGATACCAGCTCACGTTTATGTCCCGCAGGAGGGTTAGGCAGACGTTTAAACTTAAAAAAAAAAAACAGTTTTTAAATTTTTTATGCAAATCATTTGTTAACCTACCAACTGTTGTTTTTATCTCATCTTGTTGCATTCATTTCAGCACAACGGAAAATATACCTATATAAGTTGCAGTAACTGACAAATTACAACTCTTCATAGTGGCTGTTTAACTTGACTGCGTACTCATTTAAGTTGGACCGGCAACTTAAGAACAGACAGGGTTAAGTAACGCGCCGGGCCGAGTTGGCAAGTTCGTTTAAGTTAACATACGAGTAAGTGTGGTTTTGGACGCGTTTGCTCACTATTCTAACTTAGAATTTTAGACTGTAATGACTGGTTGACAGGATGCGAGTTCACGCACGAGAAATGCTCTGACGATCCTCGAAAGCTCGCATGCGAACACGAACATACCGAAAACGAATGCAGCGCGAACGCTTCACGAATGCTATTTCTCTCGTTCGAGAAAGCGGCATGCTCTTCGTGCGTGAAATATCGTATCAAACTGACCTAAGTCTGTGCGTTTTTGCATGGCAGCAGCGGACAGTGATATTCAGAACTTCATTGAATGTTATAACTTTTTAATTTTGCATTTTACAATGCTATCTTTATGTGAGAAATATTAAACAAGAAAATATACTAGAAAAAAGCAACTAGTCTCATGTCCGTCAGGGCGACATGAGACGAGTTGCTTTTTTCTAGTATATTTTCTTGTTTAATATTCTTCATTGAATATGCTGGTGACTATAAGTTGGTTTCTGTATAGAGGATTTCAAGAAGATAACGTGTTAAACCTCACTTATTCATGATGATATTCTTTGAATATTTTGTTTATAATTTAGTTTGGACATTTTTAACTCGTCAGGTATAGGGAAATAAGATAACAAATATTTCATTGTTGTGAGACCGCCCCAGTGCTGCCGGCGCTCGTGATACGTAGACGAGATATTAGCTAAAATTCTTAATTGAGAAACCGACCAAATATATGCCTAAGCTTTTCCACAACGATGTCTGAAATAAGATCCAATCTCAAACTTAATCAAATGCTAGACGAGAACAATAACAACAACAAATCAGACAACAATGGAATATCTATTGTGTCTATTCGGGGCCTGAGAGGTCAAAGGTGTCCTGTAACAAAACTTTCAGCCAACAAAAACAACATACATACCTACATACAACGTCTTTAACAAGCATAAAGATCACGAAATAACATCAAGTTAAACTCCTACGTTCAATATGTAAAGCATTTTTCAGGCGAGCAATCTTCACGTGTTCACGCGTAACTGGCGTCAGGTCTGAATAGCGCTTAGTTATGCAGTTATCTGCGGTTGCCATGGCGACGGGCCTGTTTAAGCTCGGGCGAGTCGCTTGCGAGCTGTTCGTGCGTTAAAAGCTTAACAGAATAGGTATCCCGATACTCAAATGCGATTTGGAACTAATTGAAACCTGTAAAAGAAAATTGACAAGAGAAAATAGTGATTGGAGAACGAGGAAATAGAAAATCGTGTTTGGGGGATGATTGTTTAATAATAACAATTACAACTGATGTTAGGAGATTATACGGTATCATCGTCAAATCAAAGTCAAGCCTTTGCGTGTATTACAGACTATTTTACGAGGTGTTCCTCGAAGTGACCCGTTTTTAAGCATACCTAAGCTATTCCAGTTCCTCAAAGCGAACCTTTTGAGGTCTAATTGATTTGCTTGTCATTTAAAAGGTGCCATTCGAGGGATAGTTAGGTGCACTTGAAAATGGGTGCGCTTCGAGGTATTCCTCGGTTTTACAGCAGTGCCACGAACGCAACTCTTTAGGGCCATACCTCACCGAGATGCCATGGCGACGTGGCCAGCGACGTCGCCAACTAGTTCTTATTGAGATGTAGCGTATGTTGCCAAGTAGCCAGCGTAGCCAGAGTCGACCGCTCCGCATGCGGCGACTGGCGACGCTGGCTACCTGGCGACGTCGCTCACTCAGTAGCCGCGTTGAACTCACGTCGTATTGAAATGCCACACACCCTACATGCACCCTTGAACTACTCCGAAGAATCAACCATTTTAGGCATGTATGATTAAAATATAAATATATGCTTACCTCAATGTCACAAATAGTTTTTCTTCAGGACTTATAGATTTTCTTAATATTGTATAATGTTTAGTTAAATCATTCCGACATAAAATCAATAATTCATCAAATGATGTTAGATGTATGATGCCATGGCGACGTCGCTGGCCACGTCGCCATGGCATCTCGGTGAGGTATGGCCCTTACGTGGCTTAACAAACCGATACAATACGTAACATACATATAATATCTTAATTATATTCTAAATGCGAAAGTATGTCACTTTGTTTGTTTGTTCCTCTTTCACGCAAAAACTACTAAACGGATTTGGATGAAATTTGGTATGCAGGTACTTCAAGTAGTGGATTAACACATAGGCTACTTTTTATCCCGATATTCCAACGGGAACGGGAACCACGCGGAGGAAACCGCGGACGGCCGCTAGTTATATTGATAAATGTTTTTTGAAATAAAAGTTGTTTTACGGATATCAAACGCGCTATATTTCCACGAACTAAGTTGTAATTGTCCATATTTTTAGGTTTTATAGGGGTTTTTTGATTTTTTTATTATTTTGTGTCTTTTAAATGTCTAAATCGTGACTTCAGTAAGTTAGCATATGAAAGCAACGCAACGGTGGCGTTTACGTACCTACACATCACTGATATTTTTCTCATTATTAATGCAAGTAGGTAAGTATTTATTGATTTCACGTGAAGAGGGCACCAGGATTCCGCAGAGGTAGCGCGAGCGTGACGTCACAGGCGCGACGTCGCGGCGCCACTGCCACCGCCCGGGCTGGCATACGGTTCCAGTACAAAGATCCCTGCGATAGCGGTACTAAGGCAACATAAAACTGTTATGCTTTCTTAATAAAGGGGTTTGAACGTTTTGGCCTCGTCACCGGGCCATTTTTTTTATCAGAATAGCGCCGCATGGTAGTACCTATATAAATGGGGGTTGTTACATATTTATTCCATGACGTCTCATCCCACAAGCATATAAATTCTTAACTCATCCCACTAATATATTTTAAATTAAATTCTTATTCTTCTCTTCTTCATCCCAAATCTATTCCTTACTCATCCCACGACAATAAGTATCAAGAAATTGTATTAAAAAGTATGGTTAGCATAAAAAGGATATTAATAAAATTGCTTAACTAATTAAAAAATAAATATTTTCAACGATCTCTAATTTTAACAATGATATGAATTTTAATTTGGAAGGAAATTATTGTACATAGAGCTGATTATCGAAATTAAGTAGATTTAAAGCAATTGTCCGCAAATACATAATCAAGTTTTTTTTTTATAATTTGATAAAACTTACAAAAAAAATACCACGAGGATTTTTATCTATTTATATCAGTTTTTTGGGTCAGGAGTAAACCCAGTTAGTATATTTAATTACCTCTTTCCCTTGATATTTTTATAGTTAGATTTCCAAAGGTCGTGGGTTCGAGTCCCATCTGAGAATCACTTGTGGCCGAGTTGAGTTTTTCCATTATTTTTCTATGATTACATTTTCTACTTTTATTTTGAAATTTATTTCTATATGTATGTAGGTATGCACTTATCATATTATTTTTAGTCAGATTTGTTATATGGGAATACATAAATATATACGAGTTTTGTTATATGGGATGAGTTAGGAATAAGAATTGGGAGAAATAGAAATAAATGAATTAATTTCTAAAGTGGGATGAGTTAAGAATAGAAATGGGATGAATATGGAAAAAGTAAGAAATAGTGAAAAGAATTGATAATGGGATCTATGGTTTGATCACGTAAAGAAAATGAATAAAAGGAGATTGACAAAGAACTAGACGAAAGTGAGTGTCTATAAGTCCTTTTAACTGTCATGTACTTGTACAATAACTCTATAATTTGTAAGTATCATGTAGAAAAGGAATTTAGAAAATGTCAGAACCAGGTACGAGATTGGCGTGATTTCAGCAAGGAATCGCTAAGTGGCCATAGTGAATAAGGGCCCTGACGTGCTGTTGACTTTATCAAAGGTTTATCTGGCTGGCATTAGCTACAATAAATATTTGTTTAATTTTAACTGTATTTGTAAAGCATGTTGTGAACGCGTGCTCGTGTATAACTTAACAAAATAGGTTAAGTCCTAACAGTATTTATGTCGGAGGATTACATTGTTGTTATTTTGAACGCTTCCGTTAAGCATTTAACTTAACGTTCCGGTTTACGTTATAATTTAATGGTTTGATTCGTGCGACAGATAGGATATTGTGGCTATCTAACGTTATTTTATATTATAATAATATATAACACCTTTTTTTAACTATTTGTCAGATCACCTGTTTCTATGGAAGCAATGTCTTCAGCATTGTTGTGTTACGGCAGTTAGAGATAAGATAGCCAGTCCCTCAGTGGTTGAGAGTTTCGGGAGAGGCTCGCTTCCATCTTCAGCCTTAGTTATACTTAACATCAGGTTTGATGAAGGCTTAAGAGTACCTCGTGCGTCGTCCATAA
This sequence comes from Chrysoteuchia culmella, assembly GCA_910589605.1. NCBI lineage: Eukaryota > Metazoa > Arthropoda > Insecta > Lepidoptera > Crambidae > Chrysoteuchia > Chrysoteuchia culmella. The sequence goes on along the minus strand of OU342652.1, from coordinate 22,899,731 downwards.
GAAAAGCAACCTTGAAATCGGATTGTTTATCTATCTATACTATACTCAATTTTAAATTTTGCTAAAGTATATGTGTCGTAGGATAATTTGATAAATAGAATTTTCGCAAAAATCCTAGGGATATTGCAAAAACACAGATAATTATACAATAGTGTTGACAATTCTCAATCTTACTGAAAAAAGATAGGGTTTTTGCAAAATACGGGTTGCTTTAGTAAAATTGGATATTCTTTATTCTGATTGGCTTAATTTTTCTTTGCTTGCTAACTCTTATTCTGATTGGTTGAATGGAGAGATGAGAGAATGGATTGACATTTGAAACGTCAAGTCGTCAACCAATCAGAGAAGATGTTGTTTTGGACGATCCGACCAGCCAATCAGTGTTCTTATTTCATAATAGCCAGCGATTCTTTTCGCAATCTTACTAAGGCATCCAGTTCTTCGCTAAAATCCTATCCTTTTTCAGTAGGATTGAGAAATCACAACACCATTGTCTAATTATCCGTGTTTTCGCAAAATCCCTAGGATTTTTGCAAAAAATCGAAAAATCTAATTATCCTGCGACATATGCAACAGCCGATTTTCATTCCTGTCGAAAAAGAGGTACTTAAACGAGAACGTAGAAGAATATTTAAAGGTTCTGCGAATTAACTCTTTATGGATTAATAATTTATTAATAGCAGCTATTAATTCTAAAGCAACGCCGAGTTGAGACGAGCGATCGCTTAGCCGTTCTGTTCTCCTGGTATCACGTCCTCGCATGACGCTACGAATTCGAGCGAATAATCAGTTCAACCCCCTTGAAGGGGGAGGGGTCCCCTTCATTCGTACGAGACAAGCTTGTCTATTAACGTTTTACAACACATCCTTGAGAAGTAGGGTTGGCAATTGAATGTAAACTTGGTAATTGGTTTGATCAGTGATGGTGCGACATCAAGGCAACTAGGACTCGATACCACAAAATAACAGTTACACTCTCTTTTATTATTTTTATTGAAATAACATCTTTCCTAACATTTCCGCCAAAAATACGTAATCTTGTACTATTTATTTTATTACTAACCGATACGGTTTTAGTGCGCTATTTAGGAAACACAGAAGGGGTTGCCCTTCTCCTTATACCAAATTGATACAATGGCTTAGGCTTGAAAAGGCATTTTATAAATATTACTGTAGCACACTTTAAAACCTACTTATGATTAAATATTCCTGTCCCGGAAAGGAAATTTATTTATAGCCGTAAAACAGCACGCAAGTGGTAGTAATTATGATTTTGAACATCTATTTTGTCATATTTTGGGGTATGAGGATCTCATTCAATTGAATTATTGTACGAGTAATTACAATAGTACAATTGATAATAAGTACCTTATAATTTGATCTAAATTGAACGCTTCGTCACAATCACGACATAATTACTTATTTTATGGGAAATATTGAAATGCTAATAATTATTTAATAAAGTGTTGGTTTTCTTTTTCTAAATTAAATATTTAGTACTTATTATATCGATAACAATAAAGTGATGATGTCGCTATAAGCATCAATTTATCTCAACTTTTTAAATATAAGTACTTTTAAAAGCTTAGATAAATTGATGCTTATAGCGATATCAATTACATAAAAAAACAGAACTGATTCTATATTGTCGCTCATCATAAGTGTGTTGCCTAAAATTGATGGACAATCAATAATTTATGAAGGTTATATTTACACTAGCGGCCGCTGCCGGTTTCACCCGTGTTGTTCCCGTTCCCATAGGAATATCGGTATAAAAAGTATCCAGGCTACCAGGCTATCTACTATCAGTGTACCAAATTTCACCCAAATCCATTCAATAGTTTTCAATGCAAACAAACAAACAATAAAAATGTTATATATATATAAAAGAATCATTTTATGTTTGCCACACACACTTTTTGCCTCAAAGTTACTAGAGTAGCAGCAGCCCTGGCAGGTGAGCCGCTCTAATTCGCGCGTTCGGGATACATAATTCATGCCGCACTCTGATCTCACGCGCAACCTCTTTTATGATTCACACAGATTTCGGGATTACGAATTTTGATGCTCAACTATTTTATATTTCACTTGTACGCCGATGTAGGCCTATCAGGGCCGTGACCGGGGTGAACTAGGTAGAATTTTAACCATTTACTTTCTTTTTCGATAACGAAGTTGGTTGTAACCTAGGACAGGGAAGCGCTTGGCCTTCATCATACCTGATGTTTAGTAACGGTTAGAAGCTGGAATTGCACGTACCCCGTAATCCTCAACCACTAAGCAAATGTCAATGAAATAAATATAAAACATATTCGTTCCTTCGAATATTGTGTTGGTTTGGTGCCTTCGCGAGCACAGTGGGCACGAGATGACGATCTAAGCAATCCCGTCACGCCACGTACAGAGCTCAAAGGTGCAACTTGATAGTGAAATGTGTAAACATCACACTCATTTCCACACCTCAACGAGGCCATATTTGGCATTGGTTGAGGTGTTGTTCGGAAACAATAGTAAACTGCCTCTGTGGTCTGGTGGTAACAACCACCGGCATCAGACCCAGACCCAAGATAGCCTATTCCTCAGTGATGAGGATTCCAGGATAGGCTCGCTTCCATCTTCGGCCCTATCATTACTTAACATCAGGTATGATGAAGGCTAAGAGTCTCCCCGTTGTCATTTAAAAAAAAAGTTTGTCAGCGCATCGCCAATATTAGTTTGCAATTATACTCTGTCCATATCAATTTCTAAGTTTCTACCATCTACACTGGAAAGTTAGTAGTTGGCGAATTCTATATTTTTCTTTCACTCCCAACCCAGCATGGCAGATTTTCCACAAGTTCTATTTATGAATCATTAATTAGCAAAGGGATGATCCAGGAAAATAAAACTCGACAACTGCCACTTAATTAAAGATAAATGCGTATTGATTTTTCATTTTTGTTCTCATATATATATATATATATATCCTGAAGAGAAGTGAAGAGGGACCGACCCTTATTCATATTTTATTGCTTTATTTATGGGCCCGATATAAGTACCCGGGAAAAGGACTACAAGGACACTTTGTGCCAAATAAATATCGTCCATCAATAGGAATACGTAATTCTTAGTCGATCGATCTGGGATTCAGACCTTTTTTTGTGTATTGTTCTTAAAGAGTTTGGGATAATTCTGTATTGTAATATTTTCTTTGTTTCTGAAATTATTACTACTAATAGTGAAGTCTTTGTTTTGTCGCAAAATAAAATCTTGGAAAAGAAAGGTGGAAAAGGTGGAAAGATGTGGAATATTCTTGAAAGGTGGAAAAGGAAATCACCGTTTTATAGGTGTAAAATCAAATTGAGTTTTGGATAGAAAAATCATTTCAAATTTTTCAAATCAACATGAGTTTACTTGTTGTAATCTAGTAGTGTAATAGTAGATAACTATATAATAGTCAATTACATAGTTACAGACGACAGACTTAAACACGGATGTAATAAATCATTTGAAGTAGGTATACTTGAATATTGAGGCCCACTTGCGCCAAGCTAGGTTAACATTTGACTCAGAGTTAGTGCATACAAAAGTAGCGTTAACTCTGGGTTATATGTGTTACCCAGCTTGGCGCAAGAGGGCCTTAGCGATTCTTATTCCTTTATATCAATGTTGAGTTAATGCAAAACATTCTCAAGAATTTTTATGAAATGTGTGTGTGAGTGAGTTTGTGATTTATCAGTTAACCTAAATCTATGTTATTATTTTAGGGCAGGCTGGTCATGTGATCTCGTAACTCGTTTCTCCGCGATCTTTGGTATGGCTGTAAGGGCCTTGTGTCCCCTTACACCGATGTTAGTCATCTTTGCGGGGACAGTTTTGGGTATCGTGACGATTTATGCCCCGGTCAGGATCTGTGACCTTAAACACATTTATAAACCAAGTAAATATGTATTGTTATTTATTACGAAAGCTCTTACAGTGCGAAGAATTCTTATTATATGTCAAATAAAAGTCAAAAATTGTTGCAGAACTATCCTAAGAACAACCAACAGTTTAGGATAGGAGACGAGGAGATGTTGTCATGTCATCTAATAGCAGTCGTTAAGCCAAGTCAAAGGCTTTGTGTGGCCTTAGTGGCCAAGCCACTAATCCTTATACGTTAAGAGAGAGAAGAACAATTGGTTTTATCTTGTAATTTCGTCTGCGTACATTTCTACTATTCCAGCTAAATTAAAATTTTTCATAAAATCGACCAAATCACGAAGCTAGCTTATACGTCACAAACTTAACTTGTTTGTATTTAGTTTTCGTTGAGTTTTAACAATTTTAACTGTTCTGTTAGTAAAAAGACAATTTTTAATCCGTAGTGCTCTCACTTTAAATAAACTCGTTCTGTAAATTCAGTTAAAAATGTTTTAATTTCCAAAAATACTTAATTTAAAAGTTCATAAAACATCTCTAAGGGCCATTCGTGCTTAACTTTTTAACTAATCTTTAAAAATTCATTTCGCCTTTCAAATGACCGTTGGTATTTTTTTCATATTGAAATATGGAAAGTGTCTTTTGCGCGTTGAATTAATTAAAAGTTTCGGGTGACTTATTAAGATACCGCAGAGAACGGACGGGTCGGTGGAAAAAGGCTCGGCGAGGCCTAATCTGGTTCAAATCATTTAGTCCACTGTGACATTGTTTCGACAAAAAGTTGTGCACGCAAAGGGAGTGAGTTGGGTCTCGTTTTGTGAATCCAACAATAGGCAGTTAATGAGAACGGATGCTTTGTTTGGTGTTGAGCGTAACCGTTAGATTTCGTTCAAGTAATTGTGATAAATTTTACTCTTCATTCAAACGATTTCTAACAGTTAACGATTAACTCTTAAAACAAAATTAAACGCATCATCGGGTTAAGTACTTGTTAAGTGGCAGGTTTGAATAATTTCGCAGTACCCGGGGAGCATACGACGCTGGAAGGTGATTGAGCCAATATACGCAGTATTACGCGCCTGACAGTCTACTACGCTACGAAATTAAATTAACATGCGGTGCGCATAATGACTCACCAGGGCGAGGGAACCTCGAAACGGCTGCATAATTCAAGACGTTTAGAACGCCAATCTCTTAGCGTCTATTGGTTCCTGGTATTTGTAAAGATCAGCAAGAGGCGTTACAGCTTTGTTTTGTAAATCTGAGTGATCAGAAATTCTGTTGCTTGCGTAAAGGGTGGCTTACAATAAATTGTAAATAAAAATTTGTAAGATTCTCATGTGTTAAGTTTAAGTTACCACCGAATTTTCCTTATGTAATTAAAATAAACAAGAACTTACCGCGCTCTATGTTCGTTCTTCTTCACTAAATAGGTAAATAAATCTTCCGTAATTATGCGGAAAACTAAGTTTTCGTTTACATTCGTTTTAACTAAGGAATCCCAAAAAGGGAAGGCAATAAACATAAAGCCCCGTGCCGGTCGCGACAATTTACAATTCTAATGTCTCGAACGAGGCATTATTGCGAATGCCGGCGAGTGATGTAAGAGTGGCGCTGGCGAGTAATGTAATGAATGCCTCCTAGATGGACGCAGCTCCAATGCAACTGAATGAAACTCATTACTAAATAAAAAAAAAAGATGCACAATATGTATGTAAATAAACATTATTTAACAACCAGATTCGTCTATATAAGCAACCAATTGATTTTTGGCATTGGGTTACTTGAAAAGACGTACAGCATAGACTACTTTATATCCTGATATTCCCACAGGAACGGGAACTACGCGGGTAAAACCGCGGGCGGAAGCTAGTAGGTACCTGCTAAAAATTAATGTAAATGTAAAGTTTGATACATTCACGCGATAACCGATGAACCGATTTAGAAATATTGGTACACTGATCGTTATAGTCTGGATTCTAATCTAGGCAATTTACAAGGTAGGATACTTTTTATCCCAACATCGCGAAAACGAGAACCACGTGGGTAAAATGGGTGGCTATTAAATAATATTATAGTCAATTTATAAAGAGCTCTCACTAGACCAATTTATGTATATTTTGAATTTAAAGTAGTTTATTATTTTTATTTTTTTTGCATTTTTCAATGCGATTTTTATACTTACAAGATAAATTTTAAATAGAAAAATATTGGAAAAAATCAACTCTCGGTAGCTCAGTGGTTAGAACACTGGACCGGATTGCCAAAGGTCGTGGGTTTGAGTCCCATCAGAGAATTCACTTGTGGCCGAGTTGTTTTTTTCCAATATATTTATATTTAAAATTTAACATATTTAAAGTAGTTTTCAGAGTAATTGTCTATAGAAGTACTTGTTTTACTTTTTTGTGGCGATCTAACAAAGGTTTTTCTTTCATTACAGGTAAGTTTGATCCTGCTAAAGAAACCTGAAATCAGCCACCTAAAACAAAAAAGAAAAATAGGTTAGTGGGTCTAAAAAATGTGGGCTTGTTTACTGACCTTTGCAATTGAAACGCTGTAACTCGTATAATGGGTAAAGCATGTTTTAATTATGTTAACTAGACGACAAGTTAATAGATGTCTAGTCCCTAAAGCCTAGGATAGACCTGTTGCTTGCTACATGAGTGATTGCTTTCAATAGTCGCTTGGACAAGTACTCCACAACTATGTTCAACTATGTCTTGCAAGCTCATAGCAATTACCACTTAAGGGCCCGCTATATGCCAACGAAAATCAGATTGCTTTACATGATCGTCTGTAATATCAATATTAATGAAAAACTGAATTTCAAATTAAGATGCAGCAAACTACAAGACTAACACTAGTGACTATGTTACTCAAAAACACGATTGCATAAAATTTTCTCGATAGAAAAAAATTGCGAAGTTGCCTCCAAATCACTATAATTAACACGATAAACTGCTAGTATTCAAGTAATACATTAAAATAAAGCTTGGAACTTTTTAGTATAATAACACTATAGATAAGGCAGGGTTTATGTTATATATTTTTTGTACATAACCTTTAAATATCCTTTAAAAAAGAATTTCCTTAATTTCTTCATTCCGGACCGGCCGAATGGGGCCGGAAATTATAAAGTAAATGCTGCCTTATTTCTCATAGAAATTAGGCAGCATTTACTTTGCAGTTCGCCGCTGCAGTTATTACTTTTGCTTTTGGCCTAGAGCGCGCCCTTAAATGTGTTATGGATCCGAATCATGGAGTTTTGTTGCTTAATTGAAATGTTAGTGCACGTTCACACGAGGATGATTCAAATTCAAATTCTATATCATTTATTCAGTCTAGGCTGTTACAAGCACTTATGAACGTCAAAGAAGCTACGCCATCGGTTCACAAACCCTACGGCGGGAGACCTTGTACCGAGAAGAAGCGGCAAGAAACTCGTCAAGAGTGACCTTAACATATCAGTAAGGTCAATTTCAATTACAAAAAAAAATACTAATTATATTATTACATTTTATGGTTATTGTAACCGTAAACCATTTTCAACTGGCAAAGAAAGACTTATCTATCATACACTACAACATTTCACGATTCGTGTTGGACTTGTCGTCTTTTTCCACGATTCGTTGTTTTTTGACGGCGGCAATGCTTTTTGTGTTAACTTTAAAATTCACACTCATCACAAATCGTGAAAAATTACAGAAAAGTCTTAAATCTCGTATCGTCTTGTAAAAATCACGATCGTCAAAAACACTTGAATGTTGTAATATTCGGATTTTTTGATTAATTGTGAAAAATCGCAATGTGAATTTCCATCCGTCATGACGTATCGTGCTTTTAACGAATCGTCAATGACGGATCCCGTGTGATCGAGCACTTCCACGAAATACAAATATTTGCCGGTGCGAATGGAGAATCTACCTCATATCTATTATACAGAATACCCGCGGGACGACTCTGCGCGGTTATGCATTAAATTAATCTGCCGATTGTTATCAACTCAACTATAAACAGGAATCACTTGAGCTCACCAGGAGGCCATACATTTTAATTACCTGCACGACTGTTTTTGTAGAAGAGGCTTGCAAATAGAAAGCTATTTTAGAAAAAAAAATAAACAAATGAACACTTTAACGCGGGAAAAAATATTGTTGTTCGTTGTTCGTCTGATTTCGAAAAGTAGTTTAATTCCGCGCATTATTTGAGAAATGCCTAGTTGTGGCCAAAGCTTGTATAGTACCTTTCTTAAATAATGCGCGGAAATTAAAACTACTTTTCGTAATCATGCGACCAACGAACAACAATATATTTACCCGCGTTAAAGTGTTCATTTGTTGTTTTATTTTCAAAAACAGCTTCCTATTTGCAAGCCAGTCCGAAATTTAAATAAAACCTTTGATAAGTTACCTCATTGGTTGCTATATTCCGGAGTAAAAGATCGTTCTATTTTTAAATTACACGACAGATATGAGTTCACTGTGTATTTTATTTGGCCGCTAAACACGACAGATATGTATTTTCATACAACTTTTGCCGGCCGCTGCTCGTGGCCAGTACAGCAATATCGATTTATTTCGAAGAAGTTGTGAAAATATTGCTCATATGAAGCATGTTTGAGAAAAGTACTCTATACAAGGCACAACTAGGCTTTGATGGACTGACGTATGTGTGTGTCGGCTTCACCTCGGCCCACACTCTCATCAGAAATTGACTAACTAGAGCTTTTAGATAGCAAAATACTTTTTCAATTACAAACTATTAAATATGTGGACAAAGTTTTTGATAAATGTTACGATTAAAAACCACCAGGCTGTCATAAATGACTGGAGTTGGTGGTTTGGTGTAACGGCAGGTGTTCTGTGAATCGGGTTCTGCGGTCGCCATCGCCGCCGCCACCCGTCCGTCTGACTAACCGCTTAGTTTAGCAAAGATATATTATTATTAACATCATCACTTCACATTAAAGAGCTTCTTAATTACCTATCAATTTAAAAAAAACAATTTTAAATAAATTATTATTGTTTCTCTCTATAGAGTACTTTACATCACGTGTCGGGCTCAAAGTTGACGTAACAAAATGTAGAGTAATTTACATTGTCAATGTAAATGAGATGTAAACATTATACTACCTTAATTAAGGCACCCGGTGTCGTTGTTTATCTGCGGTGTGCGATAAGTTATTTGCTCACAGTAAGAGCGACGAGCCCGAGGCCCATTGTTAACTTATGCTGCCCTGGTGATTGCAAGGGTATTCTAAGGGGAGTTCCAAAACCGGCATGCATAAAAATAGTACTTCATTCACCTCAAAAACCACGCTTCGTTATTCCAGTTTACTCAGTGCTACCGCGCTGCTCTGAAGCAAATGTAGAATCCACGTTAAATTAATTAGAAAATTAACTTTAGTTGCCACGTTTCTCTGCAGTTTTCCAAATGCAGGAAAATTTGTCACATAACAAGTTCACGTTAGACATACATTAAGTTAAGCATTCATCTGAATGCAAGCATTATTTTTTTACAATTGAATCTTGATTGAAGCTTTTGTAAAAGTGCTATTATATCAACTACCCTTTACGTTAGGTATATCGTAAGGTCGCCACTTCTATCAACCCGAACGTTTGTTCGTTAGAACAACCAAATTAGCAAATCGAATCTTCGTCATAGAGTGACCTGCGGCATCGTCATGCACGCCTGGTACCAACCGCCTCAATCGGCAGAAATGGTCCGTGTGGATAGCCGGACGGACCCGTGTGTGCCGCACCGGACACCGGACGCTATCGATCTTCGATGTGCGCAAACATTGTCATCCGAGCCGGTCTTAATGGAGTCTGTAATGGGTGTGGTTGTAACTTCGATATCGTGTGCAAACTTGTATAGGGATTTAGATAATTCCCTTGTTTAAGCCCGATACTAGCATTGTTTGGACGGGCGCCGACGGGGACATTGAAAAGAGCTAATTTATTTGCAGAAACTTGTGTTAGCGGACATAGCGTTTTACAATGTTTGATGTTCCGTAGCTTCTAAATATTTGCTAAATTTTCTCGCCAAACAGCGTAGAAGAATGTTGTTGAAACAAAAATCGAATATTTGGCACAATGAGTTAATTAAAAAGATTCAGTAAACAAGTAACATCGCCTATAGGCGCACGCACCCCACAGACGCATGGATATGAATCAAATTACATTTAATATTCACAAATCCCTAATTTCATGTTCATCAGATATTATTTAATATTAATACTACACTGTTTGCGCCCGAAATGTTTGAATTATTGTATCTGAAATTTCAGTTTGTCGAACGTAAATAACGTAAGCGATAAAGATCGCTCGTAAATTACCGCGATTTGTTAATTGTTTCATCCCCCTCTACGAGGTTATGTAATGAAAGGTTTAATTTAAGATCATTCAGAATAAGCACGTTTGGAACTTTTACAGATAAAAATCTTTTGTTGTGACTTTCTGATATAGTCATTCTGAAGTAATTTGCAAATGTTACCTTTAAAAAGAGATAAGAAAAGTAAAAATCAGTTTTTTGTGTTGCACAGTGATACAAGTTGGCGGATGAGAGTTATTTTTCTGTTTTATAAACTGCCTTAGAATAATAACGCTGTCAGCCTAGAAATAAGGATACTACGAGTCTTTTGCAAGTTATTATAGGTAAGAAAAAAAAGTACATAGTATCAAAATAAAGTACTATTAATTTTTTATTATTATTATTTATAAAAATATATTAAATACATATTTTTATAGCTTTTTGCAGTTTGTATCAAGTTAATATCGCTTCTTAATAATTTCACAGCATTTTTACAGTCTATATTTAAATTAAAGTAAATAAGTACCTAATTAATTTTTTATCTAATTCAGCGACGCGTTGTTTTTTTCGTCTCGCTATTTGCTATTCACAATAGAAAAACTCTTTCTATGAATGCTGACGTGGCGGCAATAGACAATAAAAATGAAATTACTTTATACAAGTTTAAAAAATAATCATTACTCTTATTAAATAAGTTCTGCCATTTTTGTGCAGTTGGTAATAGTTCTGCAAAACTAAGAAGTACATATCTGGTTATAAAGTTGGTTTAATAAAGCGGTTTCTTCATAAAGATTATCCATAATGTACATTAAGTTTTTGCAGATTTAAAACTTTTTAGAAATTGTTAAAAACGAGTGCTTATTAGTACCAATCGATAAATTTTGTTTAACAAAAAAATACTTAATAACGACTAAACTTTTCAAAATTCCAAAGAAATCAAATCAAGCGAAATAAAGTATTTTCGTGTATTTTATTGTTCTCATAAAGTATAGAGTACAATTACCTGAAATAACGTACAATTATAAAGTACGGATGGCAACCCTAACTGCGACTCCCAAACCATTGTTCCAGTCTAGTGTATTGTGATAATCTAATATGGCCTTAATAAGAATTTGAATGAGGTATATTACAATAACGTTAAACGGTATACATTTGAAAATGATAATAAGGCCTTCAGATTAAAATATGTACGTACCCGTGTACCTGTAAGTTTAACTTTAAAACACAACGAAAGCTGTGAAAATAGCAACTGCCTTTATCCCCCGGCTAAAAACGCAGCAGCACACTGAAAAATAAAAAAACCTATTCCAGTTGAATTTCCGACATTTGAACACTAGGAGCGCATAGCCGCCGTAGAAATATGTGTTGTTGACAGCCGTAACGCGAACCCCAACGCAACGCACACAGGTGGCATCGGATTTGGTCAGATGCCAACAAAAAAAAACGTTTTCACTGTCGGGATCACAACGTAACGGGTTTTTTTGCAGTGCATAATCTACATTTTACACGCTGGAAGTAAAATTGCAGAAAATAATAGGAACAGTGCATAGTAAGACGTTTTTATTTTTTTCATTACGACCTTTGACCTCTTCGGACTAGATAACTCTTCAAAAGCTGTAGGTACATACTCGTAGTCTTTTAAAGAACCACCTAAGTACTGAACTCGACAAAAAGGTTAGAATAGAACTGTTAAAAGTAGTAACTTGGCAGTTGGTAATCTGCATATTTCAGCAATAATAAGTCTAGCATGGTCTGCCCAACCTTTTTACGTATTTTGTTAAGAGAATATACTCCTCATGTTGATAACAAACTGTCTGTTATGTAATGAATAGAATACCCATTTGAGCATTGTTTTATTTCTCGATTCCGCTCATCTCGTAAAGCAATGGCATCTTTAGGCCTCTTGTACACAGACGGTTTTACCGCCGTTAAAATCTACGGCTGAACAGTCTGTCAGTGTTGTACGGATCACTGTGGACGCTTGTACAGTCACGTGCTATGACATAGAAACTAAGCAACCTTGTCACATCACAATATTTAATGACATTTGTGGACAGAGAGAACTTTGTTTCGGTATGCGTCAATGCGATAAGGTTGTGAAGTGTATACATGTCAATGCCCATGACTGTACACGGATACGGCGGTAGCGCCGCATCGTCTACAAGCTTCCAAAGTGATTCATACAACACTGACGACCGTAGATATTCACGGTGAAAAAGGGTTTTTGTACACGCGGCCTTACGTGACACACACGTTCACATCTCCCGGCCATTTTAGTACCGAGCACGGCTCATGTTGCTCTCCCGTGCGTAATTTTTATTGTTCCCGACAACATTGTAAAAGTTTGACGTTGGCTTTATGAGTCCATGTTGGATGTGACACAATTAATGATTGAATGCGGGTCTCGTTGAATCGAAATTGGTTTTAGGTTGTTTGGTATCCGCTTGGGAAGTGACCTGGCTAGTAAAACATAGTGTTAAAAACATACATTGTATACGGTGATTCAATTTACTTACTTTACTTGTATACTAACATATGGATTTATATTCATCCTTTAGGTTAATCACATTATCGTATCATGTTATGTATTGTTGAAGTTTCTAAGTTTGTTTTGATAAGTTTCTAATAATACGCCTACATGAGACCAGAAAATAATTTCTACATCTATAAATTCCTAGAAAAATATACGTTTTGAATTGTAAACCTTTACTTTGCGTAAAAGTCGTGTTAAGATAAATAAAATCTTTGATGTCGACATGAAAGCAGCGCGGGCGAGATGCTCAAAGAAAATACAGTTCATAAAATGAAAATACATTCAACTACTATTGGTGAGAGTCGCCCGCCATGTGTTTCACTAGTTTGGAATTTCTGTTCCTGGTACTTTTTCTGCGATTGCTTTTCCTGATATGATTTCGGTTGTAGTGATTCTGCTGACTTAAATATAGATACATCATTCTATACAGTTCCTCAGTGATTGAGGATTCCGGGAGAGGCTCGGTTCCATTTTCAGCCTTATCAATACTTAACATCAGGTATGATGAAGGCTAATAGTATCACCGTATACCTTTAGAAAAGTAGGCTTAAACAGTTCGGCATAATATTATGAATACAATTGAATGATATTCCCAGCTGCTTCTGCAGTCCTTGACCAATTTGAATTGTATTAGCAATGCTTCTTATTTATCCACAAGCTAGATGATGATGACGACTCCTGGGGACCTACCATCTCTTAGGGCAGTATTGTTCCAATCTTACTATACTATTTCGTACTACGAATATCTTAAAGTAAGCTTGTTTTCTGACGGAAGTTTTGTGACGTCTTCGCTCATTCATCGCTTCCAAAGTGTAAAGTGTGTCAAAATGTGACAACTTCCATAAGAACAAAACGTTCTTATGACATGATGGTTTCTAATAGATATTGGTAGGCCCAATGATTACGTAGTCTTACGAGTACCTTAGATGATCGAAGAGTCTTACATTTAAAAATGTTAAGCAGATTATTGATTGAGTTATTGAAAATTATTGATTGAGTTATTCCAGTGCATGAAAGATATATTAAAGATGTCACAACAAATTCGGGGCGAGAATATTTTTTTCATCCCATCTATTCGAAAAACGCTGATTGATTCGCCTATAAGTGCGAGCAAAGTAAGTCTTTTCTCCAAGAGACTTTTTCACGAGGCAGAAATGAGATTTGAATTTCGAACATTAACATCGTCCCTTAGTGCTCTGTGACCACAGTGAATGCACGAAAATATTGTATGAAAAATTCACTGGCCGATTATTAGGTGACCGGCGCGTGCAGCGCCGCAAAAGAAAAAAAAAGAAAAACGCGCGAACTACATATTACCCTTGTATTGGACTTTATTGGAGTAAACAGTGTTTTGTGATATTTGCAGTGCAATAATTGCGAAAAATGAGTTCCACAAGCAGCGACAGTATTTTTTATTTTTTAAACTATGACTAATAACATTTCAAAATTGCACAAATGTTTCAAATATTAACAATAATTTTTAAGCTGTTACTTTATATATTTTTTAACATTATAACATTATATTGGTGTTTAATATTTTTTTTATAAATACATTCATTAGTTGTATCTAGAAACGCCTCTTATTTCTTTTTCTCATAGAAGGGGATGAAAAGTAGAGTTGTATCACTCGGCCGCAAAATATATTTTTGACTCGGGCGACGTACTTTGAATCCGTCGCTACGTTCAGGATTCTACTAAAGAATCCCTCGCTACGCTCGGGATTCTACTCTAGAATCCCTCACTTCGCTCTGGATTCAAAAAAGCGCCCTCGCCGTAAAAATATTATTTTGCTTCCTTATGGTACAATCTACTATATAAGCCGTGGCGTCGTTACGGCGCGCCCATTTATCGTGTTCCTATAAATGGTGGCCGGTTTTCATTTTGGATGTGCGTGATATAAACGAGCCGTCATCACTTTCTATCCCAGCACCAATCGCACATCAATAACTCTGCGATATCGAGAAAAAATGGTAAATTGGTTGTCGATGAAACCGATGACACAGAGCCTACGATCACTGAGTTATTTGTTTACCGTCGGTATGCTTGCTAAAGTATGCATAGAAAGAACGGTACAGTCTGGGCCCTTCAAAACTAAAGTAAACTAGCTTCCGCCCGCGGTTTCACACGCGTGGTTCCCGTTCCCGTCGGAATGTCGCCATAAAAAGTAGCCTATGTTACCCCTCCGTCGTTTCAACTATTGGTTGCTTAGTTAAGTAGGGCGTGGCGTGAAGGAAAGACTTTCACATTCATAATATTAGTTAGGATAGTAGCCAGTTAAGGCTACAGCTTGCTTTCTATCAGGCCAGTTGATGGCCATGCTTGTCTTAAAAAGAAAAACGTAAAAAAATACAATAAAAATTCAAATGCAAAAGTTTGCACAAACCAGGACATCATAACTTCACTACAGCCATCTTAAAGATAATGCTGAAACTTTTAATTTTGTTGGGAACTGCAGTATAAGCTTGAGTTCGTCGGTTCGTTACCGTGCGGGACTTTCATGAAACTAGTTCGTACTCTGTAAAATGATGCGCTGTAATATTCTGAAACAACGCGAAAAGTTCCGGACTTCGCGACAACAGTGTCTCGGAGGTAATTTCTTAAGCGTCAAGCGATGCGGTATCGATCAACTGTGGAGATATTTCGACTATTGTGTTGTTACATATATGCGAGTTCGAAAGATTAAGTTGTAAGAACATAGCGGATGTCTCACATAGTGTTAGCAACCAAAGACAATGAACGATATTTATGGTTCATAATGGTAATGAATATTTGTTACTCTGTGAACGACATTGGCCTGTTATTATGACAGGTGTCATTCCCGCCAGGGACAACCATGTGGTCGTCCCTGGTAAATACCCGTTAGATATAGCTTATTGTGTATTTATTTAAGAATAAAGGAGTTTGGAAGTTGTATGAAGGAAGGTGTTTTACTACTGGATGCCTATAATAGAATTACAGTTTGTTGTAGAAAGTTTTGTCGTATGAACTCTGTTAATATCCCAAGCCCTAATAATCCAAGTTATTATCTGCCAGCTGTTGGGTCAAACCGGATGCGGTCAAGCAGCCACATTGCAGGACGCCTCGCATAGGAAGTGGACGTTTCGAAAGCCCTGCTTGCATGACGACTTGACAGTCCCTGTAGTCCTGGTACCTACCAGTGAGATTGAAATGCCAAAACAATCTGACTGCATGTAAGTTAGTTAAAAGTGCGTTTCAAAAAAAATTTTCTTTGCAGCTATCTTGGTACTCCTGTTTTCCAAGGAGGCGCGATTGTGTTATTTCAAGACTGTTTCACCAACATAACGGATAAAACAGAGGTACTAATATAGCGGCAAAAGAACTATTCTTTAAAACGCGCTTAACATGTTTTGTTTCGTTTTTTCGCAAATGTGAAGTGCAGCCTCCATGCGAGTCTGTTAAAAAATATATATACTTTTGTAATCAGCATCCCACGTATTCCTACGTCCTTTGTCATCCGTTCGCGTATGTCGGACATAAAGCAGGTTGCACAATGGCGGTTCCGGCGCCGGACGGGCGACCGCCGGCGCCAGGCCCGCTCGTCAATAAGGCGCGCTGCCGCTTCCGGCGGTGATGACGATAAATGCCGACTTCTGGTTGCCATCATATGGACTCAAAGCATCTGCTATCTAAGTATCTATTGAATTTTTTATGTTCTTATTTTATGGAGGATTCGACAGGAAATACAAACATGGTAAAAATACAGTTTTTCGTGATAATTATATAGTGTTGAATTTTATTTTTCAAATCTACGTTGCAAAAATTATATCGTCTATCTACTTTTCTTTTGTAATTTTCAACGAAGACATTAAGCACAAACAAAAATAGCACCCAAACACAAAATTATGTTCATAGCATGGATGATTGTCCTAGGAGGGAATCGAACCCACAACGTTATGAACCTTTTGCGTTGTTCATTGCCAATTCATCTCGGCATTCGGTTTCTCCTTGTATTCCTAAAGTATACAAGGAGAAACCGAATCTCAATTCTCAACTCTCAAGTCTCAACCCTGTATTCCTCAAAGCATTCCGCTGCGCTGCAATGCAATGCGCTTCACTAATGCTCTTGTTTCACGCTCCAGTGCACCGACACGACGCAGACGGATTTGTTACAGCTCGTGAAGGATCCAGTGCAGACTCAATTACGATGTGCACTGTCGATAAATTCAAATGTAAAATTATTATTTATTTTGTTTAGCAGGCTGCGCCTAAAAACAGTTCACCAAGTCCTTCGATGAGACACTTTATAGCTAACTTATAGAACTGACATAAAACTCGCTAGGGCAGGGACTCTAGTGTTAATAAAAGTCATAGGTACGTATGAAAGACAAGGTTATGATATTTTCTAAAGTTTTTTTTTTAATGCAACTTATTTTCTCGCAATATATAGAATGATAAATAGTGATACCCATATCTGATGACCAGGATCTAGTGAGTACTTAGAAGGTGTAAAATAGTTAAGGGATGATATTTTAATGGAAAGATACGGCTCCGTAGATTGTCGGACTTCGGACCGGCATAAATCACATCGGGCAACTCCCTTAATTTCATAATACAAACCGCCTGTTTACACCATTGTCGTGGACGAGCGCTTGGTCGCACAACTGACGCTTTAACATTCGCTGGCTGGAGAAATACCACTACGTCCAATGATACGCTGAATACTCGTTGGTCAGTACAAATAAACAATTATTTATTATTTAACTCAGTATATTTTATTACCAAATAAATGCACTGAATCAAAGTCACTTCCTTTTATTCCTTAAAAAACAGTTCACGCTTGACACTTCTTGGCACTTAAAACACTACTACTCAAATCTTTTTCAAACTCATCTTTGAACACTTCCGGATGCGCTTACTAAATAATTGCTTATTAACGGTCGGTTTCAATAACGTATCCTCAGTAAGAGATAGGCTTACTAGAGCTTTGTTGCCTAGATATTTTTGTTAATCAGCCCAAAATAACCTAAAATATCAGTGGTTGCTAGGTAACATAACCAAGATAGGCATATCTCTTGTTAGGGATATATTATTGAAACCGGCCGTTAATCACTATACTATACGCTGCGCTGCGTGCCGCTTTTATACCGCCCGCGGAAAGTCGAGAATCGCATGGAATATTCGCGACGTGTGCGTCTCGAACGTTCCCGACAATCCACGAGCGGCCGAGAGAGCGAGACACTATTTATGTCTCGCTCACTCGCTTCCGCGGGAGAAATTCCTCGCAATCTTCGTCCTTATTTAATGCAGCGCGACTCTTTTACTAACTTTTTGTCTCTCGATGTTAGCGCGGCGTTCAAACAACCTATTTAATTGTTCCACGTCGCTCACTACCATAGACTTAATTGTTTAAGCTATTTATTACATAGCTTTTATCGCGGTCTTTGAGCGCGGCGACCGAATCAAGAAATTCCGTAACGAAAAAAAACCTAACACCCCCCACTCCGTGTCATAGATGGTACCGCATTTTTTCCGCGACAACTGGAAAAAATGCGGTACTAGATTTTAAAAAGAAATTATATTTTCACACAAATTTCCATACAGTTTTTTTCATCATTGACCATTTTGTTAGTCACAATCGTAACTAAGCAACCAAAATTTATAATAAAAAATGCTATGCAATAGCTTTACCGCGGCAGTCCCCGAGTACCACACATATTTTTTTTTATAATCACAGCTTTTGTTGCTAATTTTACTTGTGAATAGCAAAATATTATTTCACTATCAAAAATAGCCTACGTCACTCATAACAGGAATAATGTTTTTGTTAATGTTTTTGGCTTTCGCCAGATGAAAAAATCTTACGGTTCATATAACTCACCGGCTGCTCGATTTTTATTTCTAACCGCACGGGGTACCTTTAAACAGGCTGTTGTCATTTCTTTTTTTTTAGGTTCCGTGGCTTAGCCTAGGGCAACCACTCGCCCGTCGTCGCATCAATATTGCATAGTGTCGCCTGCAGAAACCGCGCCTTCTCTTATTGCTGCGGCCCTAGTAGAGCTTTACCTTTTTATTGGAGTTTTATTTATGCCGACAACGCCAAGCGCAATGAAATAAAAAAAATATAGTTTCTTTTTTATGCCAGGGACGAGGTTTTGTCGTTAGAGTGCTTTATCACCGCCATGTTTTTACGTCATTGTAAATAATGAAATGATGTGTGACTCTCGTGTTTTATGACGGGAACCTTTTATTCTATCAGGATTATTCATATTTTATTTACAGACGCGGCCAAGTTGGTTTTCGCGTTATCTGATCCTATGTTTTTTAGGGTTTCGTAGTCTAAAGGCAAAAAACGAAACCCTTATAGATTCGCCCAAATCGATGTATGTCACAGCCACTTTATTCCAAAACTATGAGTATTACACAGTTGAAACTTGGTAGGTAGATGTATTCTGTAAACCGCTTTACGGATTTTACCCAAAAAAAAAAAAAATGAATTAAGGGAGGGCTCCCCATACATGGAACTGACACTGACATTTTTTTTAATCAAACCTATACGTGTGGGGTATCTATAGATAGGTCTTTAAAAATGGCATTGAGGTTTCTAAAACAATTTTTTCTCAAAGTTAACCGTTTGAAAGATGTACACTTCCAAAGTGGTAATATGTGTGTGGTAGTTTCAGAGCTATAGCACATTTTCCAAAACCGCAAATATTACTTTGTCATTCATACAGACACTATGAAAAACAAAGTTATTTTTGCCGACGAAAAATTATAGTGGCATTTTGGCAATAATAATAATAGAAACTTTATTGCACGCGATACAAAAACAAACGCATACAGAGAAAATGAAAAAAAAGAGGAACACACAATAGGCGGCCTTATTGCTACGTAGCAATCTCTTCCAGGAAACCTTGGGTGAGAGACGAAACCCTTCATGTGCGAGTTCGACTTGCACTTGGCCGATTTTTTTACACCATAAGACATGAATCAGCCAATGTAACACTGAAAGCTTGAATGTTGATTAAACTATCAAGCCCTGAGTTATGAGATACAATATACATTACATTGTTCTCTCTTGTACCACCGGTGTCCTGCTAATGACGAATTAAATGTTGGCAATTAACACGTTTTTTTCCTACGTAGCTTTTACCAAATGCATATTTCCCGACACAATATTTAACGAATAGAAATAAATGTTTAATAAAATTGTTTTGCAGTATGTAACTAAAGACATCATCATGCAATCACACCGCTCACAAAAAATGTACGTGAATTATAAATGTGGAATTAAATTAAAAGGCAATTTCTAGCTTTCCGCTTTGTAAAGAGGATTTCACGGAGGCAGACATTTTAAATACCTCTTCTGTGAAAGCATTTAAGTGGACGCTAGGGGATTCGCGAGCCGTACCAGGCAAGTACCTATGGTTAAGAGGATATCAGAGCATCCATGGAAGGTTTAAAATAAAACCTCTTTGCCAATGCTAATTGCCTAGACTTAACGTTTAACTTAATTATGTCACACTTTTAGTCTAATAACTGAACTATACTAGCATTTTAATATTTCATTGTTGTCATAAAAGAGCTATTAATTACCAGAAAATTATTCGCTTTACATTCGCATAACAAAACGATTCCAGGAACGTAATGTTTTGTTTACTCGACTCTTTTAAAATACGTTTCATGTCAATATTTGCCACAAGCGCGCGATGGAACAATTACTGGTCTCCTTTTGTCGGTTGCCTCGTAAAACGCGCAAACGAATTTGTTAATTGTCGACAAACAACACTGGCGCGTTTTATTTCACGAAATTTCATTTACGCCCCGGCCATTGTCCCGCAAGGCCTCCTTCTTGAACCAATAAACTTACCATGTTTTTGTCTGTAAGTACATTTTGAGAATAGTATTTCTATTAACGTGTTTATGAATAATGTAAACGGACCCCTTTTTTGAGGTGTTGGCTATGCTTGCTACATTGTTTTGTTGCTATCTCTTTCTGTTATACCACGCCCTTTTTGATCCCTTTTGACTCCCCAAGTACTTCTCCATGGTGCTTGGCGCAACCTCTTTGCGTATTATGGGGTTCTGGTAACAAGCTGGCAAGAAATGTCACTATTAATCTATTTAAGGCTAATCGAACTTGTTTTTCTTTAATGTCTTGTCCAATTTTTCTTTATAATATTGATTTATTTACTGTGTTGTTTGTTCGATTCCAGTAAATACTTTGTTGGCCTGGCTATGCTTATATTTCTTTAGCTTCACCCGTTGACTTGTTTTGTTAGTACTTTTTTAAATTTATAATATCCTAGTACTGTTTAAGAAATACTGACTTCTTAAAGGCGTCTTCATTATCCCATCGTATTTTTTCTCTTGCACAACCCATATCTCTTTACTACTTAAGTCCCTCTATCTTTATGTCGGCCTAGTATCCTCAACGCATGTTAAGTTAACTTTTCCCACGGGCATTGTACGAATTTCGGGTAAACCTTTTGATACCTACCATGTTAAATAAGCGAACTCATTTTATCGAACGAAACAGACCAAATAACTTTTAAGAAAATATAATATCCTGGTAGTCTTGCAAAAGTGTGTGACCGACCGAAGGACAGAAAAAGCAAGTTGTTGTGCGCTTGGCCCTTAATCACCCTTAATGTTGGGATCTCCTCTTATCGTTTGTGATCCTATTACGCGTGGTGTAAGTTACTGCATGTTTTTAGCCCTTGCAGGGCCCTATTCACTTTGACCACTTAGCCATTCCTTGCTCAAACCACGCCAATCTCGTACTTGGTTACGATATTTTCGAAATTCGTATTCGTATTCGAACTCATTCCCAAATTATATGGCTATTGTACTGATACACTGATACATGAAAGTCAAAATGTATTTATGGTTACTGTACAATTAGGATAACTTCAAAAGGAGACGGTGTAAAATCCGCCTGACAAGCAGCTGGCATAATTAGAGTTGTAATCAGTGAAACTTAAAAAACCGAATGTCCTTAGGTAATCATAAAAATTTTAAAGCTAGCCAATATTATATGGCTATTGTACTGATACACTGATACATGAAAGTCAAAATGTATTTATGGTTACTGTACAATTAGGATAACTTCAAAAGGAGACGGTGTAAAATCCGCCTGACAAGCAGCTGGCATAATTAGAGTTGTAATCAGTGAAACTTAAAAAACCGAATGTCCTTAGGTAATCATAAAAATTTTAAAGCTAGCCAATATTGATTTATATTAATTTTTAAAATATTAATATTTTACTATGAAACGAACATATTCTTGACATAACGACAGTGCAAACACTTGTAGGCTGCCATTGTCAAAGGAACTAAAACATTTTTGCCACAAAGTATTTGTTTATTTTATAATTATTCTAAAAAATGTTCTGTGACCAAAACGTAACGAAACTCTATGAAAACTCAGTCGCTCCCACCGATTACCAGATGGCGCTAGTTTCTATAGAAATATTTTCATAGCGACAAAGAGTAACTCTTTTTCAGTCGCTCCCACTATTGTACAGATGGCGCTAATTTCTATTGAAATATTTTCATAACCAAAGAGCCAATAGAGTAAAACTTAAAGTATGTTTTGTGACGCTACGAAAAATATTTATTTATAAAAAAAGATTGTGAAGAATCGGCTAGACTTAGATGAGTTTTTTCAACTCATACGAGTTAAATTTTTTACCTTTTTTCGATTTTCACTCACTTTGTATCGGCTGCATTTAAGTCTTTCTATGGAAAGCCGTCTCCTTTGTAAGTGAGAAAACGAATTTTAAAAATGTCGTAAAGTTCGCAAGGAATTGCTAAGTGGTCATAGTGAATACGGTCCCTGCGACCTTCGGAAACGTTTCCGACAGCGGAATGTATGCATTGACTGACACTGTCAATAATTTCAGAATAGACAAAACATAGAATTCGGATGTTTGTGTCCGGTGGTTTGTGAATCAGCCCTCAGGACTGGTCTTTTTTTCGCAAGATTCGATTGATTCTTACTTTATACATATATTTTAACAGGTTCTCTTTTCTGTATTCTCTGATGCAATTTTGTTTTACCCAAGAAAATCCCTGTATTTGGCATATAAATTGCGATTTTCAGTTAACACGTGTAAAATGTAATAGGCCTTGAATAAGACTGTAGTGTCTAAGCATGGCACCGTTCGCTCTGCTCGCTTCCAAATTAAATTATAAACATAAATCGGAATCATTGGCTGAGATTGCTCGGTTACGGCGCGGATAACTACGGTTGTTAAGGAGATGGTGAGTAGTATTTCTAATTAATTTGTATTTTATGAGGGTGCGTTGTTCATTATTAGGTACTTACCTTCAAAATAATGTACGCACAGTGTTCACTTTAGTTGTAATATACGTTATGATAAATATTACGAAATGATCAGTAAAGTTGGTAAGGTCAACTCTTTAGAAGTATTTACTAAACTGAACCTTCAAAATAATGTACGCACAGTGTTCACTTTAGTTGTAATATACGTTATGATAAATATTACGAAATGATCAGTAAAGTTGGTAAGGTCAACTCTTTAGAAGTATTTACTAAACTGAACCTTCAAAATAATGTACGCACAGTGTTCACTTTAGTTGTAATATACGTTATGATAAATATTACGAAATGATCAGTAAAGTTGGTAAGGTCAACTCTTAAGAAGTATTTACTAATATGAGATGTTTGAAGTGAAAACTTCTTTAGCGGCGCGGCGTTGTGCACGACAGAGTTTTAAATTTTTGGGATGGGTAAAAAATGTTAAAGTCGCGTGAGTACACGTGACCTAATCGAAAATTCGTAAGACGGAGGGAGAGCAAAGCGCCGGCGCGGCGTAGAAGAGAAGTAATATCCCCCTCTCTTTCTACCGCGCGGCGAAAATGTATGCCTGCTCCTGCTGTTTCGTTTATGCGGTTTTCACTTCTGCCGGCACTCCCGGAGTGCAACCCGTTGTTTTTTTTATCATAGATTACCTATCCTATATTACTCAAAGTAAGAATATGGTTAAAAGAAATAAGCTGTAGTTTGTTCACAAAGTAAAAATAACACGCAAAATATATAGCTAAACGATATCGGAACCAAATTTCAGACGTTTATCGAATTTACAAAGTATAATTAACGTAAAAAAATAATAAAAAATAAGGTTGCCTGGAAGATATTGCTATGTAGCAATAAGGCCGCCTATTGTGTGTTCCTCATTTTTGTCATTTTCTCTGTATGTGTTTGTTTTTGTATCGTGTGCAATACAGTTTCTACTTTTATTATTATTAGTTTGTTGAAAATTTCTCAGCCCCGAGCGGGTATGAAAGACCTACACGGGCGCACCAAGTGTAGATTTTATCTTATATCTAAGAGTTGATTCTGCAACTGTTCAATATTGCTGCCTTCTGCATTGTAAAGTACGAATTTGGCGGTAGGTCTAATAACTTAATACTATTGTGTAGTTGCTTCGGGATGACAATTTCTTAAAATTTCATCTTTGAGGTCGGTATATGTATGTATTTTTTCTGAGATATGTATTAATGTTATGGGTAGAGGGTATTGCAATATCTATTAAATATGCTATTTTATTTACTTCTACTAATTTTATTATTATTATATTAAATTAGGTATCCACTTGAATACCGATTACCTACACCTACCCAAATGCCACAATAATTTTTCGTCTGCAAAAATAACTTTGTTTTTCATACCACTTTGGAAGTGTATATCTTTCAAACGGTTGACTTTGAGAAAAAACTGTTTTAGGAACCTCAATTTAATTTTTAAAGACGTATCTATAGAAACCCCACACGTATAGGTTTAAAAAAAAAAACAAAATGGTTTCAGAACCCTTTGGGAAATGTGCTATATTTCTAAAACTGCCAACTATATTTCGTTCAAACCAATTTTCGTTGAATGTTTTTATTAAGATCTATAGCATATTTTTTTTAGATTGCTCACTTTCTTATTTCAAAAGTAAGAGGGGACGCACACACATCTGTCAAATGAAGTCGATGTTGACGCCGACGACACTTGCATGTACTTGCATGGTGGGGCCGCAGACATATTTCTTGATTGTGATACTTAATACTAAATGTTTTACATTAATATTAAATGGCCGCTGCAAAAAAAAATACGCCCATATAAAGTCATCCAAACCCCTTTGAGATGTCGTGAAAGAAGAAGTGTAACAAATTAAAATTAACAAGATAGTCGTAACATTAATTACCAACCTAAGCAATATCGGAATACTGTAAGCTCTCAAAGTTTAACCTGTTAAATTTCTTAATAACCATAAAACAAGGTTATCCCAGTAACGGTGAGTTGACAAGGTCTCGTTAACTCGCAAACAACCGATCTTCCTAGTACATAAAATAATTAAACTCCGCAGCCGTAGCCCGTGGGCCATGATAAGTTTTATTACGAAACTTGGCTCTTATAATTCCTCAAATCTGTCCCATTCCGGACGCTATTTAAAGGCAATTATTGTCTTAGCATAAATAAGCTGACAGCTTTCGTAGCGATAAGGCTTAACCACTGAGCATAGTTAAAATTTTTCGAGGTCATTTTATTTCATTATAGTAGTAGTCAACAGCAGCTACGGCTTTATACTTCGACTAGACGTCGCTCGTAACGGCGGCGGTTTTCGTAGTGCAAATGTAAAGCCGTAGCAGCTGTAGAGCGTACCTACATAATATTGAGTTGAGTGAGGTTCTAATGTAAAGATTTTTTTAACTTTTTGAATAAATCGGATTGCTCAGCAAAATATGTGAAGATTCTTTTTGCACGCCTCATGCAAAATGCCATACACGTTTTGTTGTTGTAACTCTAGTGAAGTAACTTACCAGGCCCGCATAGTTGTGGAATGGTGAGGGCAAATAGCCACAAATAGCAACAAAGTGGCCGTACCCCGACCGGCAGCGGCACCCCTCCGACTAATTCCCTCGGCGCAGTTTAGCACCATTGTCGAAACCCCTCTAGCCTGCAATTGACTCTTATGAATCTATGCCGCCCTAGTAATCCACTTGTTTGTGCGGTGATAGTTTTGCTATTCCATTTTATCAGGTCACCCATAGTTGTATGAAAATGAACATTGAAAATTAGAAATCAAGGTTCTAGACAGAACCAAGAAAACAGAATCTGAGAATCTTAGTTTATGCGGTATTTAGGTTTTCCATAGGCCTTTTTTTGTGATGGTTAAATATGAGTAGTTTATAAAACAGTTTCAGTAAACTATAATAAAACTGTGCACTCTACTTTCCAACTTTCTTTGTTTCCGAACACGAAATAAACACATCTGTTTCTGAAGACATTCACAAATCGTCGTTATTCCAGGCAATCGATGTACAAGACTTGTTCAAAACGAACCGGGACCCGTATTTTATACTAGACAAGGCAATGAATTTGCACTTGCGAATCCAATTCTAGATTAAAATACTATATTATTTATTTCATTAGGAAAACTTACAGCTCTAAAATAAATACAATGTAGTTAAACATTAATGAGTGACTATTGAGCCAATTACATGTTTTCACTTATAGGTAACTGGAAATTGGGGAGTATATTAGATAGTAAACAACAGATGTATTATAATTGATTAGGAGCAAAGTCTATTGTAACAGTAGTAAATATAATAGATTGGGGAATTCGGCCGACTATGTTCCTGAAGAGTTTTCCCGAATCTACGGTATTAACTTATAAACAAGAAATGGTATTTAATTGAGTGTCGGGTCCCTTCCTCCGGTCGTTAATAATGAAGGGCTCATAATGTCTGTCACGCGAGGCGCCTGCCCAATCCTTTGTTCCTGTAGGATTTAACATCCCATTTCACTCCACCTGATTGGGGTCACTCCCAATTTAAGATTTGTTCGTCCCAAAATCAATGCTAACCACGGCAGAGACTTACGGATTGATTTTACTTTTATTTTTCGTAAAGGATTGCCTTCGGCGATTTAATTGTAAAAATGCCGGCAAAATGGAAAATTGCGGACGGGAAGTTCTTTCAATCCGCTAGCTCGTAAACAAGAATGTTCCGGCGAATCGTGCCCATGCGGCTTCAAAGGCTTTGGTAAAAAAGTTCGTGCGGATTGGGTGAAAATAAAAAACTTGGCTTTGTACGTAACTATATGTAAATAAATAAATAAAACATTTTTTTTTTTCTCCAACAATCTTACGCTAATACATTAATGATGTGCTTATAACTAATTTAAAACCAAATTCTGAGAGCACCAGTAGATAGGGCAAAAATGTACATACTTTGAGCTGTGCTCTTTGGGCTCTCTCTATAGTTACCATGTGGCTTGTTGCAGAGCCTCCCCAAGAGGGAAAGCAATCAATTATAAGGGATTGATAAAGTGCAACATAAACTAATTTAATAGTGTCAGGATCATCTACATGCCTTAAACTATTAAAAACAAACATTAGTTTACGAGTTAGAGTCCCGTGGAGAGATTGGTTTGACTTTTTGTGTAATCATTAATATTTTGACGTATTGGTATTTAAATTGTCATGGTTCTCTTTTCTTTGTTTGCATGTTACCTTAAGGTGGAACGATTTTCATACAAAAAACAGTCGAGATAATCTTGGTAGATTAACAGAATTAATACTTAAATATATGTGCAACTATTTCTTTTCGGGTATTCATTTGCGCTTAATTAATAAACAAACATTGTTTCATTCAGAAATCACCTATAAATGAACACAAAAATTTTGCAAATATTACGTGTGTGTATGTGACAAAATATGTCGTGTACATATACAAAAATCGCGACGTTGCCATTCCATGCGGCTAAGACGCGCAACGCGCGAAGTTGCCGCTCTTACGTTTGTCTCGATTTAATAATTGTTTAAATTTCTCTTTACTAGATTTTTCAGCTGTGTTGCCGTTGCGTCCCAAAAGAGATGAGTTTCGTCAGTAATAATTTACTTTGGGATTATGATATAAAGTTGTGATTTGTAGGATTTATCCTGACTCCGATTTTGAAAAAATGCTAAACACGACTTTACATTTTGTTTTTTATGCGTAAAACTTTTTTCTCCCATCACTGTCAAAAAATGGAAAATAAGATTTTATAAACAAAAAAAAAAGAAAAGAAAATTTTATCTGCTTTGTGCAAATAAAATTTACTTGTATTATGTAACGTACTTAATATTTAAATATTTTATTTTTTGAAATAGGTATTAAATTGTCCGGAATCACATCTACGTACTGACAACACCGACCGTTCCGTATTTGTCATTTGTTTATAGTGTTTTTTCGTTGTGTTGTTGTGACTAGGGATGGTCAATACTACTGACTAAAATTTCAGTGAAATGAAAATGAAATATAAACGAAACTTATGAAATCTTTCAAAACGGGTTGAAATATTTCAGTTTTGAGTGAAATTTATTTTCTGACTAGAAATGATTTATTTTACGTACATCCTAATGATTTAACGATCTTAATGATTTATTTTATTAATTAATATTACAATTTTAACGTATTAAATGATAATAACAGACTTAATTTTGATTTAACCGTTAAGAAAGTTAAGAAAATAATCTAAGTATTCAAGTACAAATTCTTATGATGTTTTTACTTAGCCTTTCAAAACATCATAAGTATGATGATAGGATAGAGATAAACATAGACTAAACCAAATACAAAACAGGAATTTGACGTCACATATCACTTGACTATTGATGTTTCGACTATGAATCAGGACATTTGCGCGAAAAGCTAATAACGCGAAAGACTCTTACACGAAAAGCCGTTTGCTCGAATAAACATTTGCGCGAATAGTGCACAAATGTAATTAAATTTGCCTCAATTATTGGTCAGTTAGCCTTCAAAAACATTTTCACCGTACAGCGCATGAATGAATGTTAGCGCTATCTCAGCACTTTTTTTTCTAGATTGTACTTAACATTACATAATACATATTAAAGATACACAAGAGGTTAGCACTTTTTATTTTATAACCTCTCAGGCATCGGAAAAAGAAACACAATAGATATTTAATTGTTTCCAACCCCGGTGTTCGCTGCGCTGCTTTACGAATAAGTATTTGTTGAATAATACAATTTCATTTTGAGGTAAGTTCTTAATAGTAATTTTTTTTGGGGCATTTTTGCTTACTTACATGTTTTATGTATTAATATTTTATAATATCAGTATCTTTATAAATTAAAACACGAAATTAGTTATATGCACATAAGTGCCTTTAAAGACTCAATCCTCAGAAACACGTGAAGTATAAAATTGATATTAATAAAGATTAAAGTGGTTCCCCCGAACTGTAAAAATCAAGCTTCTAAATTTTTACATCACCATAATAAATTATCGCAGTAAATTAAAGCTTTAAAGGTAGAATTTAACAAGATTTACAAGATGTAAAATTTCACCACATAAGTAAACAAAAAGAGTAAGTATAAAAATGGCGTCTCGAGCTTGATTCCAAAACTATTATAATATAAAATGGAGATTGTAACTAACAAACAAGTAGACAAAATATGATCATTTGCGCAAATTTATATACGCGCCAATATACCGAAAGGAGCTAAATGTATTGATTTTAAATAAAACTAATATAATAGTATTGTACTAGCGGATCCTCGCGGTTTTACACGCGTGGTACCTGTTCCCGTGGGAATATCGGGATAAAATATAGCCTATGTTAATCAGGGATAGTGTAGCATCCTAAAAGAATTTTTGAAATCAGTCCAGTAGTTTTTGAGTTTATTCATTACATACATACATACACATCTTTCCTCTTTATCACTACATAGTATAAAGGAAAGTCGCTTCCCGCTGTCTGTCCCTATATATGCTTAGATCTTTAAAACTACGCAACGGATTTTGATGCGGTTTTTTTAATAGATAGAGTGATTCGAGAGGAAGGTAAAATAACCTTCAATATATAGTAGAGAAATACTGTAATTTTTAAGGTTTCTAATGTGATGTCGTAAATGATTACATTTTTTCCGCTTACATTGCAAACGCAGGCTGAACCCTACGAGATTTATCAATATAAGGTAATAAGTATTTGTACACCTTGAAAATGTCTACAGAAAACTCCGCGGTGGTTTATGTTTATCTCTTATGGATAACCCACAATAGCATAAGTCGTGTAGTCCACGCGGGCGAAGCCGCGGGCGGGAAGCTAGTAATATTATATAGTATAGAAGTATAGAAAACGGTAACATGATGATCCAACAACCACCACCACTTTTTTTTTGATTGAGGAAACACTGCAATTTTAATCAAAATCTGTTCAGCAGTGGTTTAAAAAAAAGATATTATAATGGGCAAACACACTAAGAAATCTTAAAATTTAGAGTATCAATTACATTCTTGTCACTTGTGCAATTTAAAAAAGTTGCAATTGCATTTGTTGCAATTTATACATCAAAATTAATATTGTGATGTTATTTAAATAAACAATAATATAAAATAAATAATAAAAAAATAAAAAAAAATCTGCCATCAGAAGTCTCGAACCCTAACTCTTTGATACCTAAGCCGAGTACATAGACCGCTGGGCTACTTTATTATTTTCAGCTGGGTCGAAATATTCTACTACAAGAAACTCAGAAATAAGGTATGCATGTGTGAGTGATTAGTAAAATTGGGAGACAGAAACACTCTCTCGAGATATTTGGATGATTTATGTACTACAAAAAGATAAATGTTGGTTTCGAAAATTCAATATTTATTTATAGAATGCGCTGATAGTATTTTGAGTTAAAAAGATAAAAAGAACAATTAACAAATAAATAAAAACTACTAAATAGCGAAAGTAGCGCCATCTAACGACCGTTCAGCTTTTTGTAACTTAATCGTTCCACCTTAATATGTTTTCTAAATTCAATTATTTTAGTCCGTTTATATTTACTTCTTTGATGAGTTTTTTTTTTAATTAATGTGATGTAATTATGTCTTTTGTATGACTTGCCGGCGAGTTGGGTTACTCTGTAAGCCGGCATTGTTCAAATGAATAAATAAATGTGCTTGGAAAGTCAGATCATCATCGATGAGAACACCCAGGTATTTGGCCAAGTCAGTTTTGTTTATGACAGGGCACGAAAAAGAAGCTTGAGTGGAAGGAGAAAGTTGGGAACAAATATGTGATTCTCATTACGCATAAATAGCAGTTTATAGCGAAAATGTTGTTTCATCTTTACCCTCGATACCGTGGCAAGGTCAATTACGTAACGTAATTGCCGAGTCCTTTGCGAGAGTTACTCAAATGAAGGTTGTTATTGCGCCGTGGTCCACTCATACATGGTTAGAGCACCATATTGGAGATGATTTTAATGCTCCTTTGTCCGCTCCACTCCGACCCTCGCTCCTTTGTCAGAGAACGCTTGCGATGGCTTTTGGTAATTATTAATGTCATTAACAGATTGTACGCTGTACTGATGCTTGGTTTTTGTCTTCTGGAACTAGGTTTTTCTCTGTCTTAATTACGTCTTTTAAAATTATGAAACATTAAACTTAAAAAAGATTTCTTATGACCCATGACAAGTAAGTCCGAAGTCCAACAAGTGAGTTTTCTATTTGCATAGAGCAATGCGGCTTCGAAGCTGCGTTGCTCTATGATTATTTTGTGTCAAATAATAATTTACCTTTGTTATTTTTAGTGTCCAGCTTTATTTTTCCTTTATTACCCCATTTCCGTAACAGGTAACTAGGCGGGCAGAAACTAACACATCACGTCCAAGCAATTACGCCCCTGAATTTAATGACCGCTCCGAGCTAATGTCCGCCATTATAGTGCAATCTCCATTTGTTTCTGTGGATTTTTGTATGACTTTTGAGGTCCTGGTGCATTCTTATTATGTCTCTTGTTAGATGAAACAGGTCATTTGAAACGGTTTTCGGATTAGTCAGCGTAGTTTGGTTAGCTGCGTTAGCCGTATTGTCCACTTGTTTCGATGGATTTCTGAAAGTCTTATGATGTCCTGGAGTACTCTTATGATGTCGATGTCTCTTGTTAGATGAAACAGGGTTATTTGGAACGGCTTTCGGGTTAGTTGCAGCGCAGTTTGGTTAGCTGCGTTAACCAGAACTTCCATTTGTTTCTATGGATTTCTCTGTCTGACTTACTAGCGGCCTCTCGCAGTTTCACCCGCGTGGTTCCTGTTCCCGTGGGAGTTTGGGATAAAATATAGCCTATCTTACTCGTGGATAGTGCAGCTTGCCTACAGTGAAAGAATTTTTCAAGCAACATTTGAAGGAAATCGTTTAAGCAAAACACCTCTGATTAAATTGCAAATTTCAAGAAACTTTAGATTCTGGAATTAACTATCAGATCGTGCAGAGACTGGAAATGCGAAATTTAAGCAGACGCATTCAAAACGCCATAACGAGACTTCTACGTGACGTTTGAACTTAAGTTTGACTTTTAATCTTAATTATTGCTTTGGATTACAAATTCATAGCTAACCACTTATATGAATAATTATTTTTATTGTATAATGCTGTGCCGCTAATAAAGTGTATTCTTGTTGAAATATTTATGTGATTAACCTTTGTCAATCGTGCGTCAATATTTTATTTTCTTGTTGGTGGACTTCAATATTAAATATACAAGTGTCATCATAACGTAAGGTACTTTTAGTACACATGCTTCAGTATAATTTTATGAAGTTTTTAACAAAAGGAAAAATTAATAAAAGTATTATTAGACTTTAATTCTTCATAATATCTCTGGCTTTAAACGATTTTAATTTCTTTGTGACCTTAGTTTTTCTCTACCTTACATTCTATGATTCTCAGTATAATATCATTCACAGTTTATTGGTAGACACAAACCTTGTACACGTAACCTTTGCCATAAGGATTTCCTTTTTTCGGACACGCCTTAATAATATTAATCCTAAGCACAATATGTCGGACACCAGATGCGCAAACATCACGAGATTCTAAGAGAGGCGCTATTCATCTTTCCTGAAGGACCCGACAAAAACTACGAGACCCATTCACGTTTCTCGCCAACTTTTTGCCCTATTACAGGAGGGTATTAGCGGGAAAACCTCGAGGACGTGAGTGAATTTTGCTTGGAAACGTTAGCTTTTCTTTCTCGCTATTTCTCGACCTATTGTGAATAAATTACGAAGAAACAGCGTGTGAGATTTCTATTATTTGCGGTTTCTAATTTTGATTTCATTATTACACATTTTCTAATTTTGACTAAGTTATTAAGACCTTTGGAATTAAAATATGTAGGTATGAATTTATTTATATATTTATTAATTGTATAATTGTGGCGTCACAACTTGTCCGTATATCCTATATATTCAAAATATAAATTGTTAGTAAGAAAATCCACAAAATTTTTTTAGTCCGTACTAAACAATATCTCCGTCTAGTTATTACATTTACAACCTAAGACAGTTTGTCGCAAAGCAGGTTATTCCTTATCAAAACCGAAGTCGTTATGGCTCTTATACACAGTACTCGACATTTCGTCGGCGTATTAACTAAATCAAATTTCGCTAAAATAAAAAGTAAACGCTGTATCGGGGAACATAAAGAGCTTTTAGTGTGAATCCCGCGGTGACAATGCGCGATTGAATGGGATGCTGTAAGAGCACTCTGCTTCACTTATGTTACCCTATTCAAGCGGTTCCTTTTTGTATCGCGTGAAAAATGTAATTTCGCATTTAGTCGGTTACGATTCGGTTATCAGGGGAATCGACTCGACTTTTTGACCTTTGATTACTTTTTGGCACATTTGTTTTTTTTCTGTCTGACATTTATCTTGGACAGACGTAAAATTCGTTCTCAAAAATATACAGTCGTTATTTTAGTCTCAGAATTTAGTTACGAGTACATAACGTAAATGCTTCTATTACCCCCAGTTTAGCATGATTCGGACAAGTTGACGAGAAACAGTAACAATTTTTTTTCAATAATCTTTATTGAGTGTTCTATGATATTCAGTATTTAAATGCATAATTTAATCATACAAAAATTATTAAATAATAATTGAATGTAAAATAGCATTCGTTTTTTTTCTTTCTGGCATTCAGCTTGGTCGTACGTCAAGTTCGGTCTCAAAAATGTAGTCGTATTTTATTCTCAGTATTTGGTTACATGTTTAACCTTCCTATTGGCTCTCCCTCAGAAATTTAATTAATTGAGCGCTGTTACAGATGTATGAACCTTCGTCGGATTGTTACTGAACGAGATTGTTGGTCATCTAATCATACTTGTAGTCGTACTACATTTATTAATGCTAGCTCACTGAGTCCTGCTTCGGTTTACTTAATGTATTTAATTTATGTATAATCAGGTAACGAACTTAGCTATAAAGCTAAGTTCATTAACTGTCGTTTATAAAATCGTGGTTTGTAACAAAATTACGTTCCTTTGACTTCTAACAAACGACTGAAATGCAGTGACATTTTAAATGACCTTTAGCGTTTGTCGGTCTGTTGTTCAGTTGTTGAACTTTCTTGGGCCTTAGACAGGGGGGGCACACTTAGAACAACGCAAACAGTCAAAGAAAGTAGCGCCATCTCTTAATCTTAACCAGAACTTTTACAACAAAAAGTCTTCCAGCTTGCCAGTAGATGTCTCTGCTGTCGGAATTAAAATTGAAACTTGTTTTGTGTGTATCTGTGTGAAGTGAATGTAATAGTCATGGCTGCCGCTGCCGGGTGCTCTTGCGCATTTTGCTAAATATTACTACTGCTTTTGAGTGTTTGTGTTTTCTGTAATCTAACGCCGAGTTGAGTTTGTTTCTCCGTTCAGTTATATAAATCGCTGACTCGTAAGAAGTCATCTTTCTCCTCAAAGTTGTGTCGAGCCCACTGATTCCACAACCCTGAAGAAGATGTTGATATTGACTCCTGTTGTTGCACTATAGACTCTCTCTTTGCGAAATAGACGCTTGGTGCACTATTATTGTGTTTGTGCTTGTTACAAAATCGTAACAATACCGTTCGTGTGTATTTTTGGATGTCCTGGTAAGTTATTAGTTATTTAAAGTTAGTAGAAAATAACCTATGCCAACCGTAATTCATAATCAGATCAGTGTGTGTGATGTTGCCTTATTTGATACTTATTTATTTTAATGATTTTCAGGCGCTACTTTGCATGTGTTTCCAAGCCCTGTGAAGTGGATACTTCAAAGCATGGGCTTCAATAATATGATGCAAAACTGGTAACACTGACTTCAACTTGAAGTCTACAAGAACAACAGGATATATATGCGATATTAATTTCATACCAGAACATAAGAATCTTAATAACTCTTTGAACATATTAAGCAGTACCCTTACTACATTTACCAGGTCAGTAAATTTAATTTGATATCATAATTATAAATAACATAATTTGGTATTTTTTATTTTTGTGTTTCACATTACATTTTATATTAAAGCCATGTTAAGATGTTAGGACAGAAGACGTAAAATTACTTTATCCTATAATGACCTTTTTTTACTATGTCTTTTTCTTGGAAATACTTGTGGTTTTATTTTGTATCTATTGAAATGGTAAATGATCTAGCTAGATGATCGGTACCATCAGGTATATAAGAATAAAAGAAGGCTTTTTTAAATTTCAGATCACAGTTCCAGTATTGCTGTTACAACATCGGCTGAAAATGACTGTGAAAATTAACCAGCGGAGACTTTAGATTTTGGTATTTTTTTGTTGAATTTATGTATAGTTATTTGCATTTATACTTAAAAGTTTCTCATGTCTTCATGTCACTTCTCATCATCCACGCTTACTTCCACCATAATCACCCACACTCATATATCGACCCACGCACACGCAATCACTCATTAATATACACAAACACACATGCACACACGCGCTCACGCACGCTCACATTCACGCACGCACACCTTTAATCTGCACATAATCTTTATTTAATTTTAGTGTTTTTGTTTTTCTTTCTAGTTTTAATAATTACTTTATCCGTATAGCTAGATCTGTATCTCTTTGTTATTAATTAGAGTAGTATCACAGCTTTGTAACTAAAAACAATTGATTTGCCACATCTGTCCGAGGTGGTGGGAGCCTGGTGACCTGTACTTACAGGTATTAATTTACCTACTTCAGGCATCAGTCTCACACAAACTAGGTTTAGGTAGTCTTAAGGCACTACCAAGTTCATTGTTTGTGACGAGAAATAAAGATTTTATTTATTTATTATATCATGAACAGTTGAGTACCAGTCTATTTATAATAAACTAGCGGCCGCTCGCGTGGTTCCCGTTCCCGTGGTAATATTAGGACAAAAAGTATCCTATGATCATAACCAGGCTATCTACTATCTGTGTACCAAGTTTCATTCAAATCCGCTTAGAAGTTTCGGAGTCTATTCAATAGAAACAAACAATCAAATCTATCCTCTTTATAATATTAGTATAGAAAAGCTCGGTTTCCATTTTCAAATTAAGATACATAAGTACCTAATATTATTTTGCATAATTTATTGAACATCTTTATTATTTATGAAGTAGGTAACTACTTAATTGTTAATTTATTTATTTTTCAGATAATAAATCTCATCAAACCGAATTCATCAGATCTGAACAACCTTCCACATTCACTTCTGCTGTGCCTGTTGATGATACTTTTGGTAAACATTTATTTGTCTCTGACTAATTGTATGATATCCATTAAAACATTATCCAATATAAGAAAATATAAAAATTTTATACTTAAAATTCTTCCTTAATACCATTATATGAAAAGTACATTTGCTTAAAATCATATTTTGTATTTTTACAGTTCAAAGTCGTAAAATTGGTGCGAAAGCTAGCAAAAGGTGCAAAAGCAGCTTCTACTGTGTTACAAGATCACAATTACCTTGTAAAGAGGCCTAAATTCACAACTCCTAAACGTAAGTTTTTTATCCAAAGGTGTTATTTATTATTTTAGTATGTTTATTTACTACTAACCACAATTTTAAATTTGCTTTTTTTTACAAATTACATATAATTATGTTACATTTTCGCAATTAAAGGATTAGTAATACTTATAAAGATAAAGATATATTTATTTGTAAAAACACGGGTATACAGTACTTATGTATAATAACTATAACTCCATCGAACTTACGATTTTTTTTTTTTCCAAAACTAACTTTTGTAATTTTGGACAAATTGCAATTTTGAAAGTACGGTACAGTTAGTTCACTCATCTGTACCCGCGGTGCGTATGTGTGCGTACGTAAGAACACGTTGCTCGTACGAATCTCGCGTAGGGCCTTTTGTACACACACGAATTTTCCGCCGTGAAAATCTACTGCTGATTCACCGTGCGTAGCCAGCCACACGGTAATCAGTGTGCGGCAGCAGTGCTGCTTGCTGCGTCGGTCAATCGGAATTATACCTTTACAAACGCAAGCACACATATAGCCGCGCGCACAGATATTTTGAAACTATCTGTGCTGAGTTTTAAAGGCCAATATTTAAATAAAAGGTTTTTAGTAGCAATAATTTTAAAACCTGAGGGTGCTACTTTCATTAGAGGAACCGCCTTTAATAGTGCAGTATAAGTGTGAACTAAGCACCAATTTTTATTTTCAGAAACTTATTCGCCATGGAGGAGTATACGATCTCAAATTAAAACAGCTGCAACAAACCATTTATCGTTTACGTCGTAAGAATCGGACATTTAAGGAACCATCAAACTTTATATTTATTTTTTTATGGTTTTTTTTTAATTTTTGCATTTTTCAATGTTATTTTTATACTTATGATAAATTTTAAATAGAAAAATATTGGAAAAGTTAGGTATTGCCCTAATATTAATATTGAACTTTTAAAATATTTTTATATTTAAAATTTATCATTTATATTTGTTATTAAGGAGATTTTATTAATCCTAATGTTCCCGAAGATGTTGAAAGTAATGACCATAGTGAAATTAATTTCAATACAGAACTTGGAGATAGAAAGTGACGCAGGTCAAAGAAATTATGTATGTGAATGGTTCGTGAAAAAATGTCTAAAAATTATAAATAAATGTCAAAATTGCAGAAAAGATTTAATTGATAATAAGTCAACAAATAAGAACAACACCTTCCTTAAAAAAAGAAATATTGTTTCGACAAGAAATGACTGTGCTACCCAAACTTTTTTTTATAGAAGATTATTTTAAAGAAATACAAAGCACAGCCGTTTCTTGTTTAAAAATAAATTAAAAAAAAATATATTTATTGCGTTAACGTATATACTGCTAGGACTGTTTATTTAAGTTATTTTCATAGCAACATGTCATACGGCATTTTTTGTGGAGATTAGCAGCTGAAATTAATACTATATTTATCCTTAAAAAAAGAGCAATAACGGATATTACAAACTAGGCTCCAGAACGTGCAAGGAAATTGGCATACTGGCAGCTGTATCTCAATTTATATTAAATTGTATTCTATTCGTGCGTCGCAATATTGATATGTATACCAAACATGGCGAATGAACGATCTTAATGCTAGGACCTGGGGCCTTACCATCAACTGTAATGCAATTCATTGTAGGTTGTGAGAGTGGGATGCTGCCATATGGCGCGTCTAACGGCGTCCCGCTCTTACTACCTGAAAGTAACCTAAAATGAATTGCATTACAGTTGATGGTAGGCCCCCAGAAATAAACTTTAATGCCTTGGCTCTGCTTAGAGAAGGTACATGGGTCTTTTATGGGTCAAGGTATACACATTTTTAATAAAATTCCAAGTGATTTCCCTATTGAAAACTTAAGGAATCACATAAAAAATAAATTGCCTTCTCAAAAAGGGCTACTATACTGTTAATGATTGTTTAAAAAACAAGTCGCCTTGGTCATCAGATTAAATGCATTGTGTGGTATGTTTTTGTGAAATAATACTTGTTAGAATGATTGTCAATTATTTATGGCTATGATTACCGAATTCTTTGTTTTTATAATTTTCTGCATAATAATTGTGATGGAAAATAACCTTATACTAGTGGTAATTTTTCAATTTGACGACTCTATATGTATAAAATAAGAATAAGACAGGGAGAAAAAACAGCCCTTAACGAGTTTCTTGCCGGTTCTTCTCGTTTCAAGGTCTCCCGACGTAGGGTTTGTGAACCGATGGCGTAGTTTCTTTGACTTTTACAAGTGCTTCTAACACCTAGACTGAATAATTGATATTGAGTGTGAGTTTATAAGACTGTCATATTATAGGGAAAAAATAAAACAGATTTATGTAGATACAACACTAAATGTTATAATTTATAGTTGGTGTAGAAGTGTTAACAGAATTTTAGACGGTAAAATTACCTATGTTGAAGAGGATGAATAAAAAATTAATAAATTAATAAAATAAATATTATAATAAATATAATAATAAATTAAACACAATATTGTTGTTTCATTATTTAATTAAGTTCGTTTTCATTAGGTATTCATTTTAATTTGATGGAGCGTATTTTATTGTACCGTTTATATATTACAGTGCGTATTATTCCCAGACATGAACTATTTTGTTAAGAATGCTCGTTTTTTTTTTTATTATGACTAATATTACATGGATTAATCATATAATATTAGTCATAATATGAAAAAACACGCTTGCTTAACAAAATAGTTCATAACTGGGAATAATACGCACTGTAATATGTATACGATACAAAGTAGGCACCTACCTATAGCTACGTACGTACGTACAAACGATTAGTTCCCGCACTGTCTTCCAGAGGCGCAGACGGCCTGTCAATTCGTGTTTCAAAAAA
The DNA here is from genome assembly GCA_910589605.1 of Chrysoteuchia culmella. Lineage (NCBI taxonomy): Eukaryota > Metazoa > Arthropoda > Insecta > Lepidoptera > Crambidae > Chrysoteuchia > Chrysoteuchia culmella. Next base: position 22,860,339 of record OU342652.1, on the reverse strand, counting down.
CTGCCGCGAGTGGGCGCTCTTTTCCCTTATAATTACTTTACTCTTTGGCCTTAGATTGGAATTGGATATTGTCAAAGAAACTGGACTTTGCCGGCATTATTAAAATTTGCAACTCATCACCTTAATGTATTCTGTCAAGTTTAGTCTGTTAAATTTGATTTTTCTTCCAGTCTTTAGGAGAGAATTTTATTTAGAGTTGCAAAACTCGTCATCGCTAATGACCCCGTCAACTTTACGAGAGGGTCGTCCTCGCCATCTACTGCTGTATCCTTAATTTTTCGGACCTCCCGAGTGTCCCGGATAAACAAGGATACACATTAGCATAGCGTTTGTGACATATTATGTTTCGAGGGTCGGCGCAATGGCATCAACCTTTTCTGTGACAAAAGTTTTCAGTTTCTGTGACAAAAGTTTTTAGTTTAAATCCTCTTTTGAGCTTTACATCTATTTTGGTCATGTGTTCTTGAATTTTTTTGCTTCTTTTTGGCTGTTAATGTGCATTATCATATCAATATTGCGTATAAATATTTTAGTGGCCTTACTTCTATTCAGATTAGACCTAATGAATCGATTTCATTAAATTGTACTATATAATTGTGCGAGAAAATCGAGAAAGTGATATGTGATTTATTCTTCCTATGATTGCGTTTATTTGTAACTTCTTCAAATACCTTTCCGATACTGCGAAAATGTGCTATGCAAGTCGGTTTCTCATACTAATGAAAATGTTGGGTGTTGTTTCTGTTGGCGGCGAATACACGATTAAGGCAAATTAGTTTCCCGCCCGTCGCGGGAGACACTATATGAATCCGTAATGTAATATTCTTATTCATGAGATGTTTATCGAGTGCGCTCGGCACAGGCATTGTAAGGACACTGTGGAATTAGACGGCTCTCAAAGTCGGGAGCAAATGGATGAAAATGTACTACTAAATGTATGTACTACTGTCTCTACCATCTGTTTCGTTTTAGAAAAATCTTCGTAGCAGTTCATAAAAAGTATTTTTATAAGAAGCTTCGTGACTGCACAAAAGGTTTTTAAAAAAGATAGGTCTTTAAATTTAGATACAAATCCACCAACTGATTTACTGACTGATTAATGCTCAACATCATTAAATAAAATATCATCGGATTTCAGTGGTATCTTTGAAGTTTAATAAAGGTACAGACTGATGTTATAAATCTCAATTTTCTAATAGACAGTGAGAATGGCTTTTCAAATAATTTTGTTATATTTGCTCTCCATCAAAACCATTCATCCATTTTCAACCATCCGGATATAAAGGAAAACCGTGACTCTGCGAAATCGCAAAATGTCAGATACAGCAGAGCATTTTGAAAAGTAACGTAGCGCCAAATCAATAGGCACAGCTTCCTGGCGATCGTTAAAGAGAAATATAACGCCTGTCACTCCACTGCGCCAGACCTGTTGAGACAGCAGCTTCTCGGTACTAATATCCGTTGTAAAATCGATTGTTAGAAAACGAAATATTGTTGTAATAATCAAATGTCCTTGCTTTTTAACTTGTTAAAAAATCTGTCAGGGTGTTTTCATAGCGGTAACGTGTCAACAAAAAAATAAATACCTATAAAAATATTATATCTTAAGCAAATGCCTTTATTTAAATGCCTTTAAGCCTATATAAAAGTGCCGTTATTTGCCTCTTTTCCTATTTCCATGGTGTACAAACAAAAATGTGAAGAACAAACCACCATGACTAGGCTCTCATAAATTAAAGAAATATCAACCGTTCCAACTTTAAAGTTAAAGTGATAGTCAAAATGAGATGGTGCAACATAAAATGACAAACTGATTATCAAGTGAACAAATAAAAACCAACAGGACTAGGTAGATGGTGCAACGAAAATGACAAACTTGTTCCATTAACTAACTGTTAATGGAACAAATAAACTAAAGAAATATCAACCGTTCCAACTTTAAAGTTACTGTTTATCAAAATTAATGGTGCAATCGAAAATGACAAACTGTTTAATCATTAAATTCATCCATTAAACTTTAATGGAACAAATAAACCAACAGGACTAGGCTCTCGTAAGCTTAAGAAATATCAGCCGTGCCTTAAAGTTAAAGTTATCGTTAAAATTAGATGGTGCAACCGAAAATGACAAAATAAACCAACAGGACTAGGCTCTCATAAACTAAAGAAATATCAACCGTTCCAACTTTAAAGTTAAATTGATAGTCAAAATGAGATGGTGCAACATAAAATGACAAACTGTTAACTAATGGAATAAATAAACCAACAGGACTTGGCTCGTAAGCTTAAGAAATATCAGCCGTCCCACCTTTAAAGTTAAAGTTATTGTTAAAATTATATGGTGCTACCGAAAATGACAAACAAGAACAAACAAATCAACAGGACTAGGCTCTCACAATTTAAAGAAATATCAACTGCCAGTGCCAGCCCGCCGTTCTCCATTTCTCCGTTGCCAGGGGCGGACATGATCCTATTTACAAGATGGCAGCTATACAAGCATTCGTACTCCACGACCGACCGTACAATGACTTTTATTATTCAAATGTTTTTGTTTGTTAAGTGTACGAAACACGTGGAGTGTCAGTTTTGATCGCGTTACGGAGAGGTCGTGGGCGGAGTTTTGAATATAGCCCACGCACGTAATTGCTTTTTCTGCTATGTTTTAAAAGATTAAATAATTTAGGTCGTCTTTTATTCGGGCAAGAAACTGTTTAGTTTATTCAGTAAAAATTTATGGATTATCGTTTTTCGTAACTGAATTGGTTTTAATTTCAAATAAGGTAAATTATGTATTGAATCGTATAAGTTTTATTTTACGTAAAACTACTTTATTTACTAGAAGGTGTTATTTACAAGCAGTTGTTATTAATAAATATATGGCGATAAAGAACTTGAAAGGCCATTGTGTTACGTCACACGCCCGCGCAAAGTACTAGGACAGCATAAACCCAAGGCGTAAGAGGCGACACGTTTCGTGCAGGGGAGGGGTCTGGGAGACCGGACCCACCCATCGAACGTTTATTTTTATCATGCGTTTTCTTTTCGTTGCACTCGACTCGCCGCATGCGGTGCTTTGTCCTTTGTAGTATATGTTGGGAGTTCTTTTGTTAATGCTTTTTATAGATAAGTCTGAACCTGAAAACTCGAATATGCATGAATATAAAACTAAAGTTTTACACAGAGTAAAAATAAAGAATCACTAAAAAAAGATTTACCTCCGAAAGGAAGAAGAAGATGTATTGTATTTTTTAAGTTGAAAACTGAAAATTCATCCAAATCTGTTTAGCCGTTTTTGCGTGATTGAGTAAAAAAACATCCAAACAGGTAAGTAGTTTACTCGTCAGAGCACCCGTATATTTGGCCGGGCCGACGCAAAACGAATTTTATTATTCTTCGTAAATTATCTCCGTCCATTTTGTCCACTACATTTTGCACATCGATATATTTTCTTTTATACCGTTGTATGTTGACTGCCAATAGCAATTCTGCCCTGTCCGTAATAATTACAATAGGCACTTGTTTTCTGCTCATAATTACCGGAACCGGACCATAATCCGGAATAGCCAGCCAATTAAGGCCGTGAGAGGCCAGATTGACGACTCTTTTATTGAAAAGTATTTATTTGTAGATGATATAGAAAGGGTCCAAAGATGCTGTGTAAAACACTTGTCTCGGAGGTACAATGTAAAGAGGTCATTACGTAGTTACAGTGACAGATTGTCTAAGTTTGGCATGATCCCGTTACATACTCGCCGGAAAAGATATGATCTACTATGCTTACATAAAATTTTACACTCGACTATCGATTCAGTAGATTTGCTGTCTTCGGTTGAGCTTAACACCAGGCACCGGTCACGTTGCCCGAATTCTTTTTCGATTCAGGTGTACAAAAATAATACATCTTATTACAACCCTATCGTTAGAATGTGTCGTACATATAATGAAATAAGCCGTGGTAATAGACATCTTGATGTCTTTAATAACAAATTCTCTCTTTATAAGAAAACTGTGTCCGAGCTTCTTGAAGCAGAAACATCATAGATTGAATTTGTATAGATTGAAAGTAAAAAAAAAAAAGGAAAAGTTAGTTTTGTAATCCAATTATTATTGTTTTGGTTCGCATAAGTTTGAAATAATTGTGCATGCTGTGTACGCTATTATTGGATTAAAGTCTTGGCTCATATATTTAGCATAGATTATAAGTTTTGTAATGACTTTAATCTGTAAGTGTACCTATAACAAATAAATAAATAAATAAATATTGAGTGCTGGGAGACCAACCGCTATGAGGAGTTCTGTAGCTTATGAAACCCCTATTCTCGGAAGGCTAAGTGGCTATTTGTAAATAGATTACCTTTCTAATCAGAACGCATTCAGACCTCTGCCAATATTCACAAACCTTCGGAAACTTTCAGAGAGCGGAATGTACTGAGCACTGCCACTCACTTCAAAACAGAGAAAGACAGCATACATTTTGAATCCGATTCCGTATCCGATAGTTTGTGAATCAGCCCGCTGCCCGCTGCCCGCCTTATTATTTTTTACATTTTGAATGTATTTAATGGTTTTTTTGCAGTTCCACTGCTGTTTGTTCCAACGAGAGAAACTATATTGTTTAATAGTCTTATAAAACATAATTACGACAAGACAGAACGAGCATAAAAAACTAAATTCTGCAAATATTATATAAAAATGATTATACAAAAACTCTAAAAGGTAAGCGAAAACTGAGCCTTTTCATTTGCGGAGAAAGGAAATATTACTAGAAAATAAGGTCTCAAAAAAGTGTTTTGCTTTTTATTCACGTGAAATAACCCTTTCACTATTCACGAGCTGCTTAGATCAGGAGAAGGCGACGAATGGGCCATTTTAAAAGTACCACAGATAAACGTCCCTGTACGGTGACGTTGACACGCGGGATAAATCTGCGCTCCACACGCGCCCGCCCCTCATCGCAGGGGTTGCGTGTTCGTGCAGCATCCCTTGCGAATCGCCACCTTTTAAGCTCTATGATGTCCTAGTACTTTTATTGCATATTTATCGTAACTTTCGCAACTTTTTTTGGCCAGAAAATCAAACTAGGTTATTTTTGTCCCCTCTCTCCTATTCCTTTTGTGTTTATTACATATCTACAGGACGAGTGTAGTAGCAGCTATTGAATCAAAATGAAAATGATTTTGGTGTTGACACTGGTATATAAATTAGTTTAGATCTATTTGATCAGGAAGAAAATGTAGTTTTACAAAACATGTTCAAACAGTTTACAAAAAGTTAGAAAATATCCAGTAAATGCCGGTGAAATAAGCTTCTTACTGCATTCTGCTCGCCTAATAGCGATATGAATTTATAATATCCCTCGGGAAGCTATCCTGCCGGTCTGTGTGATCCCTGCACCTTGCACCGACCTGTGTAGGATGATGGGCCTCTACATTTTCACAACCTCCTATAAGATTCTCCACTCCTAGTGTATTCGTTCACACTTAACCCTTTGAATGGTTAAACTACGTTTAGCTTAGCTGTAAGGTTTTTTTTTTAACTTTAGTTGGATTTTTTTTTGATGCATGCAAAGTATATTATATTGTCAAAAGTCAAGTTCATTCATTTCAATTATAAAATTTTAAAACGCAGGATCAAACACAGCAGTGAACGATAATCGTGAAGAGATGGGAATGTTTTCTTTCTCTTTCCTATTCCAGGAATATAAAAAGGGTGCGTGTAACAAAGCAATATCTAAACCCTGATACCAGGGCAGCAGGATCGCAAAGGAGCTAGCTGTTTAGAATGCAACGCTCATAGAAAGAAGGGTCTTTTACAATATCGTTACCCCCATAACAGTTTGTTGATGTTAATGTGAATACAATGTAAGTTAATACAAAGGAAGCAACGGAATAATGTGTAGCTTTTATATCAGCTATATTTGTATAGCGCTTGTATTTTTATTTTATGTAGTTATGAAAATGTACATACAGCAGTGTTTTTATGGTAATAATCAGTTATTAAATGTAGTGTTTATTTTTTATTACAAATTAATTAAAAGGAAAAGTTTATGGGAAAAATCAAACCATTGAATACCATTCGTTTCTTACGCCCTAATTTGCTTTGCCCATTCTACCAAGACCTAAGTAGTTAGAATTCTGTATTGTATGTTGTAGAGCCTATTCTACAGTACTTAAATACAGTACATACTGATGTTAAAAAAATCGAAAGACAAAAACAAACAGTCTGTACAACAAATAGTCTATAAAAAAGTATTCTTTTTATTATAATAATACAAAATAAACTATAAAATCCTATGTTCTTCACATTTAAACACTGTTTTATAGAAAATTCAAGATATTTTATGATTTTGTAATTTTTGCATTTTTCAATGCTATTTTTATACTTATGGTAAATTTTAAATAGAAAAATATTGGAAAAAATTTACTCGGCCACAAGTGAATTCTCAGACGGGAATCGAACCCGCGACCTTTGGAAATCCGGTCCAATGCTCTAACCGCTGAGCTACCGAGACTTCGATTCCCGTCTGAGAATTCACTTGTGGCCGAGTAAATTTTTTCCAATATTTTTCTATTTAAAATTTACCATAAGTAAATTCAAGATAGCCTGAAAATAATCCATTTTTTGTGTTTTTTTTTTAATTTCATTGTTCGTTATTTTATGTATCCGATAGTTTTTGTTCTCTAAACAAGTATGTATCCAATTAACATTGAAACTGACGTTTACTCTCAGTGATTTCTTTGTGGGGGTCAAATGGACCCGGATTACGTTCGGCCCGTCTTCGGAAATGGCCCGGGGCGGGTCGGATCTGTCCCGGCGGCGGGCCGGAGGAATTCTCATTATGTCGATCCACTGAGGAAGGTTAAACTATTTTTATTCGCATGGGAGCAATACGGTATTGCTGTGTTTTTATTACTTTGCCAATTACGGTCAAATTAGCTTTGAGGGCTTTGGGCTGCTACATTTTTATTACATTTTATGCAATGTTTTATTTATCAAAAACTTGGGGGTCTATGACAGATTAATATGCAAATGTTAAACTCAAATGTTAAATTTACTCAAATTTAATTTAAATGCGTCTTATTTTTATTTATAAGTTAGGAATTGCTACGTTAGCAACGTCATAAATACTACTAGGACTTAATAAACCATGCAATGCATCATATTAACGCCGACACTCACGCATTTACGGCCCCGGTAATTGTATTCACCTTTAAAACAATGTTTTACTTAGAATATTCTTTTTCTGGATACTGGCAACTTTAAACATGTAGAATTTCGCGTCAAGGCAAATATTAGGAAGTTGTGGAATGACTATTGGAACACTACGTTAGAAACTAAAGGCAGGTGGTATTCTGAAATACAGAAAGACTTACCAGTGAATCCTTGGTATGTTAAAGGTGATCCTAAAAGAAACCGAAGATTTATTACAGTTCTCACAAGAATGAGACTCGGCCACTGTTTGGTTCCAACGCATCTATACAGAATCAAGGTTTACAATAATGCACAATGTCCACACTGCTGTACTGAAGATGATGCTGATTTACAACACATTGTTTTCAATTGTGTTTTCAAAATCAGTGACATTGACAGTTCCGTTTCAGTTCAAAACCCTAATCAAAACCGAATCAGTGTACCCCGCCGCGTTCAAGACCTTCTTAGCAATACTGACTTTTTTATTCCTTTGTATAAATATATTGTAAATAGTGTAGAGAAAATTTAAGTTTATGAAACAATACTTTAATTGTTAAGTTAGTATTTATGTATGTAGTTGTCGTTTTTTTTTTGTTTTACATGTCAAAAGTGTTTTGTCTCTTTTTTTCTCTTTGTTATTTATATTGTTGTCAAGAGTAAAGTTGAAATTGATTATCTCTTGTACCTACTATAAATGTATGCGACTGAAGGACTTTGTATCCAGGTCATAAATAAATTAATAAAAAAAAAAGAATTTCGCGTAAGGTACCTTTTTCAAAATAACCAAAATGTAACCGAAAGTACAAAAAAATACCACCGAGTGAGGGGAATTACCACGTCAATCTTTTTTGACTTTTTTGACTTCTATCTCATCTGCGGTTTGCCACCTGGTCTCTTCAAGCCCCACGGCTTCCAATCTAACAGAGCCTTGCACCATGAGTCCGATTTACGGGCTAGGTGACCTACCCATTGCCATTTCAGTTTGGTCACTCGTTTCAACATGTCAGTCACTTTGCTTTGCTGTCTCAGCCACTTGTTTCTCTTATGGTCTTTCAGAGTTACTCCTACCAGCCTACGTTTCACCACTCTTTGAGTGACTATGAGGTTCTAAAGAATCGCTTGGGTTGTCATATTACCCAAAAGTATTAGCTTCGTAGGCGGTAAACCCAGTGCTCTGCGCTCCGTCGAGGCGCGGATTTTAATATTTATTATGTTAATCATTATGATGAGAACGTATAATTCATCATCATTCATTTACTTACATTTAAAAATAAAATACAAATTAAAAACTTTAGAGAGCCATTTTCTTTTTCAATAAACCATAGTATTGCCCTACGTCATTCCTTCTTGCAGCGTGGCATTACCACGATAATGTAAAATACCAAACCGCATTTTTTTTTTTTATAATTTTCAAATAAAGGTGGAAGATATTCATTAAACTTAAATAAAATAAATAAATACGTAAAAATATATATATTTTTTTAATAAAAGATGCCAAATTACCAACTTTTCGTAGGACGTGCCATGCGCTATCATCATATTTCTGTTTTTTGCCGCCATAATTTTGTCGGTTGCTGGCTTGTCGACGGCTGTCCACTCATTTATTTTAATTTGCAATATCACACATGTATGTTAAGCTCTCGCTATTTTATGGACGCCGGGTCTTTTGATGTTTCATACAATGTTAAAATATTATAAAAAATACTGTATGAGCTCTGTGTGTTATAAGCGGGAATTTATAAGCAGAGTTTTTAATTTTTTCTTGAGTGCTCCAGATTCTTAGCTTACTAGTTCTGTATTACGATTTTGATGCAGGAAAGACAAGTACTTTAGCCACGTGCCTGAGTACCACGTGTAATGTAATAAGTACTTACCTTTACGGATATCAAACGCGCTATATTTCCACGAACTAAGTTGTAATTGTCCGTATTTTTAGGTTTTTTAGGGGTTTTTTGATTTTCCCGACGTTTCGGCACCTTTACAGCTGCCGTGGTCACGGGATGACATGTCATCCCGTCATCCCGTGACCACGGCAGCTGTAAAGGTAAAAACCCCTAAAAAACCTAAAAATACGGACAATTACAACTTAGTTCGTGGAAATAAAGCGCGTTTGATATCAGTAAAAGTTGTTTTATTTCAATGAACAGTGCGCGCCAAAACATAAGATGTACGTAAGTACTTACCTATTGATTAGATTCATGTAATCTAGCAGTGCAATCCTACTAATAAAAGCTTGATCAGAGTAAGTAATCCTATCTGACAGGTGGAGTATCGCTCATCAAGTTATAATGGAACTAGACCTTATTTCCCTAGAGTACAAACGCGTTTGTTCGCCTTCGCCGTAATTACAACGGTGTTAGAGCTCGCCCTAGATACTGGTCGAATACTACTGCTCCAATAGGTTTATGGGATCCCGGTCACGACTAGTATCAACCCGTCGATATCTTCAATTATGCTTTTCTCTAATTTAAAATTCAAATCATTAAAAAAGAAAGTCATTTATTATAGTTTCGGTTGAGTACTTGTACCATGTTTTTAAAAACTTTATAAAAAGTATAACGAATCTCAATTATATTCGACTGTGCTTGCAACTCGTATATTTTAATGTGAATAATAACAATATTTGATATTATTAATACCCTTAGAATAATTTAGTACCAAAACAAAATGCTAGGGTTTCCCAATATTTATAATTGCTTGGCTTAGCTCATAAAGATTGCTGTATAATATAAACTATAGGTCAATTTATAGATGGTGCTAAGTTTCGTAATGTAGAAGTTTCCAATTATTTTCTATTTGAAAATATAACTAAAATTAAACACAAGTGTGAAGGATTCGTGAAATATCTCTACAAATTGAGAGGTTATGGGGCCTTAAAGTTGCGGTTAACGGCTCAGCGTGTAACGTCACGCCGCCACTTCGGCCCACTGGTAATTTGTAGGGCGGTTCGCCGAGACGTGAGGAAGTGGCGTGACGCGTGAGTGGCGCTATATTTGAGGTCGCAGTCAATTCTGCGCGAAAATATGTATTTTAAAATATATTTCTCAATCACTTCTTGATTGATTTAAATCATTGTCTTATCGGTTTTGATCTATATTTTATTCCCATTCAGTGAAATATAATGTTTTCAACATCAGTAAACTACTCCATTACACAGATTTGCACAGTAGTTCGACAATCTCGAAGTAACACCGACAATCTCGAAGTAACACTAAATACTTAAATATGAATGATAAATTAATTTATCGGCTCATCAGACGTCCTCAAACCACAATTCCAACTTTGCTAGGTGTGAAGTAATTCGAAATCGTTTACTAACGAAATAACAGGCTTTAAGCGGGAACCCTACGTCATTATGGGCCATAACCGGATCTGCCCGGATACAGGGTGGCCAGCAATAATAACCGGCGGCGCCCAATCAAATTACCGAGCGGACGGTAACCGGTAATAATCGCGTTTATAAGTGACAGTCGGGTATACGATTATGACCGGTTATGCTGGATTCAACGGTGTCCAGACGTGATAGTTGGTTATTACGTTGTTCAAACCTATTATTATAAGTATGTTAAGGCAACGTTAATACTGAGATTTTAGCTGTGTCATCGCTTCATCAAACAATATTTTCGAAAACCTGAACAATTTAAAATTTTAATCGGTTCGAACACCATTTTAGAGTCAAAACCATTTTTCATGATTCATTAATTTGCAGGGCTACATACAGGTTGTTACATCAATATTTTGATATTAGGCTGTAAGTAATTGCCAAATACTTTACATAAAGGCAGTTCTTTGGTTGGTGGTAGGGCTTGTTGTAAGTCCACCTGGCAGGCTACCACCATCTTATCTAAGTTTCCAACTTTGTTGTGTTCCGGAAGTTAGAGGAGATATGATAGGCAGATCCTCTTCGGCTGAGGATTTCGGTTTCACCTTCAGCCTTATGATTACTCAACATCAGGTATAATGAAGGCTAAGCGTCTCCCCGTAGTAAATAAAAAAAAAATAATAATTGACAAGTACTTTACATAAACGCAGTATTTATGCCACGTTTATTTCAAACATAAATTACGAAAAATAATCATGTTGTGTTTTTACATGTGCCGTCCATTGGTATCTGCATCAGCATGATTAAAAAAATCCTTATGTCAAAAAAGTTTCAAAAGGTAAATTTTAAGCTTTAATTTTATCTTTCCCCTTCGCCCGGTATGCTGTAACCGGGTGTAGCCGACCTTTTATCGACGTCGTAATTTTTAAGATCAGCAGTTTGGGGTTAAGTCGGACAGTTTAGCCGGGACGTGCTGTTCCACCGGATTAACTTTAACTGGTTCATTAACGGTCATTTCTACTGAGTAAGGTCTACATTTATGCTAAAAAGTTTATGTAATTAAATTTTATTTATTCTTTTAAAGAAGTACTACCTACACATTAAATACATACTTTTTTTTTATCACATTTTTATAATTAAATTTGATAATGAAATATTTAGAACTAAAGTGACTTTATCCTTAGCTTAAACCGAATGGTACTAACCCTAGTTTATGTTTACAATTTTCTTAGCATTTGCAGTTCTTAAGGCAACTTAAGTGTAACAGTTAAAATATACACAAAACAACAACAATTCAATTAAAAGAAACATTTATGAATTACTAGAAATAATAAATATCAATACCTGAATAAACTACTGAGTACATTTAACCCTAGTATGCATTTTGTTCTTGCCGTCTCTGGGTATATGGAATCAAACCCCATGCTTTCGTTCGCCAACCCCATTTTTTTACAAAACACCATAAACAATGGCGTCACCACATTCATGGGGTAGTTGTACTAGGCAACTATGAAAATAAAGGAAGTTAACTTTCACCCAAGCCCGCTTGCAATGCAACAAGCAACCCCTATGTAGGTAACATTAGCCGCACCTTTATTATCTTTTTTTATGGAGAACTTATACCTGCATAGCTGCAGGTTTATGTATTGGTTTTAAAAGTTGTTCTATTTTTGTCTTGACACTATTCTTACGTGATCAATAGTTTATAAAACACCTTGTGAATAATATAATGGCTTAAGTCAAGTTATTATTTTTAAACATACTCATATATATGCATTATGAAATATTTTTTGCAAAAGAATTAGGTCTTGTTACGTAACAATGGCAGGTATTGAACGGTTTTTACCAACATTCTGTAAAGAGCTACCTATTTCAAAATTTAGAATACTTTTTATAACTTTTTAATTTTGCATTTTACAATGCTATTTTTATGTGATAAATATTAAACAAGAAAATATACCAGAAAAAAGCAACTAGTCTCATGTCCCGTCAGGGCGACATGAGACTAGTTGCTTTTTTCTGGTATATTTTCTTGTTTAATATTTATTAGAATACTTTTATTTGTGCCATAATCTCCATTCCTATTCTAAAATTCAAAATGAGCTACAGTCAGCATATTAACTGCAGCTTAAATAGAAAATCACATTAGAACTATTTTAATTAATCTTCGCAGACGACTACAAATATTTCGTTAACTTTAATATACCGTACGTAAGGTTATCTTAAATTTATTCTGAATCTGCCTTATCGTATCCAACAATATGTTGTTGAGGAAAATAAAGCCTTAACGGAAAAAAAAGATTGATACTGAAATTTGGTACAAAGCAGCCGCATCAATCACGCCCCGTAACTGAAGACATTGCAAAGGAAAATCAGAGCCTCAGTTTGTACGGGACTCAAACCTATCGTTCACTATCATAGCGCCCTACGCATTAGGAGGGTTGTAACGCGAGCTCCTTAGCTTTCCTGTTCGCCTGGTACCAAGTGTTGTTACAACACGTGACTTTGGACACGTGTGGTTTGCCCTTGCACGTGTGTGGGATATTTCATTTCGTAAGCCTGCTGTTGTTTTTCTACTCTTTTTTCTACACAACGTGTTTAACTTCTACATACTTTGTTGTGGAGTGTAATTATTCCTTAATCCTGTATTCCCTTTTTACACCACACCCCCATGGAAATGACTCCTTTATTTTTATAGTTACCTAGTACTGTCACCCCATAGGTAGTTTTGAATTCAGAATGCTGAGTGCGAGTTTTTTCTATTCACGGTCGATCGTGAACTCGTCGATTTTTGTATGAAGGCAGCGGCCCGCCACGGAATACACCAACGCCATACAAAACCTAACGTGGTCACTATCGACCGTAAGTAGAAAAAACTCGCGCTAAGCACACTAAATGACGTGAATGACTTGGGTGAGCTAAATCCATTCAAGTACGAATAACACTTCAAACTTAAAATTTTGGTTTTATTGCTTTTATTGTGTAAACTTATTAATTACAATCTTCCCAGAAGTGAATTTTAATCGTTAGTTAGAAAATCGCTGGAATTACCTACTCGAATGAAGCTGATGCAATATTTTTCACTTATAGGTAATCTGCAAATTAAAAAGTAACTTCTTGCGGTAGGCAGGCAACGGTAACTAGGTACAATCGGGGAACTTAGCTTTTTTTAAAAGGAAGTTATATAAAAAAATAATAGACTTTTAGAAACCGTGTATATCACAAATAGTAGAGCTTTAATAGGTATTTCATTTTATAAATAAATTATTTCTTTAACCTGAATATTTTCCGTAAATATCGTTTCTCCAAAAAACCTTACTGATCAACCGGGAAGTTCCCTGACTGTACGAGAAAATCACTCTCACTGGTTTTTGTTCATTTATGTAACTGACATAACAAGTCACAGAAACGTGGCTTGTTAGCTATTTTTCATGTTCTTTGCTGACGTCATTGTCGTGGTACACAAAAGGCTCGGGTACCAGGCTCGCAGGGGCTAACAGAGATTGACCGATCGCGCAAATTGAATGTCCGTCGAACACGATGGGAACAACACCCCATTGTCCCGCTAGCTTTTCAAGATACAGCCAATATTTCACTCTGTCACAAAATGTTGGATCGCAGAAAAGCTCGGAAAAACCAAGAGACGCACAATGCGTGCCCGCAGTAAATCACGTGTAAACTGGTCTGCTACCTAAGGTTATTGATACTACTACCATACATACAAAATGAAACAAGGACACCTTTGTTTCACAAATTATATACTATACTTCCTAAATAAATACTGTCATTTGTGAATATCTGACGATAGAAATCGTTTGGACGTGATCTCACTATCATCGATCTAATGTATTGACAAATTCTGCCATATTGAACTACATTCCTTGTAGACATGTTGCCTTTAATGAAGATTTCTTACTCTATGACAAATTCGAAATGGCGTTTGCTGCAGTTGAATAAATTTTTGTTTCATTATTGAGACTGTCGAAACTTTATCTTAGCATACAGCGCGTATGTAATATAAATTACAAGATAATATCCAAACAATCTCATGTATCAAAGCACAGATCCGGGACAATGGCTAAAGGAATCCCAATCCCGGAATTTTGATACCGATCGTACCAGGGTAGTATAAGTAACAAGAACGTTTGCGGCGCGTCCTTTGAGGGATAGATTCGTAGCAAGCGTAAGAAGTACATATTTGATGAATAGTCCGCGAGTATTCTACGCCTGGGTTCTGACAATAGATGAACATATTGTGATAACGTCCATTGTACATGGCCGTGCCTCGTTAATCATCATGTCCTATAATAGGAATATGGAACGAAGTAATGCCACTTTAGTATCTCTACTTAACCTACTCTCGAAAAGACATATTACGAAATGATACGTCCATTATGATCTTCTCTAGAATTAGGAACAAAAGACGAGTGGTTAAAATATGAAATACGTAAGTACATTGCATGGACTTTTTTATCAATGTTCACTATCACATCAGTTTAATAAAAAAACTATGTACTTACCTAGCACATCCTACAAAAGTGTTGCCATCTAAGCAACATTAGTTGATGGAGTGGTTAAAAAATAAATTCGTGTGTAAACACATGTTGGTCTGTCGCTTGGTAACGGGTTTGCAATAGCTTCATATCAGTTTGTAGTAGACAGAATAGAATCATATTATTACGATGGGGTTGGCATGTCATGTGTCAAAGATAAACACGTCTGTTCATAAAATAACCGTATTTGAATCATTGGCATGTCTAAAGGACAGAAAATCTGGTCATTTGTTTACCTAAGTAGTTAAAGAATATGTCCGTGTTTATGATTTTGTATTTTTCAATGCTGTTTTTATAGTAATGTGAAATTTTAAATAGAACAAATAAGAAAAAATCAACTCAGCCACAAGTGAGAGCAGTGCAGAGCAGTAGGCCGGATTCCCAAAGGTCGTGGGTTCTTGTCCCATTTGAGAATTCACTTGAGGCCGAGTAAATTTTTTCCAATATTTTTCTATTTAAAAATTTATCATAAATATGTCTGTGTTTTAAAGAAGGCCCTAGTTTTATCAGTGTTTTAAAAAATTCCGTGCTCTAATCGGTGATTTTCCTCCCTCCAGCTGGTGGGCGGGGAGTTCGACATGGAGCTGAACTTCGTTATCCAGGACGCGCAGAACATCCAGCACATGCTGGAGCTGCTGGACCACTGCCCGTCCAGCCTGCAGGTATGTGTCCACTACCCCTTACGTAATTGTAACATGAAATTGTAACAGATTGAGGCCCAATTTCACCACCGATAGATAAGTTCTGGACAGATTATCTGGCAGATGGTAAGACAGTTGTAATTTGAAAAATGTTTAGTAAAATCTGTCAGATCCAAAACTTATAAAGGTTGTAAAATTGTCAAATGCTGTACATTTTACGCTTATGAAAGTTTTCGTTCTTATAAAACAGCTTTTGCGGATCACTATATTTACCCGAAACATATTATTATATTTAGTAGTATATTTTTGGGTATTTTAGGGTCTTTTTGTTTCCCGACGTTTCGGCACCTTTTCGATTGCCGTGGTCACGGGTTGACTAGCTACTTATTATATGGCAACAAATAAAAATTATTAACTTATAATTAGTAATTGTCTAACCGTATTCGAACCAAATAATAAATTAACTTTTAAATTTTAAAATTTTGCGGAATATACATATTAATCGACATTAAGTTGCAGTTTTTATGGCTCAGTTTTTTTTTAAAGGATACTTGAGTCTAGTCTTTTAAATTTTTTAATTTTGGGGAATATACATATTAATCGACATTAAGTTGCTGTTTTTATGGCACAGTTTTTTTTTAGAGGATACATGAGTCTACTCGAGTCCCTTTTTTATCACAGAAGAGAGTTTATCTCCATATTTATTGAAAATATGTGCGTTTCCTCTAACGACTATACAAACGTGAAAAATATTTATATGGCCAGAGTAAGTAATTTCAGATTTTTAAACAATTGTCTTCCTACAGGATATAGGGGCTACTCCACATATTGCTCGAACGAATTTTTTTTTGTACATTAAACAACTTTGTACCGAAGTGTGTGTGGTACCTTTTTTGTGATGATAGTTGCGCTTTACTATATCTGAGCTAAACTTAAATCACCAATTTTGCCGAAGCATATTACATTTTTTATTTTGCACATTTGTTCGTATTTTTTATTAAACTGAACAAGCCCTGTAAACAAAAGTAACAAGTCAAGCCTCTATCAGCTGGGGCGTGTCTGATTTTTTTGTGCTGCGTTTGAAAGGGACGGCCGCGGCGAGATGAATGCATTCTGATTCTTAGGGCACTTTTTGTTGAAGGCGGAGTGCCTGCATCTTTTTTTTTATTTTGATTCAGAAGATTTTGTGAGTTACTGCCTGGTTCCTTATGCTATCCTGGTATCAAAGTAGATCAATCTAACCCTTTTCTGTCTTTTTGGGTTTTGCATGTCTATTTTGCAACTTGGTTAGATTTAAGAAGTTGTATCAGGAGAGTACCTTCGCTTTCATGAAGCATTTGAATGTCAATTTGACTTCTTAAAAACTCGGGATCGTATGAAAATCCAAATAAAAATACTAGGTCATCAGAAGAACAATAGCGTTGGATAAATAGTAAATGAGAGCGCACTCAATAATGACGTCCTGTGCATAGCGATGTGCGGGCTTGCAGAAACGGGAGATTAATAATGCAATAGTCAATTTCCTCTTGGTCTGTGTGCACAGCTCATGTGATATTCGCTGGGAATACGCGATATTATAGGACAAAGGGTTATTGACATACAAACAATGCATGGTAAACATACTGCAAACGGCAAACCATGTCCACAATAATAAAGCTGGCATGATGAAAATAGTATCGAAAAATCATATTAATATTTTAATAACCCTGGGAACGCCAAAGGGTTATTTTGATCTTAATTTTGCCGCGGCAAACATAAGTTTAAAGGAGTTTGAAAGTGGAATCTTACCATGCTCCTGGACCATACTTGGTGTAAGGATCTTCAAAAAAGTTATCCCGCCCCATGTCTATTGAGACGACTTTTTATGGCCCGGCTCAAGAAAATGAAATACGTGATAGTTTATCTCTTTTACCCGGGCTTAATGGTTAGTCAGCACAGATAAAATTTTAAACCCTGGTAGGTAATTCCTTTATGGTTTTTAAGTACCTGGCTAATTTGAATTACAACTGAAAGAGTTATTGAAACTTGAGATGACTGGGAATTTTTCCAGTTAAGAAGTTTTTTTTTAATTAACTGCTATCATTATGCAACGATAGAGCGTTGGATAACTATTTTTTTTAAATGTTTCATCTTTAGTTTTATGTTTCGTTTAAACTCGTTTTCTCATTTTTCTTTGATATTGTAATTCTATCTAATAAAAAGTGACTTATTTCTTCGAAAACAAATTTGTCCCGTCCGAGCATTTTATTTTTAACATAGTGTAGCTAAGCATTTTATCCATATCTCACGCACGAATAGCATTGCGAGGGTATTATCCATTTATGCACCGTTCGTCGTATTCACATTTCTGTATGGAGGAAGATTATTCCAAGACACGTCACTTTGCTTGATGAGCAAAGACATTGCTGCGGGCGTTCTGTTCTGTCGCCCTAGTAACAAAAATTTTAGTTTCTTATGATTATAATTGTATTGTTTTCGTCTGCGCTTGGTTTATGTAGTAGTTGTAAAACTCTGTTTTCACTAAGTTTTTCGCTAAAAAGTTCGAACAAAGAACGCACGAAAGAGATTAGTTACGAACTTCTTATAAAAGGATGACATTTCATACAAGAAATTCCAATGAAATTCTTATCTCATTAATTTCTCGTTGTTTTCATCATCGATTTATATAAAGTTACAAGTGTTCTTCAACTTCAAAACTGTTATTCAAATTATTTTATTTTTCCACAAAATATATCTTGCGTCGCCTTTTTGTGTCGAATTAAACGAACGCTTTTCCCAAGAGAGATCTCGAATTCTCGACGGTTATCGGGCAGCGAGCAATCCGCGAGTCATCGTTCCCACCCGTCTAACGAGCTTCAATCTCCTTGGCGTGCATGCGCCCCTGGTAACGAGAGGTTCACTTCGTTTTGCAGGTGCACGGATTTAACTTTAAAGTGGGGTTTAAATTTCTCTACTCATTTGTTGGTTAGTTAGAATTAGAATTTTGCTAATTACTGAGATAGATTTTAGGAATGTGTCTTGCTACAAAAATATGGTCTAAAGTTAAATTTGGTTTTCTCAAACATGCATGGAAATGTTGTCATTATTTTCGAAAAAAGAACACGCGAAGTATCGAATTTACGTACAAAGAAAATCAAATCCATTGCAGGAGCGTTTTTTGAATTTGGAACATTACAAAAAGTATTTAACAACTCCAGCACGTCGTTTCATACAACATTGCTGGAGCGCTGTAATGTTCCAAATTCAAAAAGACGCTCCTGCAATGAATTTGATTTTCTTTTAGTAATTATTAAATGTATAATATAAAAAGTATGTTTTATAAGTTTTATTTCCCTGCATTCTTTTGAGAAAAGCACTATATATGCCTCGGCGGAAATGGCAATTGCCTGTCTCGTATTAGTGAAGTCCTCGCTTACGGCTCGGCCTTCAAACTCATACTCGACCTGCAATTGCCTATTTCACGGCCTTTGCAATAATGTACTATTAACTGAAGTTGTCTCTTTTATTCGCCAGTAGGAAAGATCATCAGTTTACAGCGGTCTACCTTTAGACCACATTTTGTTGATACCCTAAGTAATAACAATTTACTAATTATGCAAATCAAGTGAGTCATCGTTCCCAACTGTCTTACAAGCTTTATCTCCTCGGCGTGCATGCGCCCCTGATAACAAGAGGTTTACTTCGGTTTGCAGGTGCACGGATTTAATTTTTTTGGGTGAATGGAATTCAGTTACTGGGAGACAGTCTACTTCTCGCTCACTAATTATGATGCAAAAATATCTCTTCCGAAGCCGTAGCCAATGTTCAAAATTTAGCACCTTTCTACCACCACCATCCATGTGGAGCTACTGGACTCCCCATGGCGACGCCATCTATTTGGAGGTAGTACTATTATCTCCACAAAATGTCGTGTCAAAATATTTATCAATTAAATCTTAAACAAAAAAAAATATACAGAATTATGTACAAATTATTTTAAACTAATTAGTACATACAATTACAAATTAGAATAACATTTAGCATTTAAAATTAAGATAGGAATTCAGTTTTATATATTTTTTAATAGAAAGCAACATGGCCGAAACATCGGGAATTTTAGGTAGGTGAAATACCTATCGTATATTTGTTGTATTCTTATGTACTTGTAAGTATGCCACAATTACTTATTGTAGCAATTGTCAGTACATTACTTTTATTATTGCATAATTATGTTACGATATGATTGAATAGTATAACACTCGTAATGACATAATTTATTACTCGCTGCTCTAGTTATTTGATAAGTAATGGTTTGACCAGTGATTGCGATAAGAGAAAGGCGATTACTTACTGATGTAGTAGCTACTTGTTATTTTGGTCGTTGACAAATAAGTTTCCGTAGTGTAGCGGTTATCACGTGTGCTTCACACGCACAAGGTCCCCGGTTCGATCCCGGGCGGAAACAGATGCATATTTTTTAGTTCTTAAAATATAATTGTAACTATACGGCCGTGTAAACATACTATGTTCTTACCTTTTTTATGCATTCTTTGCCTTTGCAATAATTATATATAATACTGTAGGTACAGTTGTTTTAACCAAGTTAGGTACCAATAAATCAGTTTAAAAAATTTGCTTTCTTTCTTTTGACGGAAACAGTTACAGGAAACCTGACGGAACAATCTAAAGTAGTGAATAACAAGTGTATTAGTGTAGTATCGAGTATGTATGTATGTAGTTACACGAGTTTTGTTTCAATAGAACCAAATAGTTCACCATTGATACTCATTCGAGCGATAAATTAGGGTTTGATTGAGTAAACATTCCGAATGGAAAAGGTCTTTCGAGTTCATAATGGTCTTTTCATTTGTTTTTATTACCCTGCGGTCAGCCTGCAGTACAAGAACTTTCCGGTAGACCAGCAGATGTATAAAACTTTTATATCAAAAATAATAAAATCCTAGTGCGTATTATATTTGAATAATAAATTATTTCATTACATAGCCTCATTACCTACTTCTCAAAATAATGAGGACTTTAAAAAAAACTGCCTCTGTGGTCTAGTGGTTACGACCACCGGTATCAGACCCAGGGGTCCCGGGTTCGATTCCCAGCGGGGATACAATTTGTATTCGGTTTGGTTGGTGGTAGGACTTGTTGTGAGTCCGCCTGCCACAATCTTATCTAAGTCTGACGCCATGATAACACTGTTTTCTGCATTGTTGTGTTCCGGCAGTTAGAGATAAGATCTTACTCAGTGGTTGAGGATTCCGGGAGAGGCTCGCTTCCATCTTTCAGCCTTATCAATATGGTTTGATGAAGGCTAAGAATCACCCCGTCGTTAAAAAAAAAAAAAAAAACGCACCCTAAAAACTACTGGTCGACAGATAGAAACATAATTCGATGGATACCAAAAAACTTCTTACACATAGTAGCCAGAACTGTTATTTGTAGTCCCTAGTAACTAGTAGCTAGTCCCCTTAATATTTTTCCCAAGTTTACGGGGACTTTCAAAGTATCAAGTCCCGACCCATCCCAATCTGGAGGCTGTCCTACTTGTTAATTAAGTTTCGATTCCGACTCAGAACGAACGCTTCTAAATTTAATTGAGTCTTAAGTCTTAATACTTTTTACTACCTCTTTTCTTTGTCCTCTTTGAACTCCTATTAATTCCTCTTGAAAGATTTCTTCAAGTAAAGCCGATTATAAAAAAGGGATTACTTGCAGACAGGTAGTTTAATCATAATTTAGGTTAACTGAGTAAATACTTATTTAGTTATTTTTTTAATTTATTTCTTGCACAAAACAGATTAATTAATGCTACAATATTTCAATTCAATTTCAGTTTATTTAATTCAATAACAATATATTACAATTGTGTCTGAATGTTTGCACACGAAAAAATAGAAAATAAAAGTTAATATTTACAATTGAGGTTTAAAGCTAAACATCAATAAAATAAAATATGAATTACATTATAAAGTGTGAATTTAACAGTATAAGTACAGTTCTTAAGATTGTAATGCAGACAAATAATTTGGTCACATAATGCAGTGAAATGAATAAAAATTACATACTGTTAATTACTTAATAAATTAAATCCACGCAAGAAATATGAAGTCAATTAGTTTTATCCAGATATTATCACTAGTCGTAATGATTATTTTCGTCCCAATAATCATGTTTAATATAATAGTCATCACGATGCTAAAATTGATAATGAAAGCTCGTTTGAATTTAAGTGATAAACATGATACACAAAAGACCACAGACCTTTATCGAGATAGACGAAAAGAGCGCTTGTAACGGTATGAGAACTAGCGTGTCAAGTTTTTCGTACCTACGATGACGTCTCGACCGAGATTTAGTGATGTGTAAATGTTATAGAAGAGCTCTTGCAGGAAAGCACTGCACAATTAACCATTTTCGTTTCTGAGTGACGCGTGTTTTCATGGCGGTCTCAAGCGGACTGACTTAGACCGTGGATCAAACTTTTGACACGTAAGGTAGGTACTTTTACCGTCTACTCAATATAGGTTAATACATATCTGCAGTTATGTTGTTTAATTCAATGAAAATAACAGTTTATTTATACCCTCATGGGCAGGACAGAAATCACCCCATTGTCTAACAACACATACCTACGCGTACCGATCCTGCCCAAACCTTACGCACAGAACAAAAGCAGCTATAATTCTTGGCAAATTGCTTTATTTTGCTCCAATTTTACTAAAATTAACCTGAAATTTACGACTGAAACTTTGCTCGCAGTTAGCAACCAAAGAATGAATTAGGTCGTTTACAGTGTTTTACGGCTGATAATGAAATCTGAAGGATTTAAGCGGCTTTGAGTCAGTTTAAACTAATAACGACATATTGAAGGATACAATTTTACAGACTAGAATTTGGACTAATAAATAAATCTTTCGCTAAAGACTTTAGAGCCAAAAACCCACGACGGTTAAAACGTAATTGAAAAGGATAAAGTAATTTAAAAACCCCCTACTTAATTATCCGTCGGAAGCTGCCATTAAATGAACTATAGTTTGTTAATTGTTATTATTTATTATTATATTAAAG
Organism: Chrysoteuchia culmella; assembly: GCA_910589605.1. Classification (NCBI taxonomy): domain Eukaryota; kingdom Metazoa; phylum Arthropoda; class Insecta; order Lepidoptera; family Crambidae; genus Chrysoteuchia; species Chrysoteuchia culmella. The sequence continues at coordinate 22,837,574 of OU342652.1, read as the reverse complement.
TTATCAATTATCATCTTAATTATTATCTTTATTATTGTTTTTTTATTTTTTAGTTACAATGTTTTTTTATGTTAATTACTTTTAATAAATGTGATTTGATTTTAATTTTAATATAATATATTAGATTTTTGTCGGCAATGATGTATACACGTCCGCTATTGTTGCTCGTAGTCTAGCGCCCTTGATTTTTATGGGCAATGGCTAAAACCAGCGTTTTGCTCTAATTTAGGGCAAATATGTCACTGAGCTCTTGCCTTTTTGCATCGCTGTGACACACACGTAGTGTAATTTGTAAGTAAGTATGTTTTAAATTGTTTGTTTTTAGGAGATCATTTTTTTATGTAATTGTTTATTTATTTATTGCATGTGTGTTAAAGATGCAAATAAGATTTTATCTATCTATCTATAGTTTTGCAGTATTATAGTAACGTGTATAAATTGGATTTATTTATATTGATGCTGAAATTTTATAATAATGATGGCTTTTTTATGAAAGACGTGGAGACTCTTAGCCTTCATCATACCTGATGTTAAGTATTGATAAGGCTGAAGATGGAAGCGAGCCTCTCCCGGAATCCTCAGCCACTGAGGAACTGGCTATCTTATCTCTAACTGCCGGAACACAAAATTCTGAAAACATTGTTGTTATGGCGTCAGACTTAGATAAGATGGTGGCAGTTAGCCAGGCGGACTTACAACAAGTTCTACTACCAACCGAACCGAGTACAATATGTACCCCCGCTGGGGATCGAGACCGGGACCCCTGGGTCTGATACCGGTGGTTGTACCACTAGACCACAGAGGCGGTCAAAGTGATGGCAGCCCCCAACGGATAATTAAGTCGAGGGTTTGTAAATTATTATTGTATCCTTTTTCAATTACGTTTTAACCGTCGTAGGTGTTTAAATTTTTTTTATTTTGCTTTTTATTTCTAACTTTTTAGAGAGCATAGGTATTATGTACAGTGTACTACATAAAACCCATTACTGAAAACCGCATCAAAATCGTACTAGTAGTTTTGGTTTTGCTCAAACAAAGCAACGCCCCCCTGGTGAGTTGTCACCGTAACACATTTTTCAGTGAGGGGAATGCATTTACGCATACCAAACGGGTTATGCTGGGCTCATCTGACGCCTCTCGGCCCCCCATCCGGCCTCAAAAGGCTCAATGGAAGGCCGGGAGGAGGTACTACCAGCTAAACCCATCACTACTTGCTCTCTCACCCCCGTTGGGTCCTGGGGAAGTCCGTGGTGCCAATCGCCCCTTGTCACAGTAACACTTATCTAAGAACGTTCACCAATCGAACCCAAACCCATTACTGAAAACTGCATCAAAATCGAACTAGTAGTTTTGGTTTTGCTCAAACAAATTTTTTTACTGCAGCGCCCCCTGGTATGTTGTCACCGTAACACCTATCTAAGAATATTCACCAATCAAACCCGAACCTATCACTGAAAACCGCATCAAAATCGGACTAGTAGTTTTGGAGATAATTGGCAACATTGGTTTGCACAAACAAACAAACAAACATCCTTTCACCCCAAACTCCGTAGCGTCGTGGGTAAAAACACTGTCTTATTAAAAATAACATATTATTCAGGTATGTTAAGGATGCAAAAGCATTTGGTTCGTTTAATTTTCAGTTTAATAATTGTAACTCGCTTTCTGGATGCTAAGGACTAATGATTTTACGTGAGTGGGTGGTTTCCTACTTTACATTTTCAATATCGCGGCTCGTAATTAATGATGTAACTTTTCAAATTCGTTTCTAGTCAAATTTATAACGTTTTTGTATGAATTGAAAGCGTACCTGATTCAATACATTCCCCGAAAGAAACCCAAGTAATTCTTATGTCAATACAAAGGCCTGAGAATTGAAAGACCCCAATGGTGTTCCCGGCGCAGTCCCCAAATGTAATTAACTCTGATCAAATCTCACGAGTCGAGGACACCATCCTCTTTGATATACCGACCAAACCCCAAGTAGCATTGAATTTAATCAAAACATTGGAGACAAAGTCAGCGCAGGATTAAGGCTCTATGAATGGCATGTCTATTTGTCAGGGGCCTGCCATTTCAATAATTGGAGCTCAATTTGTTATATTGCCACTGACAATCGTATTGACGGAGAATTTCACTGTTCAAAGGTCTCCAATTAAATTGGTTGCAGAGGATAATACTTTAGTAATTTTATTTGGATCATGGATCGGTTGATGAGATTTGTCTCTGGGTCGTTGTTGTCGTTCCCTTACTCGATTGTGATTTCAGAGAAACCCCTTTGGCCCTAGCAAAGGACGAAGTAACCCAAAGCATGATTAAGCACTTAAGATTAGTTCTCGATTAACAGTAACTGGCGGAGATACCACTTTCGAAATTAGTTCTGTAGTCAAACATGTGTGTTATGTAGACATTGAAGCTCTGTCGCAAGACTATTACTAATAAGGTAAACTTCTTATTGACAACTTAACTACTGTTGTCAATTAGATGTTTTACTTTACCTACTACTTTTATTAAAACTTTTAAAATGGAGAAAGAAAAGTTGTGTCTGTTAAAAACCTCTGATTACTTCCTACTACCTGTTTTACTCTTTCATGTTTCAATAAAAGCTGCAAGTAAATTTTGAACAATTGCTCATAAATACGTTCGAATACAGCCATTTTTTATCGGCGGCATGTAATTGTCGGCCATAATTCTGGCCAGCTAACTGCACTGGCAGCCTGCCAAGGGTCAGCTTAACTGGACCGATAATGGTCGGCAATAAAGTTTCGATTCTGTTTGCTTAATAAACTACTTAATTTTGTATCTACAGGCTTTTGTGTGTTTAAAAGTGCTTGGCAACTTACCCGCAAATTTAATGAAGCTGACCATGTTTTTTTTTTAAATCGATCTCAGTCATAAAAATTATTCACGTCTTTTAAAATTAGATCAGTGCGTGTGTAGTGTACTGAACTACTGAGTTTGTAACACTTTTTTTAAATATGTTTGGAGTTATTCGAACAAGAAAACATAAAACGAACATCTAAGGAATTGTTTTTTATTAATAGGAAGGTATATGTTTTTTGTTTTTTTCCACTCATCTCGCAGCATTGTATCTTTTTTTATTAGTTTTTTTAATTATTTCTAGTATTTACCTATAAGTAATTTTAAATTTTTGTCTCTCCGTCAACTCCGGTACAAGTTTCTATTGACTTATTATAAAAAGGTTTTAATTCTTCTTTTTTTAAATTTTAATTTTTTTTTTAAAGAATCGAGTTCACATGATCGAAGAAATGCCAAAACGGTACTATGGAAACCATAGCAACCATTTTCAAAGTACCAAAATAACAGATTTTTGACGTTGATTCGAGCCTAATGTGAACTCGATTCTGTTGTTCCGATCTCTTCGTACACGAACACGACTCGCCTCAGTTTTTTGAAGTGAAAACTTCTTTAGCGGCGTTGAGCACTTTTTCTGTAATGGGTATAAAATCTTAAACTCGCGTCAGGACACGTGACCTGATCGAAAAAGCGTAGGACGGATGGAGAATGTTGAGGTGACAGGTTGACTATGGTCTCGGTTGCTTAGCGACAGACTGTTGATAATGTCTTTTACTTGTCTCTTGTTTTATTGTCAATATATATTTTTCGATTCTCTATAATAACTAATGTTTTCTTATATCTTATTACCTAACTTAACGTTCACTTTAATATGGTTTGTCATGTTTGTGTACGATAGCGCAATAAATGAATATTGTATTCTACCACATAAATGATAGTACTTTTATACTGATAAAGCAATTGGTGCAAAATTATTCCCTAACCATTCCAAAATATCAAACATGCTCAACGTTAATAATCAAGTTTTCACTTCTGCCGGCACTCCCGGAGTGCAACCCGTCTTTTATTTTTTTTTACTTTACCTACTTCCCGCATAACTCACGTTGTGACTTACCAGGAGGACAGGAAGCTAAGACAGGGATTTTTTAAGGCCGCTAATTAAGTGATACATCACGCTCGACCGCATGGAGTACCAGGACCGCAGCGAGACGCGTAGGTTGCATGTCGCCGAGTGATGGATTACGTAGTGCCGGGATTCGTCAAGTCATCTTATGAGACGTTTTACCCGTCCTGTAGGGTGGCCTATCATTGAATTTTAAAACCCCGTCTGACATCGAGAGGTTTAACGATGTTCACGTTTTTGTCGCTGTCATTTTGCATATTGCGTTTTCTCACGTGAACGCACATTGTGTCTTTTCATATTTTACACTTTAGAATAACTAAAAGCTGTGTCAAAATGGTTTTTAATACAGTCGGGCAGATGTGATCAAACAAACAAAACAAAAGTGAAACTCGTGTGGATACACGAGTTTTACTTGTTTGTTTGTTTGTCAAGAACTCTTTTTTACTTAACTCGGAAAATGTGCGTCGGATTTGTTTTCATTTATTTAGTTAACAAAAGTTACCAGGAAAGTATGAGTCGCGAGGCGTTGATCAGTGAAGAGTTTTGGCAGATAATGAACACCCTCTGCTGCGTGTGCAAACTCTGGAAAGTTTACTTCATTAGGGGCTCGTGTCGTGAGATATTGCGAAAACATTTGCTTAGTGACTAGAAATTCATATAAACTGCTAAATATTAATATTTAGCAAAACAAACCAGGCTAAAGCTTATAATGCTGTCTGAAATATTTTAAAACACCTAGTGTGAATTTATCTGGTCATTGGACCTATCTACGAACGAGGTAGGTAACTAATTACATTACAGCCCTGTTAACGAAAGCTGGCGCGTTATCAGTACTCACACTAATGGAATTTCGAAAAACGAATAGATAAATACAAAAAGGTTCACTCTATAGTAGCAAGGCAAAACAATAACTGTCTCGTTCATACTCGTAAGTTTGACCGCGCACGAGAGAGACAGACAGACGGCCATGCAGTGCAACGTCACGCCGCGCTCTTATTCACAGACACTACATGTAAATGTGTTGAACGTGCCAGCTTTAGGTAATCGACCTATACTGTAGCGGCCAGCAGAAGAGGCATTGTAACTAACCTTACCGACCTTTTCAGTTGCGGGTTGACTCAACCGGGCAGTCAACCCGTGACCACGGCAACTGAAAAGGTGCCGAAACGTCGGGAAACCAAAAAACCTCAAATAAACCGAAAAATTATAGTACCAAATATATATTTCGGGTAAATAAATCGCACTAAATATTCCGCAAAAGTTGTTTTATTTCAATGAGTGCGCGAAGAAACTTAAGATGTGCTTAATCAGTACATATAAAACAAAGTCGCTTCCCGCTGTCTGTCCCTATGTATGCTTAGATCTTCAAAACTACGCAATGGATTTTGATGCGGTTTTTTTTAATAGATAGAGTGATTCAAGAGGGATGTTTATATGTATAATACATGCTGTCGAATACCACATTACACCAAAGCGCAGCGAGGGCGGGTCGCTAGTTATCTATATAATCTAGAAAAGCACTGTTTGTTACCAAAAAGTTGGTTTGAAGTTACCAATCTGCTGCGAATGGAGGAGAGAAATCTTGCGATTAGTGTTATACCTATTATAATACATAATTTTAACAACTTCGTAACACGTGCGCTTTGCTCACGTGCTATTTAATAAATGAAAATTGTATGTTACGAGTATTGTTATTTTTGTAAAAAAAAAACTTAAGTATCTGTTTTGTACTTACAATCCCTTTGTCAAATCTGTTGAAGAAGGCAATTCATCGTTAGAAGAGTAAAGCAAGTGAGGCTCTACCATCTCCTTCGTAACAAGTAGTTATGAAAAAGATGGCAAAAGCTTCGCTTGTGTCTGTCATCAAACAAGACTGTAGAAGCTGAAATAATACAAGATATTTTTCTTATCATACTGTTAAAATACACTCACAGGCACATTTGCTAACGTTGCTGAACTACTCTGATAAGCTAATCATTCGACTTTTTGACGATTTTGATTTTTAAATGTTTATTTTTTTTTATATTTTCTTTACTTTTATTATGTTTATAGAAAATAGGGAATATGAATTAAATTTTAAAGAATATTTATTTTTTAATTTTTTGGAACTATTTTCATACATTTTTTTTTTGTTTTCATACATTTTTTTTTTTTAAATGAGACCATCACCTATGTGGTCAACTAGGTTCTGAGTTGGCACGCAACCGCGGGTGTGTTAATAAAACAATAAATGAGAAATTAAGCAATGTATATCGGATGCTCGTCATTTTGACAAACGTTAGCTATCTAGGGTCAATGGCCCACCCCTTTATTTTCATACAAACATACTCACTTTGCGACTCTATACATAAATGTTAGCATAGTTCTGCAAAGATTTGTATGCTAATGTTCAGGTCAAGCATTCGACTGTCCAATAAGCACTTTAAAGAGTTTTAAAAATCTCTTCCCGTTTCCATGGCTTCGTTTAAGCTAATCATTATCAAGGCCATATCACATTGTATGAAATCTGATGAAGCACTCTCACTTTTACGGATTTAGTTGCACTATATAGTGTACTAAAATCCGTAAAACATTTTTATTTCAATGATGAGTGCGCGAAGAAACTTAAAATGTGATTATAAAGCAATAATTATTCTGACTCTATGGACAAATGAAGTAATTTCGGTACTCACTAAAATTGCTGATTGGACAGTCGAACGCTTAACCTAAACATTGGCATTTTCACAGATCTTTGCAGAAATATATTTACATTTTTATGTATAGAGTCGCAAAGTGAGCATGTTTGCATAAAAATAACGGGGTGGACCATTAAATGTGCCGGTGAGTGTATTATGGTAGTGCATTTAAGTACTAACAAATGTAAGTATTTATTTAATTATGAAGGAATTGTGTTTTTCTTTCTAGAAATTGGTCCGAGTGTTTAGATTTCGCATTTTATAAGAAGATGTTTTAAAAATACATTATTTTGTATTCAACCGATCTCTTTGGGAAAACAACCAACAGATTTACATTTAAAAACAGTAGCAAACTGATTTCTACATGAAAAGTTGATCCAGTTGATTTCTGGGGAACCTGGGCACTGTGGGGAACACAAAAGATCTCCGTCGTGCAATCAGAGGTTACCGGACCGTTTTTGTCATCCGGCATTCCGTGACATCGCTCAACGGCACTTGAATTCCCGCGGATTGTAATCTCGCCGAGATTCTACCAGGAGAGCAGGCATGTTGATAATGTAATTACTGCGGTCTCGTTACCGATTGTTTGTCGAAAATTTGCTATTTCCTAAGTTTTTCTGGTGCCCTGGTTCAGTTACCGTTTATTTTATTAGAAACTAGCGGCCGCCCGCGGTTTTACGAGCGGAATATCGGGATAACAAGTAGCCTATTACTCTCCGTTCTTTCGACAACCTCTTATGTCAAAAATCAAGTCAATTGGTTGCTTAGTAAGGGCATCAAGAAAGGACAAACAAACACACTTTCGCATTTATAAAATTAGTTAGGATATAAAAAAAATATGATATTTTTTGTCCAAAGCATGCATGCTCTTACAAAAATGACAAGATCTAGAATTTTTGCTATTATTTGTAGGGAAATCTAGGGCCAATTAAATCGAGATATTTTCTTTTCTGCAAATAGATCTCAATCATCAAAGTAAACTCTTCGTAAAAGTAGCCGAAAGAAATTGGAGACGGCTAATAAACTTGCTTATTACGTGTCGAGTGTATTTTTAATTAAGTGACTTGCATCCACGTGTTCTTTTAACATCCGTACAGCACGTTAAGATAATGAACCAGCACACCTTTGCAGTGCTACTGCCACGCGACCTGAATAAAGTTTTATTTTTAAAATAAATGTCACAGACGAGTTTTCTGAATACAAATGCGGGACTGTGACGTCGCTTTTATTGTTTTTTTGTAACCAGTTTAATGCGTCGCCAATATTATAGTAAATTATTTTTTGTGGTATTATAATTCATGGCAATAGTTCATAATGTCATAACGATTACTGTGATATCCTTTTCAATTATGCTTACTTTTACTTTTAACCTAATGATGATTGATCAGTTATTTTATATGTTTATAGTTACCAAACCATTTATATTAGAAATCTATAAACTCTACATCGTTTTAGAATCTACTTACTTACCTACTTTGAAATTGTAATACACGACACGACCGTCTGGAAAAACTGCATACTATTATTTTGCACTGAAAATCTTATCCTAGATACAGCTAATTAAATAGGTTGTACATTTTCTTCATCACTCTTCCGCTACGTACAAACTCGCCATTAGCCTAAATTAGTACAAATTAAGCAAGCGCACACGGTTCTACATAATTAAAAATAACGTTCTCAGCGCAAAGAGAAAAGAATTTCATTTAAAATATTCCGCCAACCCCCGTTACAGAGCAAGCTCCATTACACAGGCTTCGGAATTGAAAATTTTAGGCTTCCCGTGGGTGAACAGGCAAACGAACTGAACTATGTACAGCCAGGTTCTTCCAAAGTATTCGACTTTTTCGGGCTCATCTCAATAATGTTGCAAACTCTATTCTGATGAACTTTTTCATCGTTTCAAATTAGATCGGCCTCTGTCGAATCGTTTACTTTTTGTCGCGACATTTGAAAACAGAACGCCGAATTATATCTGCGCGAGGTAGCTCGGAGTAAAATCGGATCGTCTTGTTCCCTTTGTTGTATTTTTGTATTTTGTTCCTATTTTCGTACACACAACCTGGTTATTATTGTATTTTACGAGACTCATGTATAGAAAGCTGCGAAAACTTCACTCATCAATTTATTTCATATTGGGATATTTTAACTTTAACACATCAACATTTAGTGCCAAACTAACCAGAGATTGCACAATGGGTACTAGATAATGGAAAAAAACTTTCTTTTTTTAACAAAATAACTACATACGAAATATAAGCTCTACTGTTATGTAAAAAAAAAACCATTGAGCTTTAGGTATACAATTGCGCGTTATTGTTTTTTTTTTAATTAAGATTATGTGATGTATTTTTAAATTTTATTTATATGTAACTATCTAATACTAGTAATGAAATCTTAGTTAATGAAGAGCGGCTTCTTCTGACAAAGGTGCTTTTGTACCTACCTAATAGAAGTAGTCAACACCTATTTTTGTGCACCTACCTTGAAATTGAAAAGAAACGTTTATTTATTTATAATAATGATAATATGTGTGTACTAGCTACTACATGTCGTAGGAGTCGACTAAGAGGCTCGACACATTGATCAACTGTGCGAGAGAAGGAAAACTTGAAACAAACCCTCTACCAACCCGTCTGGCCAGCGTGGTAGCAGTAGGCTAATAGCCTCTTATGAACGCCACAAAAGGCGTGAGTTAGAAGAGGCCTATGTCCAGCAGTGGACGGCCACAGGCTGATGATGATGATGATGACGTGTGTACTAACAACATCGTTTGTGCGCAGGCGGAGATCTGGTCGGTGTTCATCGCGATCCTGCGTAAGAGCGTGCGCAACCTACAAGCGTGCACGGACGTCGGCCTCATCCACCACGTGCTGCAGCGGCTGCCGCGCGCCGAGACCGTCGTCGCCGGTCAGTATGATAAAAAAAAAATGCATACAATCACACCAATTATCTAGCCCACGTTAAGTTTCATTAAAACTTGTGTTATGGATACTAGATACCGGATAAACATACTTATATACTTTTTTAAGTAAATACATACGTAATACACATATTAAACACCCATACCAAGATAAAAAGAAATGTTCATGTACACAAATATTCGTCTTGTCCGGGAATCGCACCCGGGACCTTTGGCGCAGAAGGCGGGTATAGTACTTACTACTGCACCAAACAGGTTACATCATGAAAATCATAGTCACACATGACACGAGTGTCAAGGACAAGACAAATATTTGTGTACATGAACATGTCATTTTATCTTCGTCGGGTGTTTAAAATGTGTATTACGTATGTATTTACAAAAAAAGGATTAAGTATGTTTATCCGTTATCTAGTATCCATAACACAAGTTCTTTGCTGGGTATAGGCCTCCCCCAAGGATCTCTACGACCGACGACCGGCGATCGGTCCTGCGCTGCCGGCATAAAGCCAGCGGCTTCCCGCGACCATCACTCGTCGGTCCACCATATCGTTCGGTCTATTAAAGCATATGGACAAATAGATAGACAAAGCCATAATTTTACCTCTACCAAACTACTGCTTGCCTATTACTTAAATAATACCTTTTCACACCTCACTCGCCTATGCTAACCTGGTACGTGTAAGTGTCAGACCGGTTTTATTATGTCAGTATTTTTTTTTTCTAACGTAGTACGGAGTGTTGTTTGGTTTTAGATCATTTATAAAATAAATGGTTTACCAAAAAAAATATCGATCAATTTGGAAGGAGAAAAAAAACATACTCTCTCACAAAAACTGTACGTTACTTTCCCTTGAGATGCGAAGATTTAAGCATAATAATTAAAAAATAATATCATCCCTACCTTCATTATGAACTCCTAGTGCAGATGAGAAAAGCAAGAAAGTTAAAGAAAAATAATTTTCTCAGGTAGTTTGTTCTTATCTCACGGTCACCAGGGAAGGATAAGTTACCAGGTAGTTTCCAAGGCGAACTTCCTTTGCCGGGATTTTTACTGTTATTATTTATTTTCATTTCCTTTCTGATTTTTGCAAGTTGCACCAATACAACCAGAATTCGAATACGTAGGTATTTGTTGTAGAGTAAAACTTTACACGATGACAGCTTTTTTGTCGATAAGATTTGTTCTGTATTGTGAAGTTCTCAAACTGAAATCCTCAATGTGCTTTTTGACTTGGTTCGAGACTACAGCAAATGTTGAAAAGAATGAATGATTAAAATTCTTTGGTTTTATGTTATCCTAGTTTTCTTGGGAATACGAGTTACCAGACTACGTCAGGATGCCGAAAGGACGAACACATTCGTTGGGTTGCTTTAAGATAAAAAAGAGCAATATTTAAATTTGTGTGTGGTGTGGTAAGACCAATTTTTGTAAAAACTGCAATTTTAAAACCGGAAGGGTTCGAAATATGTAGGATAAGCAACTAGGCCGTCATAAAAACTACAGAGTAAACAGTAAACTGCAGGATACTCCAAAAGAAGCAGGTAAACTTTTAAAGGCGGAGCTCGGATTGTTTTGGTTGGAAATATTTTTTCTTAGAGGTGGTTTTTGTCGGTTAGTGACAGAGAACAGACACCAACACCTCTTCATTCGTATAAAGTCCTAGTAGTCTTGAGAACGCTAATGAATCTTCCAGAACCCTTTCGGTGCCAACTGAATTTAAGTGATGTGAGAAAAATGCTAAGTGTATACATTTCTGTTATAAATTTCCCCTTTTTAGAAAACTCATTTTACGCAACCTCACACGTTATGTTAAACTCGTGACGCGTAATATCATTCCCTGCTGATCTTTTAAAGTGCCTGGATGCTGGCTCAATTTATTTACCTACTCATCTTATATCCGTAGGAAAAGACTTTTTTGTTTCCGTTATATTTTAGAGCCCATAATAATAATTTGTTGGAGTAAAGCGATGGTCGTACACAAGATTGCCCTATCATCCATGTGATGGATTGATAAGTAAGCCGACTCTTCTGTAAATAAATCTTTTGTGACAACAATCATTTATAAAGTAAAAATTTAAATGGTATTATAGATTTCAAAATCTGACAATCTTGTCTTTGCGACTGCAATGAATTCTTACCTAAAATCAAATCGTTCGTTTGCTTTTAAAAGTTTAGAAGTTTTTATTTAAGTTCCCATTCTGTTATAGAACTTCCTGAATTCTCTTGTTTGTTTGTATTTTCCAAGCTTAGCAAAATCCTTATAATTATTTATAACCTCCATCTTATCTATGTTATCCTGGTATTCCTGAGAAATATGAACTTTCGTTACTTCTTGAGACCGTGGGATTTTTTTTCTGAGAGGTCTGCCAATAGTAGACGTTCTTTTCTTGTAACAATTGAGCAATCCTCAGAAAGAAACCTAAATAAAATGTAGATTTTGTTTAAGTTTTTTGTGAATTAACATTTGATTATTGAAACTAACAAAAACTTGTAAAAAAATTACCATTATTTTAAGATGACAAAACTGTTACAAAGTAAATCATCCATCCATCCATCATTACTAAGATCTAATTAAAGAAAGTATATGATAATCTTACTATAACGCCTAAAATATCGTTTCATCAAAAGCAAAATAAGGAAAAAGCGTGTATCCTGCATCCTCCAATCCTCCTCCTTCCGAGTATGTACAGTTATCCGCAAAAAGGCACTCAAACCTTTTAACGAAATAAACTTCATGCGTATTATATTTTCACGCGTGGGCGAGCACTGAATAGCTTGTTATTAATCTGAAATCTACTTGAATATTCTCGCAATGCCGACATTCCATGTTTGCATGTATTATGAGTTTTTTAGACCTGAGGAGTATGAACGAAATGCTAATGTATGATTAAAGACTTCCTAATTAAAATATAATACTTTAGAGAAACTTGGAGAAAATTCAATGTGGAGTAGCACGGACGGTGCACTTTTATTTGCATTAAAATCCATCCCCAGGGATGGATTTGAAATATTTGACAATCTTGTCTTAGCGAAATTACAATGATTCCTTCCCTAAAATCAAATCGTACGTTTCCTTTAAAAATGATCTTCTGTACCTCTGTATCCATTCTGTTATCCTGGTGATCCTGAGAAATACCAAGACGTTTAAAACCATTCTTTTCGAGATTTTGGGCATCTTGATCTCCATACGTTGTTTCTCAAGTTTAGCAAATCCTTACAATTATTTATATTATAACCCCCATGTCATCTATGTTCCCCTAGTATTCATGAGAAATATGAACTTTCGTTACGAAACTAAAATGTACCGTGGGAAAATTCTGTCAGTGAGTCTTGAACCAGAGTCCGATTTGTTTGAAATGATTATAATTTAACATTAATTTTTTAAAATTAACAATAAAGTTTCTTTATGTTTTGTATTAAGGTAAGCTTACAGTTATAAACATTGTAAGATTATCGGGATCTTTGATTATAAAGATTTCACATGCGCCGGCCTATTCAAAGCTTAAACAAGGTTAAAAAATAACCATTATTTTAAGATTAAAACTGATCAACTGTGCTGTCAAAGTGGATCAATCATCTTGTCTTTAATTAACGAAATTTTATGATAATCTGGATATAATAGCTGGAATACCTTTTCATCAAAAACGAAAATAAGGAAAAAGCGTGTATCCCGCATCCTTCAATCCTCCTTCTTCCGACTAAATACAGTTATTTTCAGAAAGGCACTTAAACCTTTTAACGAAATAAACTTCATGCGTATTATACTTTCACGCGTGGGAGAGCACTGAATAGCTTGTTATTAATCTGAAGTCTACTTGAATATTCTCGCAATGCCGACATTCCATGTTTGTTTGTATGTATTATGAGTTTTTATACTCTGAGAAATAAGAATGAAATGCAAATGTATGATTAACGACTTTCTAATTAAAATTGAATTCTTTGGAGAAACTTGGAGAAAATCCAATGCAAAGAAAGACCGGACCGCGGACGGTGTATTTTTATTTGCATTCCAATATTATACAGCATATTAACTTAAGCTTTTTATTTATATAAGTGTAGGTTTTATTTTATTCAAAAATACCGTCAAAGCTGCAAAAGGACATGCAGAGTTCTCCGTATTCCATCGTTCTCTGCACACCTATTGTGTTGCTATGCTTGCCTAGTACCGTCTTTCCCCTATGTTGATGCTTTTTCTTGTTCTTTTTTTTTTTTGCGTTTTTTTCGCTGAAATGAGGGAGTCTTGAAATTACGTTTAGTAGTAATATATTCTGTGATTAATTATTATTTTATAAACTTAGTTTAATTTTTTTATTTTCTTTTTATTAGTAATTCCTTGTGTGAAATTTTGTTATGGCACTTCTCTGAAATTCATATCCCAACGAAACCTTACTGTAAAATGACGGCAGCAGCTATTCACAGAAAATTTTACACCGTTAATATTTTATACGTCTCATGCCATTGTGCATTGTCTGCGTCAGAATAGTTTCAGTTTACATTCATTTATAACTTGCTGCTGTATTCGGCTCAAAGGTGCTTTTCGTTGGTACGTTGCCCTGCTGCTGTTAGTAGGAGAATTTTAATTTTTATTAAGTCACCGCTCGATGCTTTGTGTTTATTTATAATAGTTTACCTTTTCCTTTATGCTTAAACTATGAATTAGTACTATGAAACCTCAGTATGAATGCATTACCTAATTTCCGATTAGAAAAGGAAATTATGAATAGATCATTTATTTCTCAGGACTTACTATCCTTACAAAACTTACTTACTTACTTCCTGGTAGGGAAAAAAAATATTGGACTATTTTAAAGTACTTATCTATAAGTCTATTTGAATAAAAATCTTTGACTTTGACTTTGACTTTACAAACGTGGGAATTTACAACAACAAAAGAATCTTTATTTTTTTTACAGTAGCAGCGATACTAAAACGGAAAGTCTTCTTTTTTTACCTGGTTCTTATTTGAGGCGGGCAGAGGGTTGATTTCATAGTTTGACATTCTTGGCGGTTATTGAGTCCTGGTACTTATGGGAAACTTCGTTACATGAGTCAACGACGAATAAACCACACAAAAAATTTGGAGGCGCCGGGTATCGATCCCGGTACCTCTCGCATGCTAAGCGAGCGCTCTACCATCTGAGCTACGCCCCCTGTTAAGTGTGAAACGAATTATTCAATCGCGTTGTTTGACCATTTACTTTCATTTAAGTAAAGCCTTGGCTGAAAAATGTAGGTTATATATGAAACCAGTTCAATCTGTCGGCTATGTACAGTCAACAGCTGCTACGGCTTTACGCTTTAACCTTGAGAGCGTCCTTACGTCGCTCGTAATAGCGGCAGTTTTCGTAGTGCAAACGTAAAGCCGTAGCTGCTGTTGACTGTACTTTCATCAGTCCTACTAATCCTATTTCCTACGAATATTATAACTGAGAAACTTTGGATTAGTACTTAATCACGCGAAAACGGTTGTACGGATTTGGATGAAATTTGGCACACAGTTTATAATAGCCTGGAGTAAAACATAGGATATGATAGGTAGGACTCTTCGTCCCGATATACGGACGGGAACGGCGGGCTGAAACTGAAACGAAAACTCGGTTCTGTTTCAGTTTAAAAATACAGTCATACAGTATAAAAATATGACAGTAATGACAGCGAAGAAACTGGTTGCTAGGTATTTTTTTGTTAGATAATCAGCTTGCGCTAAAATATCTGACTAGTGTGACGGCTACTATACTAGTTTCTTCTCAAAAACTTCTTTAAATTTGTCAAAAAGGCTTGGAGGCGCCGGGTATCGATCCCGGTACCTCTCGCATGCTAAGCGAGCGCTCTACCATCTGAGCTACGCCCCCTATATAAAAGCCTACATAACAACGCAACCCTATGTAAACCTCATTATATAACAAGGCGTCAGGCGCAGCTCGTTCTGTAACATAAACAATGGAACATACGAGTTATATGTGGAAGGGACAAAGGACATGTCATGAGCAACTCTGGCCCGTCGTTATTGTTATCAAGTTATAAAATAATTTGCTTAGCCCTTTTTCCGACCTGCATATAAATTGCTAGATTGAATTGTATATTAATGTGCTACATACGAAAATACGACAGCTTTGAATAGGAGAACACTTTAAAAAAATTGCTAGATTGAATTGTATATTAATGTGCTACATACGAAAATACGATAGCTTTGAATAGGAGAATACTTTTATTATTTTTCGTGGTAATCAGGCAAAATTGCTCTAGACGAAAGCTAGATACGAATAGGACATCCTAAATATGACTTTATGGAAT
The DNA here is from genome assembly GCA_910589605.1 of Chrysoteuchia culmella. Taxonomy (NCBI): domain Eukaryota; kingdom Metazoa; phylum Arthropoda; class Insecta; order Lepidoptera; family Crambidae; genus Chrysoteuchia; species Chrysoteuchia culmella. The sequence goes on along the minus strand of OU342652.1, from coordinate 22,821,741 downwards.
TTTTGATAATAATTAGTTTCTATAAATTACTAACGTCCGGAAGTCTCATCTTCATACGTATAGTTTGAGAACTTCCCGGTCGACCAGAAATGCTTTTTTAGGGAGTGTAATTTCAGAATATAATAGATTGATTTATATAATACGTTAATATCACAAATAATAGAGCATTAATAGCTACAATTTTATTTCAATAGTAAATTATTCGTTAACCTTAGATTTTTTCAAAAACAAAACGTTTCTCAAAAAAAAACTCTACTGGCGACCGGGAAGGTACCTCATCGTCACATTTAAAAAGATCGATTTATTTCTAATTTTATTCAATTAGCTTTACTAACAAGGGTGTAGGGAGCTGAAGACAGTAGATGAAAATTAAGAATCGTACATTTTAAAGTTGATTACTGAACATCATAAAATATGGGACAATGATCCAAATTGTTTCCTTCTGTGGATATATCAATCTTCTAAGATCGACTACCCTTTAATTATATAATAAATAAATAAATATTTCCATACAATTACACCAATTATCTAGCCCACGTTAAGTATCATGAAGAACTTGTGTTATGGATACTAGATAACGGATAAACATACTTATATACCTATTTTTTTTGTAAATACATACATAATATACATATTAAACATCCAGACCAAGACAAATAGACATGTTCATGCACACAAATATTTGTCTTGACCGGGGATCGAACCCGGGACCTCTGGCGCAGAAGGTGGGGTTAGTACCCCTGCGCCAAACAGGTCGTCTAATTAAGGCAACTTAATTTTATGATTAACTTGTTTCTTGTTTAACTGGTATACTGTATGTATTGTTGGGAGGGGCCCGTGGCGCAGTGGTTCGCGCGCTCGGCCTGCGATTGTTGAGGTTAAGCAACTTACGCAATAGTCGGTCACGGGATGGGTGACCCATAATTTACCATCTCGAGCTCCTCCGTGCTTCGGACGACGTTAAGCCTTTGGTCCCGGCTGCATTTGCAGTCGTTAAAACCCACCAATCCGCATTGGGCCCGCGTGGTGGGTCATGGCCCATTATCCTTATCCCGGAAGGTCAGTGCCCCAACAGTGGGGACATTAAAAATGTATTGTTGGTGGTTCTCAAATCTAAATTTATGTCATAAACCTAGTTACAATACTCATAATTATGAAGTTTACAAGAAGCAGTAACTTAATGATTGCGATAGCGCAAATATTTATTGTTTGATAATCCTCGTCATATTGATATCTCATTAGATCTCATTGTTTACGACTTATCGCGTTGGACAATACCTAAGACAATCTATTTTAGACTTTGTTATCAACAGTATAAGAGTGCATTTTACAATGTTCGAGGATTTGAGAAAGGTAATTTCTTTAAGGTCGCCTCGTATATATAGTGTAATTTTGTTATTAAATTCAACGGGGGCGTAGCTCAGATGGTAGAGCGCTCGCTTAGCATGCGAGAGGTACCGGGATCGATACCCGGCGCCTCCAAACCAATGTTTTGATGATTTTTAGACTTGATAATGGTTGTGTATATTTTCTTGTTTAATATGTATCACATAAAAATAGCATTGTAAAATGCAAAATTAAAAAAGTTATAATTGATAAAAGTTGTGGGCTGATATCGAGACTAGACTTCCAGTCTTTTTTTATAGACTTCCAACACAACAAAAAAACGTATTTCGTATAAGTATTGATGATTAAGAATGAAACGAACTAGACCAGAATTTTAAGAAATGCTACTTATTTATTTGCGAAAATGTGAGCGAGGTGAACCAAAAATATTAAGTTTTTTACTGCGCAATCGACGTTGCATACACTGTTCTTTTTTATATTGCAAGTGCGCTGCCTCGAAAACCACCTAACACCAAATCATCCTTTTCTGTGTTTTTTTCTTTGCTTCTTTCACTAATGTAATTTTGTACCAATACTAATAGAGACTATAGGCTTCTGTTCTGATCTATCATATCACTTGTTTCGTTAAGTATTTAGTTCAATTACGTACGCGCAACTCACAACAAATTAAGTGAAAGTATACTACGTCAGTCCTTGCAATGAATGTCACTTGCGTTACCGGTTTGACTTGGTTTAGTTTTAATCGAATTTGTATCAGATATTTGTGTACCACATTAACTGGGGGCGTAGCTCAGATGGTAGAGCGCTCGCTTAGCATGCGAGAGGTACCGGGATCGATACCCGGCGCCTCCAAACTAATCCATTTTTTACTTTTTTCAATCTTGAAGATCGATAACAAACTTTCCCATAAGTACCAGGGCATAATAACTATATAGAATGTACGAATATAAGATCTGAAGTTAACCAAGGAGCCGAGGGTCCCGAAGGGTGGGTCGCAAAAACAGGAGGCCGTTACATACCGTTGAACGATAAAAAATTGCTGAATCAACGAATCGTTTATGGTTTCTTTAGTGAATTCACACGTACTCGTAGATACGAAGCATTCGACTGCCCAAATACTCAAACGAAACGCTTCATAATTTTAAATTTAGGAGCGTTGAGCGATCTTTCGAATTGCTCAAATATCTCAAAGCAGTCATTGCCTGTCAAAAATAAACCTTGTATTAGACTAGAGCAACTTAATTTTGCGAGGTGATAAACGCCAAATCATAAAATCTAACTAAAACACTTTTTTTCAGCGGTATGCTGAAAAAAAGTGTTTTAGTTAGATTTTATGATTTTGGTACTTACAGTGCTATTGTTAAGCTGATTATAACTGTGGCAAATGCTATTCGGTTAAAATATTTAAAGCAGATAAAGAAATAAATATTTGCATACAATCACACCAATTATCTAGCCCACGTTAAGTTTCATGAAGAACTTGTGTTATGGATACTAGATAACGGTTAAACATACTTATATACTTTTTTTTTTGTAAATACATACTTACTTAATATACATATAACAGATAACAGATAACAGGCGATAAAATAAGATATACTATTGAATTACACAGTAGAAAGAACCATTTTTGGTGGTGGTAGGACTTGTTGTAAGTCCGCCTGCCTACCTACCACCATCTTATCCAAGTCTGACGCCAAAACAACAATGTTTTTAGCTTTTTGTGTTTTGGGAGTTAGAGATAAGATAGCCAGCTCCTCAGTGGTTGAAGATTCCAGGAGACCTTCTTCCACCTTCAGCCTAATCATTACTTAACATCAGGTATGATGAAGGCTAGCGTTTTCCCGTTGTTCATAAAAAAAAACAAACATCTAAAGGATTTTAATATATATATAAATAAAACAATTTAGGATAGAAATATGTCGATATATCAGCGCGAGAATCGTCCTCCAGTTATGACGTTGCTAAGTTTCTTAAACTACCGTTAACTTTTATTAAATTTCTTAACTGATGGTACCTCAGATGGTAGAGCGCTCACTAATCCAATTTTTCATCAATCTAGAATGTAACTTTCCCATAAGTACCAGGGAACCACGACTACCATGGAAGTAGATAACTCTGAAGCTTACCTATTGTAAGTAAGTAACCGTCACATACCGTTGAGCGACAAAAAAATGCAGAAGCAACGAATCGGATTATTGTTGGCTAAACACGAATATATTCTTGTTTTTTTTTTTAATATCTTTTTCTCTCATAAAACCTAATCTAAGCACATAACTTCTAGGCCTATGCCTAGACATACCACTATTTCTAGACATACCACTTGTCGTGTGGTAATAGTACATTATGATATAAATGCGGCAATTATCAAAGCGCACGTATGTCATACGACGTTTTGTAACATATTTGCGAGGAAATAAATAAGACTCGGACTTTCTTAAACGAATAATTTATTTTTGTGTTTTTGATAGGTACAGATAAATGGTTGTAATTTATTGTCAAAATTAATTAAATTAAAGAATTAAATGTTTATTTATTATATTTTATCTCCCAAAGTTAATTCTGTAGTATATTTCTCTTTTCTCTGACATTTGCTAAGATTTTAAAAAGTACCGTTCGTTTTAGACGTACCATCTTGATAAACCGTGCGTTTTACATTACAGTAACGCACAAGTACGTAATGAGATACAATACGATATTGAAATTGGTGTAATAAGAGACCCTTTACGAGAAAATATGAAATTAAATTATGTACGAGGATGGGTTGTGTTTTCAAATGATTATTGATGGTATTGATATTCCTATTGGATTACTTACATACAGTATTTCCATTAACTACTTATATATGAAAAATATTTTTATTGCATTGCACAACAAAATTTGAAAAGTATAAAGCATAGTTTAATAATAGTATTTTTAATAAAAAACAACACAAAAGACGCGGTATTAAAACGAAGCACTAATTTGTTCATACTAAGAAATTGAATATAGTTGCGACCTCGCCAGCGGCTACGCGGCCAGTAGCCGCATATTGCCAAGTTTCATATAGTGGTGCTACATTTTATATAATATAATAACTGGGGGCGTAGCTCAGATGGTAGAGCGCTCGCTTAGCATGCGAGAGGTACCGGGATCGATACCCGGCGCCTCCAAATAGTTTATTTTTTATGTTGGTCTGTCTTTTAATAAATAAATCTTGTACGCCAATAACAGACTTTCCCATGAGTACCAGGTCACCATAACAGTCGAGAACGTAAACTAAAAAATGAAGTGTCTCACGAATAAAGGGTCTCAAAAAAAGGGGCTGTTGTTACAAACCGTTGAATGATAAAAAAAGTGTTACCGTTTTCAGGTCAAAAGTGAATTCATTTAATACAAGACAACCATCAAGATTTCTGAGATTTCATCCAATCTTGCTAAAGTAAGTCAGTTTCTAGAGTGGGTATTATATTAAAAGTTAGCAAAACTTTTTTTCTATAGTAGCTGTAATAAGTATTTTATATTTTTTTTATCACATTCCAATATGGCCGGAATATTAATTCAGTAATTTGACTGGTGCCAGATGTCAATGTGTAGAAATAATGTTGCTTTAGAATGTAGCTATATTTTAAATATTTGTGTACCTGAATAATTACTGAACATGAACTGGATCTGAGCAAATCCTTACGAGAAACAGTTAAAAGCAGAATTATTTTTACAAAGTGACATTGCTACCTCAACTACTGAATTAAACACTCGACTTTAAAACAAACAGCTTTTTTAATTTAATTATTTCTAGCCTGTGATTACAGGTAGTCATAAAATATAAAACGTGTATGTGCGCATAACCACATCTGGCATTCATCTCGGCTGGCAATAGACGTCCGATTTGCTTCCGATTGTCAGTTCGGATTCTTTCGATGCACGTCCGATTTTTGTGACAAACGTTTTCTTAACTCAGTCCAAAGAGTGAAATAATATGTGCTAGAGAGTAATCTGGCAAATCGGAAGGAGAATGAGATGTCTATTTCGTCTCTGTACAGAAATTTGCGTACTGGGCCTTCAGACTATTGGATCCGACAATAAAATCGTAAACACGTAGCATCGTTTCCGACTCTGACGTCTGATCCGACTATCGGATTGGATGTGTATTGAGTATTCAAACAAAATATGTATGGCACGAGCGCCTTCCGATTGTCCGATCAGACTTTCAGATCCGACTATCGGAGAGAAAAATCTGATGTGTATTCCCAGCTTTACGGATTTAAGTGCACTATTTATTAGACTGTATATTTTTATTAGTATATTTTATAGAGTCAACCCGTGACCAATAAACCCTAACAAACACCAAAAATATACTACTAAATTTCAACACTGAGGGCAATTTTTCTTCCGAAAATCCTAAACGCCGGTTGCACCGAAAATTTATTTTACGAATTCGCATAAAGTAACAACAATTATGCTTGTCAAAACTGTCAAATCTCATACATTTTTAAACCTTAAGACCTTTAAAAGTAAAAGTATTACGTAAAAAAAACTTGATGCAACCCACAGTAACTCTTATTACGGTAAGTTTTTTTTTTGCGGCAGCGTAATTTAAAAAACAATGTGCAAATCTTGTAACGTGCTCCTGTTAGCCTGGTACTTCTACTTAAAAAAAGTCTGGCCGATCAGATTTTTTTAAAGAAAATATATTAAGTTTTTTCGCTTTCAGGGGATCATTCAATTCTAACTCTTTCACTATTTTTTACTGATATTTTAGGTTATTCAAAAAAGGGAATCGCGCCAGGCGACTGAAAGGAATCCACGCTGTATATTTTTTTTCCTATGTCGGCTTTGTTGAGGTTTTGCATCGTGCGAATTTTATTAATAACTCGGTCGCGTTTTCGCAATAACTTTGTGCTGTGATTTTTAGTGACAACCTGTTTGTATCATAATCAAATGTAATGAAATTTTTACCACAAAGGAATTTCTCATAGAACCTGTAACATGTAGCTTTTTTTTTTATTGTTCATAAGTATGGGATTCATATTTTAGAATATTGATCTTTTTTTAAATAACAACCATTCGTTTTCCAAAACACAAAATTAAGAAGTTTTGTACCATTTAAAAAATAGTCGTATCATTCAAATTTAAGAATTTTGAGTTTTTTTTTCAAATGCATACTAATAATGTATTCTATATTTTCTTTACTCAATGATTATAAACTAGCGGCCGTGGTTTCCGTAAAAGTAGCCTATTTGTATTAGTTAACGCTACTTGAAGTCTCTTCATACCCAATTTCATCCAAATCCGATGAGTATTATTGCGTGAAAGGGGAACAAAAAACAAACTGACAAACTTTCGCATTAATAATATTATTAGGATAATCATTCGTGTTCCAAAACTTAAATCAATAAGTTTTGTACCATTTAGAAAATTAACAAATTAGTCTGTTAAATATACCAAGAAAGCAAGCAACGTAATGTTTTTGCTCTCACTTTTAACCCCAGATCTCATTCGGTGTGAGTTCCAAATAGCTGTATTTCGAGATTTCATTGAACACTTCTAAAGACAAACGAAGATTCGGAGAAATGTTAATTAAATCCAGCGTATGGATTCCAAATTAATTTCAATATTACGAGTATTAAAAGCAGTCAGATTTAGTAGAAGGGCTTCTTAATAACGTTCGATTTTATTAATAAAAATATATTTTTGTTCGTGTCTGACTTTTTCGATGAAATTATTGAGAAAATAAATGGTTTCGTAAAACAGGGATTATGTTCTGTGTCAATTTCTCAAAGTTTTGTTAAACTTATACGAATAGTGTATGGGTTTTTTTTATTTCTTGTTTTTCCTGACGTTTCGGCACCTTTTCAGCTACCGTGGTCACGGATGACTCGCTTCTTAACGTCTACTCTCGAAAAGTTATAAGTAGCCAGTCACCCTTGACCACGGCAGCTGAAAAAGGTGCCGGTACGTCGGGAAAACTTATAAAAAACCTTTAAAAAAATCCATTCAATATCCTACCACTTAATATCTGGTAACAAACAGTGGGCATCGAAATCCGTAAAAGTTGTTTTATTTCAATGATGAGTGCGCGACGAAACTTAAGATGTACTTAAATAAATAATAATAAAATAATATAATAATAATAATTATTATTATCAATAATAATAATAATAATTATTATTATTATATAAATAATAAGCTTGAAGTGCCGTTAACTGTACCCATATGGGTACACAAAACAGAGTGGGAACAGAAATGTATGTACTTTTCCACCAAAATAAATCAAATTAACTTCAGTCATTACACGTGGCGCCCTCTGGGTCACAACTGAATACCGAGTGGAAAGCTTGATATTTATTCATTACGGAATTTGCAATTCTTTGTAAGGCGAATTGACATTCAATCCGATTTATTTATCGGTGGAGCGTTATATTGGGAATTTACAAAGGATTCTTAGTCTCAGTTTTGGGTTTTAAGAAATGAAACACAATAAGGTTGAATTATTTAATTTCGGACAACATTTAGATCCAACTTATGGCAGATGTGACGTCACTGAGGTTTGGATAGGAGAGTGTAATTTATACATTTCACTGTGCTGCACCTTAGATATTCTGCGAACCCCGGAAGGGATTTATGCCGTAAGCTCATGTAATGTATGTGTGTGTATGTATTCAATTCAAAACATTTTTTTTATGAACGACGGGGAGACTCTTAGCCTTCATCATACCAGGACCCTTATTCACTATGACCACTTAGCGATTCCTTGCTCAAACCACTCCAATGTTTTTTACTGGGTACGTCATTTTCAAAATTCGTTTTCTTCATGACACTCGCAAGTTGTATTTACAAGTAGATGGCACTCACAAATTATGTAGTTATAATACAAGTAAAATAACTTTAAAATTTGTAAGTGTCACGGAGAAAACGAATTTTGAAAATGTCGGAAACAAGTACTAGATTTGTGTGGTTTGAGCAAGGAATCGCTAAGTGGCCGTAGTGAATACGGACCCTGAAGTTAAGTATTAATAAGGCTGAAGATGGAAACTAGCCTCTCCCGGAATCCTCAGCCACTGAGGAACATTTAGTTAAATCACGGGTAAGTAATGGTTGACGAACCCGTACACACCAGACTCGACCTCCTAGCACTAGGAAGACGTTTACCCCTTTTTTGCTCAAAAGTAAGGCTTTTGGATAATGGAAGCACGTGAAATTTGATTTAAAATTATGTAGACTTTATGTAAGCATTAAATTATGCATTAAAATATAGCATATCCGCCCTAACTTTGCAAGCGAGGTCTACTGATCTCACAGAACCACTGGTTATAAATTATGATTTATAATCAAGTGTTGCGTCACCGTAATATTTCTATGAAAGAAATGCTGGAAATACTTTATAAATTATAGGGCCAGAGTTTTTTTTGTAATAGTTAAAACTTCAATGCAAAAATAGCACCTGTCATGCTAATGTTAGGGATAGAGAGAAACAGATTATTTAAGCATTTCAAACCTATCTTATGGAATCAGTGAGTGCATCGAAAAGCTGTACTAAATGTTAAGAAGTACATAGTTATCTTTTTCATTGTTTTATCAAAACCCGTCTAGATTTAAACGTTCCGGCTACGGAGTGCAATCCCGGCCGGCCCGGGATCTCGTGCCCGGGATTCTGGGATTAAACGGCGCACAGCGGATTACGACGGATACAATAAGGGACCATTAGGTAACAGAATTTAGATTCTGGTAATTTTTTTGTAATACTCACTAAAGAAAAATAGCTTCTTTTGTTTATGGTGCCTTGGTCATTTATAACTTCTATGTTTGTCTCTCTTGTTTCTCGTCTTCTATCGAATCTACATAACTTGTAATAGCGTAGGTGAAGGTACTACTACGTACTAGGTTACTTACTAGCGTATTATGTGGCAACAACGAACGACACTCAATAATAGTACATTACTGGAGCGGCCAGCAAAAGAGGCATTGCTGGACGAACGTATAAATACACATACGTAAGTCCATCAATGCCTAGTTGTGGCCAAGGCTTGTATAGTACTTTTCTCAAATAATGCGCGGAAATTAAAACTACTTTTCGAAATCAGACGAACAACGAACAACAATATTTTTTGCCGCGTTAAATTGTTCACTTGTTGTTTTTGCTAAAACAGCTTTCTATTTGCAAGCCATTTCGAAATTAAAATAAAACCTTTGATAGGTTACCTCCTTGGTTGCCATTTTTCGGAGTTAATGATCGTTCCATTTTTAAATAACACGACAGATATGAGTTTACTATGCAGTTTACTTGGCCGCTAAACACGACAGATATGGATTTTCATACAACTTTTGCCGGCCGCTGCTCGAATATATGTGGCCAGTACAGCAATATCAATTTGTCTCGAAGAAGGTTGTCAAAATAATGCTCATATTTCCAAGCATGTTTGAAAATAATAATTAATTTATGGGAGCTGCGTAAAATAAACCCTGTAGGTGTATTTTTGAAACCCTTGCTAATGTGCGAAATAACAACTCTCCACTGTTCTGGCGGCCTGGTATTCCGTTGCGAATAATTCATACAATTTGCATGATTCCCCTCGACCGTCATCAGGGGTTTAGCGGAACTCTTAAATGACTTGAATAAAATGGGCTCGGTACAAAATTATTTTTCAGCAGAGTATTTTGGTCCCTCTTTTTGTATATAAGAGCGCGAATGTAATTATCCTTTAAAAGTGATACGCAATTTAAGGTAGAGTGCTTCTCAGCTATCTGGTTTCTGCTGCATTGTTTTAAACTCATATAAATTGTAGTACTTTGGTAAAATTTCATTAAAATTTAATTTACTTTTCCTTTTGTTTATTTTTAATAAGCTCTTTTTTTCACTTTCATGTATGGGGACATTATTAGAGGCTCAGTTTTATTACCGTAATAAAATCAGTACCAAGCTTTCATAATAACCAAGAATGTGTTTCCGTAACGATAATGACATCAGGCGGACCGAGGCACGAGTCTCGTACACACATCGTCTTACACTAAGTAACCTTTCTGAATATCAAAGCAAGGTGGAATATATTATTTACTCGAAACCTGACACATCTTCAAAGGAGTTATTTTTAACTAGCGGCCGCTCGCGGTTTCACCCGCGTGGATCCCGTTCCTGTGGGAATATCGGGATAAAAAGTATCATATGTTCAAAACCAGGCTATCTACTATCTGTGTACCAAATTTTATCCAAATCCGTGCAGTAGTTTCGGAGCCTATTTAATGCAAACAAATAATCAATCAAACTTTTCCTCTTTATGATATTAGTATAGATATTTTATTAATTCTTCGGTTCATCTCGAAAGTATAGAGCTATAATAATAACAATTCTTTATAAGCTGATTTTAATTAATAAAAATTATATTTTTCCAACATCAATTTTACATAATATATTCTACATCAAATGTTTATTGTAACCGCTCATATACACTCACCGGCACATTTAACCGTCCAACCCTTTATTTTCATACAAACATGCTCACTGAGCGATTCTATACATACAAAAAAAAAATAGAATACATAAATATATAGGAATGACAATATATTTCTGCAAAGATCTGTATGCTAATGTTTAGGTTAAGCATTTGATTGTCCACTGATCACTTTAAAGAGTTTTTAAAATCTCTTTCCGTTTCCATACCTTCGTTTAAGCAAAGAACTACTTTATGGCCATATAACATTACATGGAATGTCATGAAGCAATCATTTAAATAAAACAACTTTTACGGGTTTAAGAGCAGTATATATGCACTATAAAGTGCACTTAAATCCGTAAAAATTGTTTTAGTTGTTTTATGCAGGGGGCTGTATTGTTAGCGCAGTATTGTTTCAATCTTACCATGCTATTTCGTACACCAAATCTTTTAAAGTAAGCTTGTTTTTTGACGGAAGATTTGTAACGTCTTTGCTTAATCATCGCCTCCAAAGTGTGAAGTGTGTCAAAATGTGACAACTTCAATAAAAACAAAACATTCTTATGATTTGATGATTTCTAATAGATGATGGTAGACCCGCTGACCTTTGCAGAAATATATTAAAATTTTATGTATAGAGTCGCAAATTATCATGTTTGTAATAAGTTTGTACGAAAATAACGGGGTGGGCGTTTAAATGTGCCGGTGAGTGTATAAATAACACAAACGTAAAATAAAAAGAAATTCTTCAACCGTCAAAATATTATAACGGTCCATCTCATTAATTTTATCCTAAGTACGAAGTGTCAACGTACGCATTTTCATTTAAAACTACGTTGAATGTGTTTTATAAAGGGGAAAGCTCCAGTTCACTTATGAGGGCCTGGTAAAATGGTCGGGAATATGAGGGTACGGCCTGGATGACGGGGGAAAAATGATGCTTGAAAGTTGTTTAGAAAGTTGGGAAGCTTCGTGTTAAGTTAACGATGACTAACTACGGGATAGTTCTGGTTTAAGCAGGATATTTGGCTGTATAAACTTCTAAAAAGTTTCGCGTACAGAGGGAACTTTTTAATTTTTTTATGCAATTTTTATTTTATTTTGAAACTTGTCATTAAAACAATCTTTTTACAGTAGGTAAATAATACTTATTTGTTGTGCAAGGCTGGAAAGTTGGATTTAGCGGCGAGTTACCTCTATTGAAACCTGAGCGTTGCGAGGGTTTCAAAGGTACGAGACGCTAAAAACTTTTCTCACGAACGCAACACACAATTTTTCACCTCACAACAGCAAGGAAAATTTTAGGTAGTTTCCGCGGTCAACTTCCGGTAAATTAATTCAAAGTTATTTTAAAATAATAATAAAATGTAACTTAAAAAGTTAATAGTGCGATTCGGAACTCATTTGGACATTTTTTGGTTAAAAATACTTTACCACGCCGGGCCCCAAAAACCTCCTTTTCCGAGCGTATGAGGTGAAAAAGTTATTTACTATTCTAAACTATGTGACTAAGAAGTATAAATAAAATGTATCTGCCTAGCTGCCTACTCTAGTTAACACTTCTACAAAAAGAAACGTCCATGTTTTTTTTTAATTTCCTGACGTTTCGACCTTTTCAGGGTCCTGCTTCACGGGGGATGTAATATACTTATATTTCAAAATTAACTTTCATTTTGAATTTAATAAAAAAGCAAAATAGATATAATTTAAAGATACTCCAGTAGACCCAACTCAGTCCCAATAATGGAACTGACATTAAATGATTAATAATACTTAAGATTTGTTGGACTGACACCTTATTATTATATTCTCACTTTTATTATAACGTTTGTAACAAGGTTATTCGTATTTTATCCTAATAAAGAATAAGACAAACCTGCCACGTTATAATTTGTAGCTGTCCTGAATAATCATTTCTTCATTTCGGTATTATTAGCGCATAATTAGAATATTCTCAGTACTCGTTATCCATACTTAGTACTCAGTTTTTTATTTTAAAATTAGTTTATCTACGAAAGCAGTTAAAAAAACAGTTTCAATCGTGAAATTAGTTGTAGATTGTAGAATTATTATTAAATTAAGGGCCTGCGCCTAAACTAAGGTCCTTCCTTGCGAGTTGAAAATTGTTTACGGTTAGGATACCAGAAAATGTAATATTATAATTAGTATTTTTTTTTGTGATAGAAATTGACTTTACTGATATGTCAAGCTCACTGTTCAATTTGACGACTCCGTATGAAATAAAACGGGGAGAAAAAATAGCCCTTGACGAGTTTCTTGCCGGTTCTTCTCGTTACAAGGTCTCCCGCCGTATTAGGGTTGGTGAACCGATGGCATAGCTTCTTTGATGTCCATAAATGCTTGTAACAACCTAGACTGAATAAATGATATTGAACTGAATTGAATTGCGCATACTTGCGATTTAGTCGGCCGATAGTTTAGTCGGCATCACACGATTACCAGGAACCGACCGATTTTCACTCCATGATGCTCGAGATACTTTTTACTTATTTCCAGAACGATCAATCTATCGGCCGACTAAATAATCGCAGGTGCGCGAAGGCTCTGACGGTTTTCGGATAACATTATAGAGCCTTGTATAACAACCTATTATTGTTAACAAGGTGGACCGACGATCTGGTGAAAGTCGCGGGAAGCCGCTGGATGTGGTCAGCTACCGACCGATCGTCTCGTGGAGATTCTTGGTAGGCAACCAATACCCAGCAGCGGTTACCATGTGGCAGATATGATGATGATTGTTAAAGATTTCTCAGCTTTTCCCTTCTTTTCCACTTTATTAAAACCAAGTTGAAAACGCATTCCAGATCTCAATCTGTTTTTACCTCTAATTGTTAATAATTTGAGAATTTTGAGAGAAACAAGATACCAAGATACTACAACTACAACAAATAAATACCAGTTTTCTCTATTAGCTTGCACCAAACTGTGTTCAATTATTCATCGTTGTGATCGAGACTCGTGACACGATATAAATACCTTTCAATAGGATTGCCACTTCGGTTTCATCCATTTGAAATGTTAATTTGCACTGCATTAGGCTGTCGAGCGGATCAAATAATGCGGTTGCATTGTTCTGAATTACATGAATAGTTCGAGTTGTTAATAATGGTTTTTTCACGCCTCTTGCTCAAAAAGTTGGTCATTATAGCGGTATTGCATTTTAATCTTTAGGGTAATAAAGTGATTTGAAAATTGAACTAACTACGACCTCTCTGGTGCAGGTTCATTTGTCACTATGTTTTTTTGGAGTAGTTTGAGTTTGCCCCAAGCCGCTATGTTGATACCCTGTTTTTATCTGCTAAGGTTTGATATGCCAGTGCTGTAATCATGCCCAAAACGTTAAAAAAGTGTCAAAATAAATAATGGTGGCTTGTTCGCGCCTTCGCGCCATCTTAAAAACCGGGTACCAACATAGCAGCAAAGGAAAATATACGAGTTCCATCGTATGTTTTCAGTGCAAACGCACTTTAATGTGTTCAAAGTTTATGGTGTACAGAAGAAAAAGAAATTGATGGCGCGATCTTTACATACAATTTTAAAATTGATAATGACCTAATTTATTTTATAATACTTATTCAAAATATCATCATCCAGTGAAAATAAAGATCCTACGAGATTGAAGAAAAAGGAAAAAAAAAACTTATGTGTCCAAAAACTTTTTTTTTTAACTTATGAAGTGGTTGGTGTGCTGGATAGAAAAACGTGGATTTGTTCTCGGAAGGAGTTTTTCTAACTAATACTGATATGCTGATGGACTTTAAAATAACATGAATGTTCATATCTTTAGAGCACATGTGCAATGATACGAACAACTATAGAGACAAATATCCAGAAATGTACAAATTGTACTTTTAATTTTTAATAAAATAATTGTTTATTGGATTGTTTTATTTTCTCGCAATCGTAGTGTCAAGTAGTGTAATACACGGCGCTGAAACCTGTTGTAACTCGGTTCTATTACCTCGATACGATAGATCATTTTAGTCCCTTGTATAACTATCTACTATTAAACAATGTGAAATAAACTACTTATAAGAATCGATATCTAATTATGGTTAGAATTTTGGCATTGCATTGACAATGCTATGCTTAGTGTTAAAATTACAATAAATAAATAACATTTTTATCATCTTTATATAGACTTTGTTTTCAAATAAAGTCAAATTTAAAGATCAAATAAATAGATGTATCAAATCACTTCACGAACACACTTTTAAATAAGGCGACTTATTAGAACTTTAACTGATATGTTAGACTTTAGTAGTGTTTTTAACATAAATATTTAACTGTATATTATTGTTGCAGACCTCCTGATTGAGATGCTGGGAGTCCTCGCCAGCTACAGCGTCACTGTAAAAGAACTGAAACAGCTCTTCAACGCCATGAAAGCGGTCAATGGAAAATGGGTACGTATGTGTACTAAAATACTCAATACTGTAACTAATATCACTTCTGTGTCCTTCGCCTGTACTAAATATTCTATCCGTGGAGACTTGTAAATGACTCTTAGTAGTATAATTTATGTATCTACTTTGGAATGTTAGCTGTTAGCCTCCCAAATATTGTAAATAAATAAAAGTTGTGAGTTGAGTTGATTTAAAATGCCTAACAATAGTAACAATTCATAAAGTACATATTGGGCTTCTTTGTAAATCTAGGTCTAAAGTATCTCTATAGTTATGAAGAAAACGTATGTTTTCGCTGTGTTGTGAGCACTGCGTTATCCTTCCCACGCAATATATTAAATCCGTCTCACAAAAGGACTAACACAAACATTCTCTTTACTGCTTATGCCGTCCTAGTACAAAGTGCTTGATATCCCCGGGATATGGCAAGGAAGATCTGATTACACCAATTGGTTTTTTTTTCGGGTTCATCCCGTCGCTCGATTGCAAAAAGCTATCCAAAACGGGAATGAGTATTAAAAGAGGAAGTAAAAAGGCACAACTGCTCCCGATTCACAGGCAAACATAAACACAAAGAGCAACCAACCCGTAACAGAGTAATTATGCCTAGCAGCAACGACACAAAATTGTAAAGCATTCGTGGAGAAGCTAATTGTATGGTTAGTTGCGCTGTCCGTATTCGGCCGCATTGCGTCGCTCCGCTCACATCTCCTTGCTTTTATGCGGTCCTGGTAGTTAGAGACCTGATGCGGGGGCGACGGAATTCCACTTCGGAATTTAGTCAATTTTAGAGGACTCTGTCGCTTGTTTCTGTTTATTTTGCCTTAAAGTTAGCTCAGCTCGACTATGGAAAGCACATTATTTAAACGCTTTAAGAAAATTGTTGTCGAGGGACACCACATCTGATTTTTTTTCTGGGAGAACTAATCTCATTCATCAGTCTCATCACTCAATCCAACTCACATGAAATGACTATTTGTTATTTAAGACCCGAAATTAATAACTTATCTCTAGAGATAGATAGGGCTATCTGAGATGGCTACCTAGGATATTTTTGTTCATACGCTTAAAATAACGACGGTTGCTAGGTAACGAAACCATTATCCAAGGCAACTATCTCAGATAGCCCTGTCTGTTCTCTAGAGATAAGTTATTAGGTAATCGGTGGCCGTAAGTTTACAAATGTTCTTAACTGAATCACTTTCTTTTCGTCTCTTAAAGTTGTAACTGACGTCGTTTTTTATGTTCCTCCCGTTGTTTTTCACTAACTACACAGATTTTTTAATCTATTTTCTGACAATTTACCGTCTCTTTCAGCCGCGCCACTCCGCAAAACTCCTGAACGTGCTGCGACAGATGCCACACAGAAACGGTCCGGACGTTTTTTTCAGTTTTCCTGGCAGAAAGGGTTCTGTAAGTAAAGCAAACAATTACGTTTTACTGTAAGTATTATCAGGTTTTAGGTAATTGTGTTCAAGGATGGGGATGTTAAAGTAATAATAACTGTTTTATAACTTTGCCTACTCGTCGAAACGTTAGCAACATACCTAAAACTTAAAAAAGTCAGAAACTTTGTCGTTGAAAATTCCACCCGTGCACAGCTGGCGCGGATTTTCCTCTTATATTAAATATGTTTCAAGATTGTAGATTTGTGTTTGGCAACGACATATTCCTTTGTAAATGTTGTTGCTTCTGTTAAAGCTGATAAGTTTCTTGCGGCCGTTCTTCTTATCAGTTAAAAGATGTCCTGAATGGCTGGTAGGAAAAAAAAAATGGACGATTCGAAAGCACTTATCTTTAAGTCTATTTGAATAAAAATCTTTGCCTTTGACTTTGACTTTGATAAAAAAAAGTTACTTTGAACAGTGGTTTTTCTTTCAGAACTAATGATCATGAAACATAACTGATATGTGCTAAGAATAATTATAACATTTTTAACATTTCTGCTCAGCAAGGCTGAAAGTAAAAATTGTATCAAGCTACGTGTACATTTTCTTGAATTTTAAAAAGTTTCCGTCAAAAGTAAACGTTGGAGGCGCCGGGTATCGATCCCGGTACCTCTCGCATGCTAAGCGAGCGCTCTACCATCTGAGCTACGCCCCCTGTGGCGAAGTTTACGAATCGCCTATTCTCTTTGCGAGTAAATCCACATCGTATAAATATTCAAGTTGCATACCCTTGGGCGGACAGTTTGCGTCACTTTAAACAGAGGTTACGTTACGTCCACCTTTCACTTTATTTATATCTACGTTACTTTATAAATAATCTTATCATTGTTTTGGATTACTTATATTGTAGTTTTGACGCAACAAGACTTATAAAATGATATTGATAATCAATAGAACTTGTTTAATGCTAATAAAGTATACCTGTCCTAATTTCCTACTCTCCTGGTGACTGAAATGTTGCCTGCCAGCTTCTAATGCTCATGGTAGCCATGTTCGTTAAATAAAACGTCGTTCGGAAAGATAAATAAAACTTTTCACATACGTATTCATCTTAAGTTTTGGCGCAAGTTTCATTGAAATATAACAACTTTTCCGGATATTAAATGCGCTTTATTTCACGAACTTTTTGGGTTTTTTAGGGGCTTTTTGATTTTCCCGACGTTTCGGCACCTTTTTAGCTGCCTAGGTGATGGGATGAAAAGCTTTTTGCCTTAAAATGAAATTAAAAAATTCTTGCAATATAAAGGTATCTACAATCGGGGAACTTCCCGGTTTGCCAGTAGAGTTTTTTTGGGAAACGATTTCTCGGAAAGTACTAATGTTAAAGAAATAATTAATTATACAAATGAAATACCTATGAAGGTTCTATTAGTTGTGGTATAAACGTTTTCTATACATATATCTATTACTTTTCTAAATAAAGCTCCCTAAAAAAACTCTACTGGTCAACCGGGAAGTTGTCCGACTGTACCTAGGTAACCTTTGCTATCCTTGTTCTCTTTCTGTCGTGTCTACATTTTAAAACCCTCTAGTGCTTATGTACCCCTGGTACTCGTGAGAATATTTCTAACCCTTTCCTGCGCAAAAAAATAATAAAAAAATGGAGGCGCCGGGTATCGATCCCGGTACCTCTCGCATGCTAAGCGAGCGCTCTACCATCTGAGCTACGCCCCCCGTTAATATAACAGTAAATTAAACCACTATATTATATTTATACGTATTCGCAATATCCAACATGTTTAAGAAGGTCAAACAGCCTGAGGCGAAAATGCTCTTTATGAATTTTCTTCAACAACGCCCACTCCTTTATACTAAGTTATTTCTTTATCGCTGATGGGATTATAAGGTCTGGCTACCTGCTTTCAAAGATGTCCTTTTAACTTATTTTTACCTTCGTATAATGTTATCGGCAGGATAAAATTACCTTAGTCCTACATTTTCTTCTATTCAAGACAAAACCAACTTTTGATGTTGGGTCTAACTGTTGAAGTTTATCCCTTCATAATTATGTTGCTTTATTCCATGGTTTACGCTTGAATACTTTCACGAGAGGTAAATTATTTTCAATTTAATACGTGTGAATACACGACCTTATAGGGTAACAATCGTTTAACGATTATGTTTTTGTGACCCGCCCACATAACTTTCATAATATAGGTAGTTGAGTTACATTCTTGACAGATATAGTGCCCTGGTACTTGTGGGAATGTTTGCTAGGTTCCTCAGATTGGGATTTAAGAAAAAAATAACTATAGCCGGGTATCGATCCCGGTACCTCTCGCATGCTAAGCGAGCGCTCTACCTTCCGAGCTACGCCCCCATTGTAGTAAAGTTATGTAGCAATTGTTTATTAATATCGGCAATGAATGAAACAACTGGTATCATAATAGCCTGCAACGAGGTCACGACGAATTTTCAGTTTATACTTATATGAGTAGGTAAAGCTATATTTTGCAGATCGCATTTTACATATCAAGCTCGGGAGTATTGAATGATTATAGGTATCTTACAACAATTTTCTATTAAAAGTCTGAATTGTGAACTCCCTTGGGAATACTTACGAATTTAGTTTTCATAACATTAATGTAATAATAAAATATGATATTGAATGTCTTCCTTTTATACACGTAGAAAATTCTTCGAGTAAACAATTCTTTTGCGATTTTAATTCGCAATGTTGCTTGAATTGGATTTTTAAAACTAGAGACAAGAACAATATACCTATGATTAGAGACTAGTAACTTTTGTACTTATGGTAAATTTTAAATAGAAAAATATTGGAAAAATTAACTCGGCCACAAGTGAATTCTCAGTCGGGAAAGTAACTTTTGGTTTAATAAAAAAATGGAACAGATTTTTAGAACAGTACAGGACATTGACAGTTACTTATTCGAACAAGGACGTTAGACAGCCCTCTATTATTGTAAAATAATCTTGTGAATTTACTAAACATTACAATAGGTACTATTGACGACTTGTTTCTTCAGTATTTTTTTTTATCGTCTAACGGTATGTGGTGGATGAGAAAAGGCAACTCCAGTTTTTGTGATCCGCCTTTAGAGATCCTTCGCTCGTGGGGTTGTCGTGAGGTTTATAGTTAACATTCTTCGTAGTTTTGATGCCCTAGTATTTATGGGAAACATGTTATTGGATTGGCATTTAAGGTGCCGGGTAGCGATCCTGGTACCTCTCGCATGCTAAGCGAGCGCTCTACCATCTGAGTTACGCCTTGTGAAAATACTTATTAGAAGTAGCAATAAAAATAAAAATTGTTTTAAACTGGTGTACTGTGTCATAACCGAAAATGAAAACTCTCCTTTCAGAAATCTTGAAGGCTTTCTTGTATGAATGCACCTATGATCTGTATACGGTTCGTTGTTTCAGCATTTTTTGTGGTTCAACGGCACGGTATGTAACGGCAGCTCCTGTTTTTGTGATCCGCCCTTGGATATGCGTGGGAAACTTCATTTCATAGTTTACATTCTTGACAGTTATAGTGCCCTGGTACTTATGGGAAAGTCCTATTGGCATATAAGATGTTTTATTAAAAAAGAGACTGGGACTAAAAAAAATGGAGGCGCCGGGTATCGATCCCGGTACCTCTCGCATGCTAAGCGAGCGCTCTACCATCTGAGCTACGCCCCCTGTCTGTGTAAGTAGTTTTTAATATAATTCTTAGTTAAAGAATGTTTAAAGAATGTGACAACTGGTTAGGTCGCATAGCCACTGGCGAGGTTAAATTAATGATAATGAAACATTTGAAACTGAAATCTTAAACAACTTCTTGCATCAGATGAATTCACTTTATAGGGTTTGTTGCTTCAGCATTTTTCTAACTTTCAACGGTATGTAACGGTAGCTCCTGTTTTTGTGACCCGCCCTTGGGAACCTGTATCAGTGGAAAATTTCATTTCATCGTTTACGTTCTTGGCATTTATGATTCCCTGGTACTTATGGGAAAGTTGGACTGGCATATAAGAGGGAATAAAAAGACAATGGGTTTAAAAAAATATTGGAGGCGCCGGGTATCGATCCCGGTACCTCTCGCATGCTAAGCGAGCGCTCTACCATCTGAGCTACGCCCCCGTTAACATACTTAGTAAAAGTGAGCAATACTTTATGAAACTTGGCAATGTGACAACTGGTGGCGTAGCCGTAGCCTCCGGCGAGGTCGCAATAACTTTTACCAAGTATTCAACTCTTTACCGCCTCTGTGGTCTAGTGGTAACAACCACCGTTATCAAACCCAGGGGTCCCGGGTTCGATTCCCAGCGGGGATACGTATTGTATTCGGTTTAGTCGGTGGTAGGATTTGTTGTAAGTCCGCCTGACTAGCTACCACTATCATATCTAAGCCTGACGCCATAACAACAATGTTTTCAGCACTGTTGTTTTCCGGCAGTTAGAGATAAGATACCCAATTTCTCAGTGATGAGGATTCCGGGAGAGGCTCGATTCCATTTTGAGCCTTATCAATAATTAACATCAGGTATGATCAGATGATCAGATGAAGGCTAAGAGTCTACCCGTTGTTCATAAAAAAATAGGTTTACAGATTAATAGCATCACTATACATTAGCATAGCATCACAGCCTTTTTAATGCTACATATTAATTAATATATCTGAATCACTGGCCTTCTTTAATGACAGAAAAAAAACACCGCAACGGGGTATATTGCATATTGTACCAATTAAAATTTCATAACCGTGTAATCAAATATGAAACCCCTTACTTGAATAATGTCTTTAGTTTGGACCTTCTACCTTCTTAGAGTAATTAATAGTCTATACATGATACCTTTCACAAATTGGATCGTTGTCTATTTATCAATTTTGTCTTGTTGAGGACAATGGCATCATTAGACCGCTTTGTGTTTAAACAATGCCAGTCTTTTCAATCGGCGTTCCAATTTTTAGCTCCGAATCCATTTAGGTCTACGTAAAGACTACCTACTAAATGATGACGCCTACAGTTCATTGGAATTAAAAATAATTCGATTGCTTATATTTTATGTATAGATTATCAACGATTCAGACTTGATTTACGTTATTTGCCAATCCCCTGATTTAGTCTAAAATACACTCATACGTAAATGATTTACAATCTCGATTGGATTTTTGTGACAATGACATTTTTATCAATTGATTGACAATATCATTCTCAAAAGATTTCCTATCGTTGGACTCATGTTCGTGCTCATTATGTTGGTATAAATCAACTTCAATTTCTATGTAAGTACATTTGTATAGACACAACCTTATCATCACGGGATAAAAATTGCTATTTCATATACTGTTCAACAGCCTTAGACATAGCAGTGCTAGTATTTATCAATCTAAGTTTAGACCTAAAAACATTACGGTTTATTTAATATATTTTAGGGGATCCCTTTCGTTAACATAATATATGTATTCCTAAAATGTTTTGGCACAATGAATTTGGCATAATTTTTTTGGCATAATTATACTTGGTCTTAATTTATTTTTAGCAGCATATGTACTGTGGAATAATTATATTTAGGCCTAATATATTTATGCATAGTTATAATTTGCACAATGTTTTTAGGCATAGTGTACAGTCGCCTAATAGTATATTTTACTAAAATTGAATATATTCTATATTATACAGTGTCAAAGTAGGTTTAGGTGCGGCGGGGGTGGTCCCTGGGCCACCCCTAAGCCGCCTTTTAATTATTTTAAATAAGTAAAAAACTATATTCATTTTAGTTTGATACTTTTATGCCTTTATAAAGCTATGCTTATACATTTTATGCTTAAATATGATTAGGCTAATTTTATTTATGATTAAGACAATTATGCTTAATTTGTTTTGGAAAAAAATTATGGATAAATATCATTAGTCTAAATTACCATATGCCAAAATATTTTATGGTTATTATTTTTATGCAAATGGATAGTGAACCATATTTTAGCGTTCAAAGTGTTGCCACTAATTCAAAAACAAAAACTCATTTAAAAATCTCACCTAAAGCTATGCACCTGTTCGCAGCGGAAAATTAAATATTGTTCAGCTCTGTTTAAGGAAATAATAGGGTCAAACTAGTAACGCTCGGCTTCCGCCTCATCAGAAAAGTTTTCAAGTATTGCGAACACAGATGGGGCTTTAATTATAGCCCTGGCTACAACCCCGAGCCGCTGCGATGGGATTTAAATTCCATTCCTGTCTTCATTGTGAATTTCAATCTCGGAAAGTTTCAGATGTTGTAAACAGCCTGTGTTGGTGTGTTGGGGTGATCGGGAAGGGCGGGCGGGGCTGAGTCGATGTTAAGATGTTTGCTTGGGTAATTGAGACGTATATGAGGTAAGTGTAGGTATGTTAACAGCAATCGCAAGAACTCAACAGTCATGGTAATTCCTCCTTCAAAGTAAGGGTGAATAGGCACATTCTGAGTTAGTTCGCTCCATCGTGGTCCCTGTCTTAGCCCCGGGCTTGATTAGGATAAAGAGCAAAACCATTCAAAGTTAAAAAAAAAAAACACCTATCGATCAGTTATTTTTTTCCCCAATAAACCTACTCTAAGCAAGGCGCACTGCGATTTGTACCTTACATCTTAAAAAGCAATTTCCAAACATTCCTCGGATTTGTAAAGTCATTCAACATAAATGGTTTCAAAGGCTGCCGCCTAAAGGTAGTCTGCTAGACAATACCTTTTTGTGATAGATTTTAAATAGAAGAATTTTGGAAAAAATCAATTCGCGGCCACAAGTGAATTCTGAGATGGGACTCAGACTCAGATTCTCACTTGTGGCCCATTTTTTCAAATATTTTTCTATTTAAAATTTACCATTATTTTTGCATTTTTTAATGCTATTAAAAATGCAACAATAAAAAAAAAACCTATTTAATAATACAATAAATCAAAATACCTAATTTATTTACATAAAATTATTACATACATATTCGCTAACTCTCTATCTAAATATAAACATTTATATTTTACAATTTACCCCTTTTCATAATTATTATGACCGCTTCAGTCATGTCAAATATCCCTACTTCCTTGTATACAAACAAATCTAAGTTCAGACTTCTGTAAAGGATCGGTAATTAAAGCTTGTCGAAAAGTGAGTCGAGGAAATTCTTATTGAGGAACCCTCTAGCTTAACAGGTGCCGAGGGGACGCGCGGGTATTAGCGCCGCTTTATTTTTCAACTCGCCCATATTTTAATCTCATCTGGCATGGCAAGGCCAACATGTGATGCTGTTCGTTATATATTTATTTAAAAACGACTGGTAAACAAGATCGTGTAAAATGTCACGTATATAAATTAAGTTCCGACTAACTTCTGTAATTACTTAGTTGGTAAATAAAGCTTGCCTAAAAGTGAGTCGAGGAAATTCTTATTGAGGAACCCTCTAGCTTAACAGGTGCCGAGGGGACGCGCGGGTATTAGCGCCGCATTATTTTTCAACTCGCCCATATTTTAATCTCATCTGGCATGGCAAGGCCAACATGTGATGCTGTTCGTTATATATTTATTTAAAAACGACTGGTAAACAAGATCGTGTAAAATGTCACGTATATAAATTAAGTTCCGACTAACTTCTGTAA
Source organism: Chrysoteuchia culmella (assembly GCA_910589605.1). Classification (NCBI taxonomy): domain Eukaryota; kingdom Metazoa; phylum Arthropoda; class Insecta; order Lepidoptera; family Crambidae; genus Chrysoteuchia; species Chrysoteuchia culmella. Next base: position 22,797,534 of record OU342652.1, on the reverse strand, counting down.
TTACTTAGTTGGTAAATAAAGCTTGCCTAAAAGTGAGTCGAGGAAATTCTTATTGAGGAACCCTCTAGCTTAACAGGTGCCGAGGGGACGCGCGGGTATTAGCGCCGCTTTATTTTTCAACTCGCCCATATTTCAATCTCAACCGTAATAGAGAGGTTCGCTGAGGCTATTAAGTAACGAGTTTGGTAATTTATCTTCTTGCGCTCCTGTTTATAATTTTATTAAACCTAAGTATATTGTTGCCCTTGTTGAGTTTTTTGCCGGTTCTACTCGTCGAAGAGCTTCTTGAAATCATAGCTTCATTGTTCACAAATGCTTGTAGCAGTCTAGACTGGTAAAATTATGTTTGATTATGTAATTAAATATTTTAAAATGCTACGTGACAAAAGCTACATTGTGAAAAAAATCAGGACTGTATTAAGTATTTTCTATATTTGTACCGTACTAAATGTGGCCCAGGGTCCAAACAAACCTAAAACATCTGCTTTATTTTCATAAACTGTAGTCTATTGCAGGTTCCATATCAATAGAAATAAACGACATGTATTTTTCGCGCAGTCCATTAACTATTTTTGCTCCTTGCCAAGTCTTTCGTTAAAAGGGAATGATCACAGACCTATATCGAGATAGACGGTAAAAGTATACCTACCTTGCGTGCCAAAAGTTTGATCCACGGTCAAAGTTTTACGACCTAAATCAGTTCGCTTGATACCATTGCCATGAAAACACGCGTCACTCAGAAACGAAAATGTTCAATTGTGCAGTACTTTCTTGCAAGAGCTCGTCAATAACATTTCCACATCACTAAATCTCGCTCGTGACGTCATCGTAGGTACGAAAAATTCGACACACTAGGTTCTCATACAGCTTGAAGCGCTCTTTTAGTCTATTTCGATATGGATCATCCAATGTTTTCTCCGACCTTTCACCTTATCCTGATTTATGCGAAGAGGGCAATCCCTCCATCACTATTATTAATTCTTTTTACATTGTTAGCGAAAGAATTAATTTCAGCTCAGATTAAAGAGCATTTTTCTGACGAGAGCAAATTAAACCCGACCTTCAACAGACGTCTGGTAATTATTTAAACAACAGGATCCGAGGGCACTTTTGGATAGGCTCTAATTAAATCATCTCTTTAATGGGTTTCGAAGAATTGTGAACTTTTAATTTTAGGTCACTTTTTTCCCTCAGGACACAACGAGGAGGGTTAAGTCGTGATTAGAGGGATGTAAGAAACTTTTGTGTTTCCTGTTTCAGAATCCTTTTTAAAGGTGTGCTAAGTAAGCTATAATAGAAAGAAAGAAAGAAAGAAAATTCAATTTATTTGACACAAACCACAAAAACAAAGACATACTTAAAAATAAAAACAATGAAATTCGTCTCGGTCACGACTCAGCATAATGCGTGGTCTACGACCAGCGCTGATCTTCTGTCGTGACCGATTGATAGATGACATTGCTTTAGTAATAAAGAAATTACGATTTTATTATCTAATGTTGTAGTAATATCTAATGTTATCTATTTTACGTTTAGCACTAAAAAACTCGAGAGTTAAAACAAAAACTTGTTATTTGTTAATAGTTTTACTCTTGTATATTGTGAAAATATCATTTTAGAGAACATTGCAACATTTTTAAGAAGTAAGAAATAATGATTATCTTATGTCTAGGTTAAATTTCATGTCGGTTTGAATAAAAAATTCAAGAGGTCAACAATTTATTATTCTTGATAATATACTATTGTATATTGTAACAGTCTTCTTTAGTTCTTTGAATATAGCAAAACTTTTAATTTCAAAATTATACAAAGATTAATTTAGTACAAGCCAGCAGCAGGGTTCAAAGCAATTCATCATCCCTCTTACAAAAAGTATTATTCCAGAAGAACAATAAAATGTTACGAGTAATTAAAAACTGGTTCTTTCACGTCTGTACGGAGGATTCAATTCTTGCCTCGCTTCGTATTAAGTCTGGGAATCCGCGGACAGAAAAATATTTTCCCACTGTAGAAAATCTTTCCTCAAGTTTCCAGAAGCCTAAGTTGGGTGTGTCTGTGTGAAAGAAATAAGTTTCCTTGTGGTGCGTCGGTATTAAACTTTACGGAACGGAAGCTAAAGCAAGTTCTACATTACTATTTTAAGCTTGACGTTAAATCAGATCTAATCCGAGCTAATGTACTCATTATTTCGTTTATGTTGTTTATGAACTGACTTGTCATGTCGTAAACATTCTCATTAGTAAGAACACAAATCCTAACCAGGCCCATGACATGATTAATGCGCCTAAATCACTCTTAGCAAACGTGTTATCCAGTATTAGGGTACCAGAACGGCAGACGCCGCTAAGAAGCGTCAGTCCGCCGTCAGATCTCTGGATAAGCAGGACAGAGAGAAATGGACCGGCCCTCGGCGAGACGGCGATAAATAAGGAAAAAAACGGACATACAGATAACCCAGTATGTCACGCGGATTACGCCCGGCGGTCCGTATTTGAATAAGAATTGCCAATAAGGAGGGAAGACCGCTTTAACTGAACTCCAACAATGTCCTGTCCGCCTAGTATCGATCCGTAGAAACGTTGAGGTTTTAGGTGCTTCAAGAGACGATAAATGGGGGTTTTGTTTATTGCAATCGTCTCGATTGGAAACAACGTTTCAAGGGTAGTTAGTTTATTTAAACGAAATTCGATCAGAGTTTCATCAAGTTCAACAATCTAAATTAAATTTTGAATCGAAGTTTTGTTGAACAACAGTCTATGCAAACAATTTATGAAGTGATTACTGACTTTAATATCTGTTGGGATGGGAATTGCTATCGTGCCGAAACGAACGAAACGCTCCGCCGCCCTAACACCCGATAGACAAATATTGTCATTATGAATAGCGTTGTTATTACAGGCGTGCGCAGATATGAGCGATGTGGTTGGCAAGAAATACGATATGACCGAGGCAAGTTCAAACAGTGGCGGTTCAGTTAATAACGATGGTTAATATCTCACTTCTGCCTGAGCGTATTGTATGGGAGAGGGAATGTTGGCCCATTTGTCTCTCTAGCTTAGGAAGCAAAGTGCCTGTGATTTATAACACCGCTAACATCTTCATATTTGTCACTATAAAAAATTACTAATGTCGTACCTTAACTAACGAGGAAGGGGTAACATGTGTTTGAAAAGAGCCGACAATTTTGTTTTTAGGAGTCTCCATTTTCATCCATATTATTGAAAGGAAAAATTTTTAGGGTTCCGGTACCTCAAAAGGAAAAAACGGAACCCTTATAGGATCACTTCGTTGTCCGTCCGTCCGTCTGTCCGTCTGTCAAGACCGTTTTTCTCAGGAACGCGTGGAGGTATCAAAGTGAAATTTATATCTAATACTCAGGTCTACTGTTCCTTGGAGCTGTGAAAAAATAAAAAGATACAGCAAATTTTCGAAACTCGCACGGGAATCAAAACCTACAGGGTACTTCCCGTGAACATAGAATCTTGAATTTGGTACGAAGTAACGTCTTAGAGCTAGCGCATACGACGGATAACGGAGGACTTTTTGTCCGCGACACGTCTTTATTGTTAACCAAATAAGATTCAACTTAGACCGCGTATATCCGTGAAAAGTACGCGATAGTCCTTGTTATTTATTCAACTTTATGTTCTTAGTAATAAGGTTCTTAGTAATTAGTAATAAGAAGAAATAAAGAGCTCCTCTGTGTCCTATAACAAACGCCTTGAGCGACACATCAACCACCTGGCTTCGCAGCTCATTAACACAGACAACTGCCTATCTCGGCTGAAAAGAAAGCAATTGGCTCCTATATAAGTCAACATAGTAATAATAAGAAAATTTGCGAAAATCGACTATTTTTTGTTACAACATATAATACAAAATATTTTACGGAACCCTCGGTGCGCGAGTCCGACTCACACTTGGCCGGTTTTTTTTCAGGCTCACCATTCCATTCCATTCACTTGTTAAAGGTAGTGGTGTCGTATAACGCTTCTTTATGGAATCGTTTTTCCCTCTCAGTTTGATAAATTGTTACATATTTAAGTAAACTTCATGTACGAAGATGAACTTGCCGAGATTTATGGCGTGCTGCTCCACATTACTTATACAAAACCCGCGGAGCAACTGGAAGTAACGAGTCGGGAAAAATCTTTTTACTTTATATAGATATAGTATTTATTTCTTGAAGATGAGAAGTAGGTAGTGGAAGAGGTCACTGCAGTGTGTGGTCTAATGACCTAAAAGTTGCTTTTTCAAGTCAGTAACGCAGTTTACCTGATCTTTTTTTTCTTTGTATGAACGACACACGGGGGGACTCTTAGCCTTCATTATACCTGATGTTATGTATTGATAAGGCTGAAGATGGAAGCGAGCCTCTCCCGGAATCCTCAATCACTGAGGAACTGGGTATCTTATCTCTAACTGCCGGAACACAACAATACTGAAAACATTGTTGTTATGGCATCAGACTTAGATAAGATGGTGGTAGCTAGCCAGGCGGACTTACAACGAGTCCTACCACCAACCAAACCGAATACAATATGTTAGCTAGGAAGGCTAGGAATCGAACCCGGGACCCCTAGGTCTGATACCGGTGGTTGGACCACTAGACCACAGAGGCGGTTAAATCCATTGATCCTTCCCCTATGACCACGACTCAATAGCAAAAACAAACATTTCTTTCAGTTTCGGTGGATTATTGTAAACTCGCCATAGGTAGCATTTATATATGTTTTTACAGGTAGAATTTACATATGCCTTCCATAGTAGTGCCCAATTTATTTTTAATGTTACTTTTCAAAACGTGACGAATTTACTTATGTGTAATAAAGTTATAAACATCACTCTTGTAGCCACATTTGAACGACGTTACACTTGACATTGTCACGTTGTGTACAAGTTGCCCGAAAACTAGAGTGACTAGCCTGCCCATCGTCTACAATAGGCTTTACTGTCTGCACTGCTAAGCTAGCAAAGCTGGTGCATTCTATGTTTTTCTTTCTCTCCCAGTCCCAGCATGGGATATCATATTTGACACAAAGTTTTGACGGAAAAAACGTTTTGTATAAGTATTCATCCAGACTTGATTTCCCTGAAAATTTGCTTGTGAATGTTTGACGTCCGTTAAACAACGCCGGAAATATTCCTTTGACGCAAATATTCGACACAGTCGGGATGTGACCGTGACCGTATAATTGGAATGCTCTTCCCTGTACGGAAAAAGGTGCCCATGTCTATTATATAATCATTCCGTTGAACTTTCTTTTTATATTCATTATCTATTTATATAATACTTCACACCTTTCAAGAGTACTCAATAGTTTATTGCAAATAATGTGCATGTAGATGTTATGTAGACCAGTGTTATGGACCCGGTTGGGCACGCAATTTGGGCTAGAAGAGAGCCGTATTTAATCTGAGATTTTAAATGACAAACGATACTTAGTCAAACTTATAACTAGCTATCATCACTAGGTAAACTTCTTAGTAACTGACCATACCGTGACGGCTCTTGAAAAGTAGGAAGTAAAAAAAAATCTCAAGTCCCGTCAGGGCGACATGAGAAAAGTTGTTTTTTTTCTAGTTACTTGTTTAACAATTATCACTTAAAAAAAATCTCAATTAATTTCCTAAGGTAGGTCCAATCTATTTCTATAGCAAAATTATTCATAAAAAAATGTTGTTATAGATACATTTAGAAAAGCGTCACAAATAAACAGGCAAAGTTTTGAATCCATTTATACTCTAGCTTAAGTATGGATTATTAGTCGGTATTTTTGTATTATTATTTTGAATGGGTTCTCGCTTGATTGTACGCAAGTTTATTTGGTATCCTTACCGAGATGTAAAAAACGCTACCAAGAAACGCTCTTTTGAGCAGTCTCATAACCGCTTTGTCGCCTCCCCTTCACGTGACGTGACACATTGATATGTTATCGTAGTAAGACGTCACCAACAAACAGACCGGCAATGTTAATGACGTTTATAATATCAGTATGCATTAGATTGGTTATATTTGACTGATCAACAAACTAACCCAATCTGACCTCCAACATTCCATTTATTTGATGTCATTAAATATTCAGAAATTCACACAAATCAAATATCATTTTCTTAGTCTTGTTTTTTTACACATTTCTACTTACTTTATAAAGCTGGAAAAATGGCTTTAAACAAACGCATTTCCCGGTCCATAATCGGCTGTATTTTCTTTTGAGCAGTCTCGTTACCGCTTTGTCGCCTTCCGACGTGCGACGACGTGACACATTGATATGTTATCGAAGGAAGGATTCCCCCAAATAAAGTTCCGGGACGTGACTCCTGTGACGTGGAAAATTAGTTTTTAATACATAATTCTGCCGTTTTGTGGTTTTGAAAGTGTGCCGAAGTGTTGAAGAATAATATTTTCTTTTTACAAGTTCGTAGTAGCGGTATGTAATTAATTGTCAAGGGTAGAGGTGTGCAAACCATTTTGACCACGATCTAATCAAGGTGAATTTTGGCATACTGTAAATCGGATGCTATGACCTGATCTGATCATGAAGTCAGAAGATGACAAAAGAACTTAAAATAACATGCACGTTCTGATGAAGAAGTAAGAATATGGAAAACCTTCTTTTGAACGTAACGCATTATTACTTACTAGCTTCCGCCCGCAACTTCGCCCGCGTGGTCTTTAGAAATTGGCTCAGAAGATTTAGTAAAAGAAAGAAGGAAATATCTTTCCTTTTTTATTAAAAAAAATTTGAAGATCATAACTTAAAACTGACGGACAAACTTACGTACAAACTTTTATCCCCTATTTCACCACCTTAAGGGTAGAATTAAAAAAAGTCCTTTCTTAGTGCGCCCCTAGACAACACAAAGAACCTATGTGCCAAATTTGGAGTCTCTAGATTTTGCGGTTTGGGCTGTGCGTTGATATGTCAGTCGTCAGTCAGTTTCTTCTGTTATATATTTAGATTTGATTACATGCCCCGGACGCACGAGGCTAGTTTCCAAGCAACGATAGCAAGGTAGAACCTCGGTATACTAACCTGGCTGGCTGTTCAGACCGCGCACATACTGGAAATTAAGTTAGTTATGTTCAGCACTAGCTTGTTCTACTAGGATGATAAACTATCTTCGTCTATCTTGCTAGCGTAGCATGCACCGCGATTCGTTGTCGACCATTATCTCGCGATGTCTGTCCCGCTCATATTAGTACGTTGTGAGCGGGACAGCAAATGCGCTCGCGCGAGCAAACTGTCGAGAAACGAGGTGCGCATGCTACGCATGCTGGGCTTAGGATTAAGTTGAATAAGTTCCAAATTTTGTTATTTAGGAAACAGTGTCATAAAAATGTTCCTTAATTTAAACGTCTACATCCATTCACTTAAGCAATGGATAAATTTATACAATCTCGGTAGTATGTATCGAATTTTGACATCCCAATTGTGTATGCACGTATCACAAAGTCGTCCACTTGAATAGCTTTGCAAGGGCTATGTACTCGTACTTATCTCATGCACTCAAACTTGACGTGGTTACAAGGTACTACCCAACTTGCTAACTGCTTAAACATTACTCGGATTTGCTTCCAGAACTTGACTTTAAAGTTGATTAAAATGCCAACAAATAGTATCTACATAGTAATCGATGGACCCGATGGTGCAATAATTGTGCTAATATAACCTACTGCGCCAGGGGTTGTGATGTAAATTCGATCCCTCAACCAATACAAATATTTAGATGATAATTTGTATTTGTAATACGAATACCCCGTTGGGTTTGGTATTCGTAACACAAGTACTTAAATCTACCTACTTACTTTGGAATCTGGAGACTTAGTCTGTAGCTCAGTCAACTTCAGTGGGCAACCGATTTTGGTATTGTTGTAGAGTCCAATGTACTTTTTACACCTTATACCATACTTTTAACACTCGGTTGTCCACTAAAGTTGTCAGATACTAAATAGTTCTACAGATTAATATGTGTGAGGTTGTGTAGGTAATATTTGATATGTCTTAAACCTTATATTTGATTTATAATTTTTATTTTTGCTGGCAGGCGGTAGTGCTGCCCCCTTTGGCGCGGTGGCCGTACGAGAACGGGTTCACGTTCACCACGTGGTTCCGGCTCGATCCCATCAACTCTGTAAACATCGAGCGGGAGAAGCCATACCTTTACTGGTAAGTCACGACTCATACATCGTAAATACATACAGACACTCCGTCACGCCGCTCCGTATCCCTTTTTAGGGTTCCGTAGCCTAATGGCAAAAAACGGAAACCTTATAGATTCGTCATGTCTGTCCGATGTCACAGTCACTTTTTTTATTATTCAAGTTTATTACTTTGTTATGCTGGGTTCATATAGAGTACCAGACCCGCAGGACTATGCAAGAAGTACACAGCCCCGGACTGGATCCAGCCAGCACCCTATTGCTAGCCGCCGTATTATCTCTTGCGGTGTTGACAGAGCGTCATAGGTCCATCGAATAGAGTATAGTGAGTGTATTTTGAACGGACTATGAAAGCTATCGACGGCCGTTGATACTAGGAAAACAGAATTCTCAATTCGAGAATTTGCACTTCACATAGGCATATCGGCTACTCGTTTCTACAATACCTACATTGCCGTGTATCATGATCGCGCGAGTAACTTTTCATTTGATTCGAGTGGCTCCGGACGTTCCGAGTGTTTGCTGGTCGGTTATGCGGCCCTGGTAACTACGCTCGACGCGGACTCGGCTTTGTGTACGTTTACGCAAATTGAATTGAGTTCCGGACTTCCGGTACGCTACAGGTTTCATGAAATGTTTCTCAGTTAATATCGGACTATATTTTATTTACAACTTGATTTTACAAAATGTATAATTTCAACAGCTTCAAAACAAGTAAAGGCGTGGGTTACACCGCACACTTCGTGGGAAACTGCCTCGTGCTGACGTCAATGAAAGTCCGAGGAAAGGGATTCCAGCACTGTGTCAAATACGAGTTCCAACCCAGAAGGTAAGATGAAAAGCCTTGATATCTTTAAAAATCTGCATGACTTATGCTCAATAATAACTACGTCCATAGTAAAGGGCTGATCTGAATCTGTTTTATGTTCTGAAGCTGGTGATCGACTTTGAATGCTACATCCTCTTTAAAATATGATTTGTGCCTCTAAAATATGTACGCAAACACTACTGACAAAATTTTTCGTAGTACTTGTGTATTTCTTGAGACGCTTTCTACCGATTCAATGTGAGCTCAACTGGATTTTTTCAACGCAGATGGTACGCGATAGCAGTGGTGTACATATACAACAGATGGACGAAGAGCGAGATCAAATGCCTGGTCAACGGGCAACTCGCATCCAGTACCGAGATGGCTTGGTTCGTCTCCACAAACGACGTAAGCATTCCATTATTTGAGTCTAGTATTATTTTTATAGTATTTGATTCGAAAAGATCACAAATAATAACAAGTTGCATAGGTACACTTTTCAGTAGACGAACGAATAGGATATGCTTCTAGTCTCTGAAACAAATGATTGATTAAACAAAATATGTCCCTGCTATCTTTTAGATCTTTGCAATGAGCGATCAGAGTCAGAGTTGATAAAATAGTATGTATGGTTAAATGAGATTCTGTGCTTACTGCTTGCTTGATCCATAAAGCTATTAAAAACAACAATAATTATCTTGTTCCCCTTCTACTGACAATTTATTTATCAGAGCAAAGATAAGCTTACTGAGTAATCCCACCATTTCTTATTAGGCAGTTTGTAAGCCATTCATGTAACTCCTTAATCCAGCCTCGAGTACTAGGCGTTCATAACTCGATGGGAGCTTAGCATAATATATTTCGTTATCAAGACGGAACATGCCTTGCAAGACTTCCAACTTGTGCCTTTGAATCGTCACGTGCGTGTCGTTACAGCAATTTATTGCAAGTAATGGATGCAAATTTTCTCAGTTTCACGCGGATATCAAAGGTTTCTAGAGGTTATATTTCCTGAACGTGATGTGGAAAAAATGGTATCCAATTTCGTTAAGCATACAGAGTTTTATATATACATTTTCGGCTATCCATGACATAATCATGATGAATACAGTCAGTTTCCCTTTCCAAGTCTTCTAGAAGTAGCTCAATATCTTCATCTGTACTTTGAACTGGTGGTGTTAAAAACCAAGCCCATGTTTGCCCTGCTAACATTGTGCATTTGTCTGTTTGATACGGGAGCGTTTGATGCCGATGGTGTTTGGAAAGCTGAGCCAATACCTTAATAGCTCAGTCAATCAGTGCGATAGATCGCAAATGGAGAAGGGTAGCCTGCTTTTAGGGATTGGAATTAGTAGGTAAATATTACTATAAGCTTGATAGGAGTGGTCACCATGAAAATAACAGAGATTTTAAATGATAAACTTTATACCTAGTACAAACAATAAATAACTAATTACTTTCCACTTTGCTCTGACAGGAATTTGGAGACCAGATGTTTTCTCTTTAATCAAATAAAATAGCTTTGTGACTGCAAAAATTTCAAGCAAAATGGTAAGGTTCCCATTGCAGTCAATTTCCAAATCAACTCTTGGCAAAGTATTTCCTATATTTTTTTCTTAAACTTCCTGAGTACCACTGGTAATAGGGCTTTAAATTCAGTTCAGATATTTGTCCTTGCAAGGCAATAATCTTACCTATAAACTTGTCTTAATTAGATAAAGGTGTCAGAACGAAGTAATGACCATTTCACTCACGAACTGCAGGAGAAGGCAAAAATATTGTGTGATGTGAGTGTTGTCTTGTGTTAGTCCTTAGGATTTCACAAAGAAAATCAAGGTGGAAACATGAAAACTTGATATTTCCACCGGACAATTGTTCTATAAAAGTAATTAATAAATAATATTTTTTTGTGAAAAACGGTGGAAGCCATAAATTAAAAAGAAGGAGAAGGCCATTGACTTTTTGAAAACGTGGACTCCCCATTTTGAAATTTTGTCGTCACGAAAAATATTATTGACTTCAAAAATATCAATCGCCATATTTTCAACGCAAAAAGCTTACATACATGAGATCGATGTGCTATGCTCCATTGAGCAAACATAGGTTTTTCAGCGACAGCTCAATTTGAAACTGAACCCGAAATTCACGAGCTTGCATAGGTATTCATCAAAAGTTTTTTGAATTTTGCTGATGGCAAAACTTAATTCACGGTACATTTTTAATAACAATTGTTAACATATTTAATTGTATAAAAGTGTTTTTCATTTCGAAATACATTGATGCCCCCTAAGGTAACACTAGTTAGTATTAGTACACATTTCAAGACAGGGTGTACATGAATAACAATCGTGTCGCTTATTGGGCGATGTCAACATACTATATTTATTTATTCACTACTAGCGTCTGCCCGCGGTTTCACCCGCGTGGTTCCCGTATGAAAAGATAAAAAATATCCTATGTTTTAATCTCCAGGCTATCTACTTTATCTGTGTCAAATTACATCTAAATCAGTTTAGTAGTTTTAGCGTGAAAGGGTAACAACCACAAGAACTAATTAACTGACATAGGCACTCTCGCATTAGTAAAATTAGTAGGATTATTCACTATTCGCTTTCTTTATCAAGACTATCGCCTGAGATAAGCAGCATTAGCTATTTTTTTTCTTTGGAACGGTGTTTTAAGCTTAACGAACCTACATCCAATAGCAGGACATCTCCTATTTTGTCTTACTTCTCTTTAAGCGTATTGTGCCCTAAAATAACAATGTTCGGCTTTCTTTCGGCTAATCTTTAGTATGGCCCACTTGCCCCAAGCTGGGTTAACACATTTAACCCAGAGTTAGTGCTATTTTTGTGTGGACTAACTCTGGATTAAATGTTAACCTATCTTGGCAAGTGGGCCATAATAAAGATAAGTGCTTCATAATTCAGATCTGTAATTTGATTTTGTCAATCATTAGTGTATTTTTAAGTAAAGTCGGTCTAACTATATGCATTTCCAAAACCAAGGCAACGTGATAATATGGAGAACTTACTTTGTATTTACCCAAAAATCACACAAACTTTCAACCTCTCTTATCAAATGTGATTTTAAATATGATGTGTTTCTAGTAGGTCCCAGAAATGCTAAATTCTTTACTAAATTTGCTCTAAGCGGGCTTGCATGAATATTCAGGCTCTCGTACGTGGCCTCGCATAGTTCGTGAATTTCCACTATCACAGTTATGTATGGAGATTCGCGATGGGTTTATTATACCTTGTTTGACGATCAACTAACTGCCTAACATTGTGTGCGGTAGTGGTATGAAGTGTGGACGATTAGTTTATTTTATCGAGTAGCGGGCTGTTTTTATTGACAATGTGCCACAAAATCATAATCAGACGGTGGATAAGGTGGATTACTAGGATAAGATATTTGTTACGATAATAAACACCTAAGTAGTCATTTTATAACTTATTAATTTTGCATTTTACAATGCTTTTTTTATGTGATAAATATTAAACAGAAAAATGTACTAGAAAAAAACAACATGTCGTCAACAACACAACATATACCGTCAGGGCGACATGAGACATGTTGTTTTTGTTTCTAGTATATTTTCCTGTTTAATATTTATCACTTAAGTATTCAGATGAGGATTAGTTTAATCATAATTTGTCTCTTCTTTTTATTCAAATACTAAACATCGATTTCATTAAAAATTTAGGTAAAGAAAGGGGGTATAATTCGGTTCCTTTAATGAAAATTTTATTTCGGTTGATGGTTGTTAAATATGTAGTTAAATTGTCAAATGAATAGTTCTATGATTTAACCACGTTTATATTATGCTGTGTAGTGTCGGCTTAGAATAGCACTACCTCCTCTCATCCCGGTGGGTGTCGTAAAAGGCGACTAAGGGACTCGGCCTTCAGGAGACGGGCAGCAGCGTCTCCTACAAACTTGGCCATACTGCGATCGCCAACCCGCATGCCAAGCGTGGCGATTATGGCAAACCCCCCTTTTGGGGGAGGCCTATGCCCAGCAGTGGGTGTTATGTGGCTAAGACGACGATATTATGATTTAGTTAGATAATGTGGCGACTGTTAAGCGAATGCTACTTCTATAACTTTTATCTTTTTTCGAAACGTTAGCTTAATGCATAGCTGGCATAGCTTTACATGACTCCCTCGCACTTATGTTCGGGTCGCGGTACTTACGTTTGGCTGTAAACATGAATTTACATGCCATTACCGCTCAGCCGCTCGAAAGTAACGCGCTGGCGAACTGTAGGTTTTGTCGTTTGCGGTCATGAGAGTAAAAATGCCTTTACATTTACTCTTTTCGTGTTATTTCACTACATTTTCTGAGCAATGGGGCTCAGAGAACAAATGTCTGATTTTATTTCATATATTGAACATTGTCCCTGTACAAATTGTTCGGTGGGACCTGCGATGACGGCTGAAAAATTTAATTTGAGGCGGAGTGTAGCGGAGCCTCTCTTATGTTGACTCTTTTGAAAATCTGTCCGCCCGGTCATAGCGCCCAGACCGTTTAACCGATTCTAATGAAACTTGGCACATACTTAGACATCAACCATACCTAGGAGGTGACAAAAATTCGATGTCCTACCATCACCATAACCTTAGCTTTTGGCGCCAAAGAAGAGCCAAATTCGGTTTTTAGGGTTTTTCTCGAAAAGTATAGACTTTTGTGCATCGCGATACATTACAATTTTGACCAGAATGTAATTTTGCGTTTAATGCAACAAACCGCGTCTAAATCCGTCATGTCCTCACAGAGTTATGCCGACATAAAGTTGTAAAAGCTCGCGGCGCTCCGCCTCTCATGGGCTCCAAAGCGCCACCGAAGGTGGTGCAGTTTGGAGCCGTTCCTAGATTTTTTTTAACATTATCTGTAGTAAATTACAATAAAAGCCTCAATTTATCACGCTTAGTTTCCAGATCAGTTGTCCCATGATCTAATATGAACTCGGTAAATCTTATGAAAGCTTTCGAGAATGCGCTCATCGCTAACTAAGCCATCGGTATCCAGTCCTAGGGTTGTGTCAAATCGAAAATATTTACTTTGGCTCGAGAAGAACAAAGGCCTTCGCCTCTCTTTATTTGTGTTCTTTCGGTCGGAAGCGTGAAATCGCTGTGTTCAAATTAGTATTTGAGACAAAAGAACTTGAAACTAATGGAAAAATTATGTTCTATACGCTGAACAATTTGATGAAATGTGTTTATTTGTCTGCGAGGTTAATATTCATAGTTACAGTATTTTTCATAAATAAAGTTGGCAAATTATTTCTAATTACGAATTGATGTCCAGCGACATAGAAAATGCCTATGTATTTGGCGTTGTTGTAATAAATAACACGGTTCATTAGTATTGAATTTTACATATAATTTATTTTCATTTCTATTCCAAGGGCGACTCGTACCATCTGTCCCATCTGTCAATGTAAGGTAAATTAAAATGATTAGGGGACATAACGATACTTTAACCGTGATAAGAGTACGTTATTCCTTATTAGTGACAGTTGGTGAAAGTTGACTAAGAAGAACGGTAAACGACTATTTAATTAGGTTGTAAATATTAAGGTCATATTATTACATCCTCCGATCCATCCTTGGAGCGTGGTTGATTGTCACCTCAAAGATTCTTCATAGTGACGAATGCACAAGACCCTAATTGTAAATTCTTTCACAGCCTTTCGACAAGTGCTACATCGGCGCGACCGCAGAGCTGGACGAAGAGCGGGTCTTCTGCGGTCAAATGGCGGCTATCTACCTGTTCGGGGAAGCTCTCACCACGCACCAGATCTGCGCCATGCACAGGCTCGGCCCAGGGTATAAGGTACGTGGGGTTGCACTTTATGTTGATGACTGTTTATGTTTTTACAAAGTGAACCACTTAAGAAGAAGGTTCATATTATCTTGTAACATTGACAAACTGTACTTGATATATGGGTGAAATTCATAACCTATCTCTAGAAAAAGAAAAGGCTATTTGTGATAGTTGCCTAGGATAGTTTTGAAAATATGACCAAAATAACGATGGTTGCCAGCCAGGTTACGAAACCAGTATCCTACCTAGGCAACTATCTCAGATAGCCCAATCTATATCTAGAGATAGGTTATTAATTTCGGGCATTAATAATAACAATTTATAAACACGATAATTTGATTTCACTGTTTTGAGTGACTTCCACAAATTCACAGTGATAAGGTTGATTAATTACTTAATAATAATGCTTTTAAAATACCAAACATTATGATTGAAGCGTCGCTTTTTAACATGACAATTGAAAGGAATTGCAGCCGCCTTATTCCCGCACTTTATTAACCTATGATATTGTGTTTTGTTTCTCGCTAACTATGGATACAGAGTCAATTTCGATTCGACAACGAATGCAACATCAGTTTGCCGGAGAATCATAAAAGGGTGAGCGAGCCGACCGCTCCCAAGCTTGAAAGCGCTGATTTCCCATCTGACCCTGATTCCCCATCCCCTCCTCCCGAACCTCAGTCCCTTGAGCCCGCTTCGCAAGACGAAGATACCAGGAACACAGAAACTGAAGAAGCATGCGTAGTTATGAAGGACGACGCTACTCCGCGTGGAAGACGCATGGCTGACGAAGCGCGCGAAGTTGCCGCTGCTCATGCGTCCCTGCTCGTAGATATTGAAGCATGCAAGCGTGTAAGCATGTCGCGCCGCCTGCTCTTTTATAGTTTTATATAATGTTTGTCTTGCTTTATGTGTTGTTGCACTGGAAATCGAATGGTCATCTGAATCTTGTGTTAATACTTCAAATCTCCAAAGCTTCAGCTAACCATCGGTTTCCAAACACATTTTGTATAAACACTTGTACTGTCCATTTGCTATAGTCTTTATGTGGTACCAGGGTCAGTTCCGTTTCGACACCGAGTGTAAAACCTTGCTGCCAGCCACCGACCTTCGAGTAGACCGCTACGGTGACCTCATCTACGACCCCACACAGAACATTCATGACGTAAGACAGGCCGCGAATGCAATAATTTAAGGGATAATGGTGAATTTAATGTACCTAAGATACACTTACTTTCTGTTGTCCTAATACATTGGTGTACTATTTGGGGGTCATTTTTAAGTTCTAAGCTCGTTTCTTCTAAGTAAAAGGTGCTGGTAACCCTTGATGATTGGCATGATTTATTAATTTAATCTTCAATTTCGTTGAGAGTCTTTGTTTGAGACTTCGAAAAATAAATTACCCCATTTCTTGAGACAAACAGTTTGAACAGTTGCTGTTAAAACGGTTCGAGAGAACAAAGGCGCTTAATATCTCGGTTAATCCGACTAGCGATATTAAACTTTGCTCTTAATTTTTAAGTCGACTAGAAACAACGTTCATTGGAGTAATGAGCAAGTTTTTCATTCTATTTAAAAAAAAAGCTTAAGTCTGATATTGTTTCATTCATTACACTTAAAGGTTTTTGGACAGAAATCTGTCTAATCTGTGTATATCTTCATTTTAATGTCAGTTTTAACGCTCCACCTTATTACCGATCTAAGTATACTGTTAGTTACTGCTCCAAAAGGTTCATTTGTCTTTTGAAGAAAGTACGCCCACTGAAACTACCTGTTGACCCGCAAAGTTATTTAGTATGTACCTCGAATTTTACTAGTTTCGGGTACAAATTAACGACCTCTTCAGTCCTAAGTAAATACTCTATATAGTACTTTCGTGTTAACATAGTTCGTTTTACAAACTAAGTAACACTATTTTACTTTACACAAAATCCATGTCAACCAGTTATGTATATTTTAAGCAAACTATTCTTAAACAAAAACTGACGCAAGAAGTTAGTCCTATATTGGCTGTGGCAATAGCGTATTAAAATAGTAATTCGTAAAAGACGATTATTTCATTATGATAATAATCCCGATTTGAACTGATCTTTCTTTCAAAACGATTTCAGAGATTGTGGTTTTTGTAATTAGACGACGAATCAAAAATGCCATTTTGGTTTGCGTAACACCAATTAATGCGTAGATAGATAATTTAAAACATTTAAAACATTATGTGAGGCGTCGATCCAAGTGTGAATGGCCTTACCAGGACAACAACGACAAACTAGAATTTGTTATAGTGCCGTCGTTTGCGGAAGTTTGTCCAACAGTCGTAGCGTTAACACAAGTTTGGGAAAACATATTCCGACCGCTCGGATGCCTATTGTCGAGTCGCTTAGCATGTTATGCTATCCTGGTAAATGTCGCGGCTAGTTTTATATAAAATTACACATATCCTTGAAATTAACGTAGGCATGAAATATGGCTTGTAAGGATTTCATTTAAAAAAATCTACTCTTCTCTAAACCAATCGCCATTTTCGACGGTAGGTTGAATCGAGTAACGCATAAAAGTGATGAATGGGACATTTACCAGATTCAGGTTTAACGAAAGGCAACCATTCTTGGTGGTACCTACATAGACGTAGAATATTTATGAGCCTTCATTCCTGAGGTATGCCGAAGTTTTTTCTTAATATTACATGAGTATTCTGAGATTTATGTTCTATCCTTATTCGAGAAAATTTATGTTTTCAACATTGAAAATGTTTATTCTATCGGTTCAATATAGCCCCCATTTTGGCTCAGAGTGTGGAATCGTCTTGGTGTCGAAGTTCAATCATTTGATGTGAAAAATAAAATATATTTTTAGAATACTACAATATGGGTCTATAAAATCCTTGTTCTCAAACATGCTTGAAAATATGAGCATTATTTTGACAACCTCCTTCGAGATAAATCGATATTGCTGTACTGGCCACATACATGCGAGCAGCGGCCGGCAGAAGTTGTATGAAAATCCATATCTGTCGTGTAAAATTACATAGTAAACTCATATCTGTCGTGTAGTTAAAATATGGAACGATCTTTTACTCCGAAATATGGTAACCAAGAAGGTAACTTATCAAAGGTTTTATTTAAATTTCGAACTGGCTTGCAAATACAAAGATGTTTTAGAAAGAAGAAACAACAAATGAACATTTTACGCGAGTGAAAATATTGTTGGTACGTCGTTCGTCTGATTTCAAAAAGTTTCCGCGCATTATTTGAGAAAAGTACTATACAAGCCTTGGCCACAACTAGGCATTGATGGACGAACGTGTAACACATACATACGTAAGTCCATCAATCAATATCATTTATTCAGTCTAGGCTGTTACAAGCAATGCCTAGTTGTGCCCCAGGCTTCTTTAGTACTTTTCTGAAAAAATGCGCGGAAATTAAAACTACTTTTCGAAATCAGACGAATAACGAACAACAATATTTTTTCCCGCGTTTAAGTGCTCATTTGTTTTTTTTTAAACAGCTTTCTATTTGCAAGCCATTTCAAAATTTGAATAAAACCTTTGATAAGTTACATCCTTGGTTGCCATATTTCAGGGTAAAAGAGCGTTCCACTTTAAAATAACACGACAGATGAGTTTACTATGCAATTTATTTGGCCGCTAAACACGACAGAAATGGATTTTCATACAACTTTTGTCGGCCGCTGCTCGCATGTGTGGCCAGTACAGCAAAATCGATTTATCTCGAAGAAGGTTGTCAAAATAATGCTCATATTTCCAAGCATGTTTGAGAAATAGTTATTTGTTATGCAAGGCTGGAAAGTTGGTTATTAGCTGCGAGTTACCTCTATTGAAACTTGAGCAAGTGCAGGATTCTAGGATTGGTTTAAAGATTGAATCCTGAGCGAAGCGAGGATTTCAGAGGTACAAGACGCTATAAACGTTTCTGCCGAGCACATCACACAATTTTTCACCTCACAATAGCGAGGATCATTTTATGGTTATTTCTGCGGTCAACTTCCGGTAAAAAATTCTTTAAACATTAAGTTTAATCTAAATATGCCTTATTCTTGTTGTTTTAATGATATAAAATACTAAAATAATAAAAAGGGAGTATTATAGCTATTTCAAAGTTATTTAAAGTAGGAATATATTGTTACTTATAAATAACAATAAAAACGATTCGGTAAATTTTGACATTGACATGAACTACAAGACAAAGACAATTTAAAAATAAAGGTTTATGCCACGTTCCTAAAACCAATATATTTTAGTTCATTGAATCATAAAAACAATAACAATAAGATTAAACTATTTGTTATAATAATTTTATATTAGCCTGGGTGAGATTTCACAACCTATAATTGGATTTCGGACTGTGACATAAATCTTTATTTTTAAATTGTCTTTGTCTTGTACCTCATGTCAGTGTCAAAATTTACGGAATCGTTTTTATTCTTATTATTAAGTAACAATATATTCCTACTTTAAATAACTTTGAATTAACTATAATACTCCCTTTTTTAATATTTTAGTTTTTTATATCATTAAACAACGAGAATAAGGTGTATTTAGATTAAACTTTATGTTTTAAGAATTTTATACCGGAAGTTGACCGCGGAACAACCATAAAATGTTCCTCGCTACTGTGAGGTGAAAAATTGTGTTGCGCTCGGCAGAAAAGTTTTTAGCGTCTTGTACTTTTGAAATCCTCGCTTCGCTCAGGATTATCTTTGAACCACTCGTTACGCTCGTGGTTCAATCCTAGAATCCTTCACTTGCTCATATTTCAATAGAGGTAACTCGCCGCTACATAACCAACTTTCCAGCCTTGCATAACAAATAACTATTACCGCGCTAGGCCGCAAATGCGATTTTCTACACAGAAATTAAATGACAAATCCTCCTTTTCCGAGCGTGTGAGGTGAAAAAATATTTTGTTAAACAGTTACGTTTGCATGTTTCTTATTGTAATATTTCATAGCTTTGTCCAAAATTGTCTCAACAGATTTAAAGTACACTAATACTCTACACTAATTATGAAGACTGATTACTCTCGCGCTAAAAAGTTGAGTAATTATTTTTCCTCGACTTTCGCGCTCCTGTTATAAGTTGAAAACGGAATTAAACATGTTCACCACTTCGGACTTATACAATTTAAGGTACCCAAAACTTTTTCATTGCTTTAATATTCTTGTAGCCCCAAAACTTCTTTGACGAGTCCAATTTAGTTGATTTCCCTTACAAAATCAAATTCATAAAAAAATCTAGTTTATTATTGTTTGACCTTTTTGTAATTATAGAAGAACTCTGAAACGTCATTAAAACTTTTCCAATTAAATATTAATGTTAATTAGATTACTTTGGAAGATAATGGAGCATGTAGACTGTTTAAGTTTTATGTATGTTAGTATTTGAGAGTGATCTGACAAAGCGATAAGCAAGTAATACTTATCTTATCTAACGGTCGCCCTTTACATCGTCTGCGTGAGATTTCTTCAGGTCTCCTACAAACTTTATGTCTCATGATTTAGTTATGCATAAAAAAGTTGACTATGAATTCAAAAAAATACGTTTTAGTGACAAACAATCCGTTTGTTTCCCGTTAATGATGGTATTATTGAAACAATAGATTTAAATAAAGTTAGTTCAGTATACGGAAAGCAGGGACCACTTTATATAATAGCAGATGCTGCACTCTTTGTACAAGTCACTCTTTTCACAAGCCTGACTGTATAGACATGCCTTGGTTTACGGTACGGAACGAACACTAATCACAAAATAGTATTTTATAAGCGTAGTATTATACTGTCGATCTAGCCAATTTACAACAGTAGACCTGTCTACGCTATTTTATATGATATTAAAGCAATATCTTAAGTATTTTAGGCAATTCTCTACCCAACATATACTACTGAGGATATAGAAAATGTAGAAACACTCCACGATTTTACTGAGAAAGGCGTAGAATTGTTATTACCATTTAAATTAATACTTCATTCCCGTCTGGCGAACAGTTATTCGTTAAAACGATAGATTATAAAACCAGACTGTTTTCGTCCATTGTGCAGCCAGATGGGACCGTATTTGCAAATCATTTGCGGAACGGAGACTGTAATGATACTTTTTCGGTTCGTGATTGTAGATGTGGAATTGACACAATGGGAATAAAGGCTGCCTTTTTATGTCATCAGACTAAAGCTTCCCCGACCTCTGGTAAGCTACGGAAATAGACGAAAAAAGTATGCATAAAACGAGAAAAATTGCTTAACAATCCAAATTGAGTGTAAATATTTTTTTCATTTCTTGCAACGGGTTTACCCGAAAATCTAATAGGAGTTTCTTACACCTTTTAGTGTCAATAAAACTGTTAACTAAACAACCAATTCAAGGTGAGCAAAACGACAATGCACAAGGCATTACAAGGCACATTTGCTTACAGATATGTATATTTCAAATCGCTCTATAATCTCAATTTAGAGCACGCTGTCTGTGTTTTACACACATTGACAACAGCTGACATTTTATTACGAGAATCCAAGAATTTAATTGTATGCCATTCTCCGGAAGTACCAACTTTCCGACAATAACAAAGCCTGCGTTACCGTTGATCCGGCCGCAAACATGTTATGCCAAACTAAGTAACAAAGTTCAGCACCGCCTTTAAACAACTCGGAGTGTATCTGAACAAATCCTCAAGTGTTTTAATATTAAAACACAAGACGTTTCAACAATGGGGCCCCGGGTTCATCTCATTACACAGATTGTCCTCGCTGGCGTGCTGCAAGGTAGGATAATCTCTGGATGTGACACAGACGGATCGCAACGGGCTTGCAGGATGCAATGGCTTATTCCGGTTTCTTGCTTTATTCTTTTTTTTACGACTAAGAAATCTTGGGATTACTTGCAAGTCTGAAGATTTAACTGCTTTCTTGCAGTGCTTTCCCTGTTATGAACTTCTAGTTTTAAATAAGAGGATTATTTTATTTTAGTACTAACAGAGGAGCCTGTGGCGCAGTGGGCCCGTGGTTCGCGCGCTCGACCTGCGATTGTTGAGGTTAAGCAACTTTCACAATGGTCGGTCACGGGATGGGTGACCGAAAAATTTACTATTTCGAGCTCCTCCGTGCTTCGGAAGGCACGTTAAGCCGTTGGTCCCAGCTGCGTTTGCAGTAGTTAAAACCCACCAATCTGCATTGGGCTCGCGTGGTGGGTCATGGCCCGTTCTTCTTATCCATCCATAAGGAAGGCCAGTGCCCCAGCAGTGGAGACATTAAAAATTGCTGATGACGTGACTTACCTACGCCTTAAAGGAAGCTTTTAGTGTACTTGATACAAGATCATCTACAAACTTTCAGTCCATTCCGGAAAACTTAATGCGATTATTAGAAAATTCCCACTGAGCTAAAGGTTTCGTAAGTTCTCAAATGCTGTATCCAGTGCCTTTAGGGTTGTGCTCCGCGGTGTCAGGAGTCTCCAACTTCCTTAATAAAAGTTCGACGTTACCGGTTATGAGATCTCGCAGCCTATTCCCTGAATCGTGACGAACATTAAGCTCTGTTTCCTTTACACAGCGCTGTCTGGGAGTACGTCCTATTGTGTTTAATACGCGAACGTTGGAATGGATCGGAAATCCAGCCTTGTTTCGTTTTGTAAATCACAACCGTTTCCTGGAAGACTGTTGTTTTATGTTCTTCTTCTTTTGCAATTGTTTAGGTTCGATTAGAATATTTTCCGTTTTGGAACGTTTTTCGTTTTGTTTGATTCGGATTGAATTGATTACCTAAATTTTAAATATTCAGTGGTATTCGTAAAGTGGATCTGTTAACAATTTAAATGACATACGAATACATTTCCTCGTGAAACAAAATAATCAGACGGTAATTTTTTTTCTTTACCAAATTAATGTCAATACACACTTAGTTTAGAAATATCTTCTTCTTCTTTACGTGCCACTCCTATCGGAGGTTGGACAACATCATGGCTATCTTGACTTTTGAAGCCGCTGCCCGAAATAGGGATGTAGTACTATGGCCAAACCATTCCCTAAGGTTTTTAAGCCAAGAATTCTTCTTCTTCCAACACTACGCTTTCCTATAATCTTTCCCTGAATTATCAGTTGGTGAATTTTATATTTGGTGTTCCTCATCACATGACCAAAATATGTCAATTTGCAGCACTTGATGGTGTTGATGAGTTCAAGATCTTTGCCCATCCTTTGAAGTACCTTTACGTTGCTCACTCTCAGCCTATACGCCACGAGATTTTCAGAATGCGGCGGTACACCCACATTTCAAAGGCCTCTATTTTATTCAATGCATTCTGCGTCAATGTCCAGGATTCAGCCCCATACAACAGTACCGAGAAAATGTAACATCGAACTATACGCATCCTGAGCCCGAGGCTTAGATTCCTGTTGCAATGGACCTTAGTCATTCTGAAAAATGCACTTCTAGCCATCTCAATGCGAATTCTAATATCTTGCAAGTGACCCCCATCTTCATTCATCCAACTGCCCAAATACTTGAACCTGGTGACTCTTTCCACATGCTGGTTGTCGATCAATAAGTTCAAACTTCGGTCCACTGTATGCCCCTTAGATATCACCATGTATTTAGTTTTTGACACGTTTATTTTAAGGCCCATGATGTTACAGGCAGTATTAACACTGTACAACAGTTCTTGTAATGACTGCATACTACCCGAAATAAGAGCAGTGTCATCTGCATATCTGATATTGTTGATGTTATACCCATTTACTTTTATTCCTGGCTGAACCGCAATATTGGCAACTCGGAAGATTTCCTCAGCGTACAGGTTGAAAAGGAGTGGAGATAAGATGCATCCTTGCCTTACACCTCGACGAATTTTGGTTGATCGTGACAATTCATCACCAACTCTGACCTTAGCCGTTTGGTTCCAATATAAGTTACCAATGATCCGTATATCCTTACAATCAAGACCTTTTTCTAGGAGCAGATGTATTAGCTTATCGTGTTGGACTTTGTCGAAGGCCTTTTCAAAATCTATGAAACAGACATACATGTCCTGATTTATATCTAAGCACCTCTCCCCCAAAACTCGGATACAAAATAATGCGTCTCTTGTACCAAACCCATTCCTGAAGCCAAACTGGGTGTCGCTGAGATCTTCTTCACATTTACGATATACTCTTTCATGTATAATCTTCAGGAAGATCTTCAGTAGATGGCTCATTAGGCTTATAGTTCTGTAATCGCCACATGATTTTGGTCGTGCTTTTTTAGGCAATGTTACAAAAGTTGATTCTAACCATTGCTCAGGTAAAATGCCTGTATCATAGATTTTGTTGAACAGTCGTTTAAGAGGTTCTAAGTCATCGTCTTTGAGTAGTTTTAAGATCTCACATTGAATATGGTCCGGTCCTGGTGATTTACCAGACTTAGCATTCTGAATTGCTGACCTTATTTCACTTTTCTGTATCTCCACCCCAGTGCCTACATCTTCCGTGAGAATCAAACCTTCTGATCTTGAATCATCCCTAAATAATTAATATTAATAATTAATATCAAAATTCACGAATGAGACAGTTCTTTTGAGTATAAGTATATATTAAAAGCATTATAGGAAGTAGGTAGAAGTAAAACAAAGCTTCTTTTGCAATTTCCCGAGTTCCCCGTCACAGCATAGTTTACAAGTTCCGTTGTGATAATGGAGAAGTGATAAACTTAGTGGCGCCTCCGCTGGCCGCGGGCGAAGTTCCATTATCGTCGCCACCTTCCTGGGACCTGTACAACACCTTCCAGAGACCTTAACAACGCCACAACAACTTTGGATTGTGATGTTGTTTAGATTTTTCTCTTGAGATTCATTTATCGTGAAGTGATTAAAGGTAAATCGTTGAGGTAGGTAGATGACAATTTAACAGCATTTCGCATGTTTTACTTAACAAATTAAGTCTTTATAATATTCAAAAGATAGTACTATAAGTTCAGAATAAAATATTACGAAGCAAGGAAAGATTGTAGGTAACAGCTTCGAATTACAATTTGTTTGTTACTATTTTTTGTCTTATAAATTGTTTTCAGTACCATATTGCAAACGACAATTTTATTATATCTGTTTGCATGTTATTATAATTAAAGCAGCCAGAAAATAAACGAGTAAGAAATATCTGATTCTTATGTGGTTGTTAAATGTAGGGATCGTAATATTTCCTTACGCTTTACTACCTAAGCTTAGCGTTATTCCCCAATAAGATTTCTAAAATCAAATAGTCTTACAATCTAAATGCTAATAAATGAACATAGAAAACAGTACGCCTGCTCCTTTACGATTTGATAAGCATTGTGTTGCTCGATACAACCTTTTGTACCCATTGTTGGTCCCAATCGAGTTTTTTTTTCTATGTATTTACTCGGAAAATGTACGAATGCCTTTCTTATTACTGAAGAATTGTGAGCTATATTATTTCCGGAGCGTACATGAATATTTACTTACATTTCTAAGGTTTTCTTTACTCAACCCTCTGTTATCTTTGTGTAATCATTTTGCTGAAATGTTACGAGCCTTTTAAATAATTCGCTTTGTTTATCTATTTTCGTAGCTGAGCTTTTATTCAATTTATTCTTATCATATTTTAACGGAGTAGCATATAAATTTTCATAATAGATTGCGGGCTTAAAAATGCTTTCAGTTGCGAAATAATGTGACACAATTAAGTCCTTAAATGCTGACTTAGTGTAGATAATCTTTTAACTTAACGTCAAGTTACTTAATGCAAAAGCTTTTAGTGAAGCTCACTTGTCAATTTCACGGCCATCTTGTTTAAAGTGTCTGACACGTTAAAATGGCGGATTTGTATTAGTCGTGATTTTTATTAATAATTTTGATACTTACTTCGATACAATATCATTGAGATTAATTTATTGGCTATTACTTACTCTAATCTTTATATTACGTGTTAACAATGATGTAATAATATTAAATTAATCTTTCATAACATTCAACCTATTAATATAAACTTATGTTATATGTTTTACCTTTAAGTGTCTCTTAGTTTTTATTGGTGCGATGTCAGGGTTCATTATTTTTTTAACACGCATTCTGCACGGATTTACAATTTAAAAAACATGGTGTTCTGATTTTAGATATTCCAATAGCTCTTGTTTGTACAATTAAGCTATTGCATGAATTTGTATTTGTATTAGTTAAGTGGTATGAGTATAAAACTTGTATGTGTTATTTTTATGTTCAATGTTGTGTGGGGTATTTATTGAATGTTTATGCTATAATTGGTTTAGCTTTTTTGTATCTTATAACGATGTATAAAATATTTAAAAATTGAAATTTAGTAAATAACACAATCTATTTAGACCTCACAGTCACTTAACTAGCTATCACTATGCAAGCTCGAACTTTTACATTTATTGTATAATTTCTAATTATATCCCGTTACGACACAGGTGCTATACGACGGCAAACTGTCGTCGGCCATAGTCTTCATGTACAACCCCGTCGCCACGGACGGCCAGCTGTGCCTGCAATCAGCACCCAAAGGAAACGTTTCCTACTTCGTACACACACCCCATGCTTTAATGCTCCAGGTTAGTTCCATTACGATCATGCACCCCTAGTACTTTTATAGCCGATTTTTCTATAACAATTTACGAGGGTACGTGACGCAGACCTTTTTGTTTATTATTGAATGATTATGCCTCTCTTTCTTTCGCAGGAAGTGAAAGCCGTGGTGACGCATTCAATTCACAGCGCTTTGAATTCAATAGGCGGGGTGCAGGTTCTGTTCCCTTTGTTTTCGCAACTCGACTTACCCCACGACGCGCCCGCGTCCGAGCCAAAGAGAGACCCCATGCTATGGTATGTTGTCCTAGTACCGTTACACAAGGAATAAGATTCCGCATAGCAACAACTAACAAAGGAGCGGCTCATAAATAAATATATGTTTATGCTGTGGCTTAAAATTATCAAACAATCTTTGCTACCCCTCATTTTAATCCCCTAAGCTTTTAAACGCTAATGGTCAGATTTACAGAGAGCGTCATGGTTACGCCCATAAACTAAAGAGCTCATGTACAGACGCCCCTAAATAGTAAAGTTTCAAACTAGTGCGTAAGTACGATCATCAGAATTAGAGTTAAATCCCCGAGACTATAAAGGATGTGTGGTCTTTACCTAAACTAAGTTCCGTGTCGGTGGTTGTTTTAACAATCTACTAGGTCGAGACAATGGCCTCGCAACGGACGAATTAAGTTCGGACGGAATAACTATGCTAAATCACAAGTATATTCGGCTTAGAGAGAATTTGCGTCTCTTCATCTCTAAGGCCATTCATTAATATTCGAAGTGGCTTCGGCCGCATTAGTCGGCTAAATGCACTTTCGCTCTCGCTTCGCAATCGTCCCTGAAACTCCTCCCATCCCGAGGTGGCTGGTTAATAGCGGCTATGAACTAACTCCTCGCAACTCCTAATTGCCTGGTGTCGACTCCGTGTACCCGTCGAGATTTATTGGGGACATTTTGCGGGTACAATTTATAATTTAAGCTCAGGGCCGCTTATTAAATTAGATATCTTTCATAACATTAATTATGTGCGCCCCTTAAAATTTATGTTACGACTTGTAACTGAAACACCTTCCAATATTGCTGAAATTAATAAAGAAAAAATATTGTAATAACCTACATAATTTTCCAATTAATTATATCCGGACTGGATTTCAAATTGAATTACATAAAACGATGTGACTTGAGTATCGTTTATTATGTTAAGTAGGAAACTAAGTTCATTGCGCGATTTCAAATAAAATTTGCATATATGGGAAATATCTTAGGAAAATCTTTTAAACCATCAATTTTATTTCGAGTTCAAAGAGATCCTCCCCTTTAGAAATATGATAAATCTGTGTATAACACTTCAAAGGTGATGCCAGGCTATACATCTTTTTACTAGCATATTTTTGTCTCTAATGAGCTAACGTTCGACTTTGAGAGCCGAAGACACGTTCAATTCTTTTGGATTAAAAAACTGCTTTGATCACTCTTTTAGAAACGCATTAAGGCATCGTTAGTCATGTATGCGCATTAAGCGGTTTTGAATTCTACCCCCGTCAGACTCAGATTATATCTCAAACTTTATACTTGCATGAATTTGCAGTTGTAAAGGGTCGTGTAGTGCTAGCTTAGAATAGCACTACCCCTACCCCCTCTCGTCCCGTAAGTGTCGTAAAAGGCGACTAAGGGAACACAGCCTACAAAAAATGGGCAGCAACGTCTTTAAAAAAAACTTGGGCCTACTGCAATCGCCAACCCGCCTGCCAAGCGTGGCGATCATGTCAAACCGCACATGAAAGTACACATAATGCATCGGCCCCCGGCAGCCCTGCTGTTCCTAGCTACAATAGCGGCTATGGTAACGGCAGGGCAGGGGGTGCAAAGAAACCCCGTTTTACGGTTCGTGGGTAGGCCCCCGACAAGGTGAACCGATGATCTGGTCAGGGTCGCGGGAAGTCGCTGGATGCGGGCAGCGCAGGACCGATCGTCGTGGAGATCCTTTGGGGAGGCCTACACCCAGCAGTGGGTGTCAGGTGGCTGAGACGAATTTGTAGTACGCGCTTTTTTTATTACATTTACCAATCACTGAAGGCGGAGATTGTATTTTAATAGATTCTGTATCAATAACTTTTCGTTCCGCAGTTCGAAATTACTCGGTTTCGTATGTTCGCTGGTGGAGTCCTGCAGTACTGTACAACAACACATGCTGCAGTGTCGAGGGTTCCTGGTAATCTCGCACATGCTGCAGAGATGCAGTCGCGACCACCTCACGCCTGACACGCTCGCCTCGTTTCTACATCTAACGAAACATCTTGTCACTTGCTGCTCTCCTAATTCTGATCTACTATTAAAACAGGTAAGTTCTATGTACAGTTGTTTTTTTTTCTAAATTATCTGCACCAGTTAGACAACACACGTGTAAAAAAAAATTGCAAAGGTTACAAAATTCGATTCTATAATAAAATAAAACATCCATACCACGCAAACGCTTTCTTCACGTTACACCAGAGAATTATGATGTTTTTTATAGCTATATTATACCACGTTAGCAGGGGCGTGCATTCCATATAGGCAATTAGGCAGTGCCTACCTCATTCAAAACCTTAATAAATATACAATAAGGTGTTAAAGTTATTTTATTTTAGTTTAAACTTCTATTCAACACTCGCCCACTAAGATATTCCTTACGCAAAATACTGAATACCTACCGATAGGCAGTCTCGGAATTGCCTACTCGAAACAAGCAGCGTTTCATACAAGAATACAACATATTTAGAAAAAGTATTGCTCAAGTATAAACCGCCCATGGTAAGAAGGGCGCTGTTTGTACGTGTAACGTTCTAGCTTAAACTTCCGGAATATATCAGTATAAAGTAAGCATGCCTACCTGACGAATGAATTGGTCGCGAATTATTTTGTTGAGGAGTTATTTTAAAACTATCATATTTCCTAAGATATTCATTAAAATTTAATGATGTAAAGGACAATTTTGTTCAAAATTAAATACTTGTGATGATTAACGTATTTATTTAGATAAGGATTAATATCATGTTTATGAAAACAGCTTCTCAGATAATACATTAGTTTAGAACAAATTTAATTATCTGAAAAATGGTTATAGTGAGTTAAACATAAAACATAGACGTATGCTGTCGCGGACTTTTTTTTAGAACTTTTGATGGGGAATAATTTCGTCATACATGATTTTTATAACTTTAACCGTTTACACACCGTCCGCAAGGGAAGCTCCCAAAACTAATATTTTTTCCCGTTTCTGTAACGTTTTACATTAATGCTCTGCTCTTATTAATCGTACCGTGATATTAAATATCTTATTACCTTCCCAGATAAATGGACTATCCAGCACAAAAATAATTTTTCAATTCGAACTAGTAGTTCCGGAGATTAGCGTGCTCAAACAATCAAACTCGTCAGCATTTTAATATTTCTACTAAATATTACGAACCTTATATCATTTATGACTAGCGGCCGCTCTCGGTTTCACTCGCCGCGTGGTAGCCGTTACCGTGGGAATATCAGGATAATTATAAATATTTGCATACAATGTGGTTTTCTGATATATAAGCTACATTGCTGTAAAGTTTCATCTTAATCAGTTCAGTAGTTTTTAAGTGAAATAGTAACAAACATTCCTCCATCCAAATATCCTCACAAACTTTCAAACTTATAATATTCGGTAGCAGGATAGCATAAGTGCAAAGTTACTAGTTAGATCTACAGTGCCTACTACGCTGGAAAACCAATGCACGCCCCTGCACGTTAGCCGTAAATATTAATATTAAAATGAGTGTAACGCCCCTCTAACCTAAATTGCGTAATTGAATTGACTCTGCAGCCTCAGATAATTTTTTTCTTTTTTTTTGCGGCTATATTATGCAAGTCAAAGATACATTTTTACCATAAAATGAGGAAACATAAAATGGCTTCCATAAAAAAAATAAGTATTCTCATTTTGTTTGTATTACTGGTATACATAGCTTTTAAAGAAAATTATGGGAATGAGTTAATAAATATTGCTAGTCCAGTCCATTCAATCGTTTATTTATTACTAAAAATGTGTGCTCGTTTTAATTATTGACTCCCTGATCAATTAATTAAATTTGATCCGTCCCTCAACTTTTTATGCAAGAGAAAAAAGTATTTTCAGTTACTAATTATATAAGTATATTATCTTATTTATATTATAAGTAAATGATACTGTAATGTACAATATAAATCCTCTCATAGATAATTACTCTTAACGAAGCGCACATTGTTTTCAAAATGTTATGTAATTGGTCCTTAAATAATGGCTAGATGCTTAAAATTGTTTCACGACGTATTTTACGATGTTTCGTCGGGGGAGGCCGGGTTATGATCTCCCGTAATGTACACACTTAACGGACCGTTAATGCGACTTTACTATTGGTATGAATAATGTTTAAATATGTTACACACATTTTGTCTTGTCTTTCAAAAAATAGATTAGCTATTGTGACGTTGTGTTCGTGTTCTTTCCCCCCTCAGACAAGATTTCAAGGGCAGGTATACCAAAAAAACCTGGATATATATAGTTACTTTAGTTTTCTGTTATATGAATAAAAGTGTGAAAACCAACTCTTCTAAACAGACAATCGTCTTATCATCAGCTTAAAAACACAAGAAAACTTTCGAAATAACTAGAATATTGAGAAATCAGCCCTTTTACACTTCTAAAGTCAAATGCCACACCCACATGTGTGTACCTATATGTATTTTATTTATTTTCAACGTTGTCTCTCGATCTTGTTTCTTACATTTTATAATGCATCGGTCTAAGAAATTCTAGAACAAGTTTTCTAGTGTTCAGATGCCCGTGAAGTGGACCCGATCGAGAGTTAACTGACGACTGCACGTCAAAAGTTACCGGCACGCTTTGGAAATCGAAACGAAAATACTTGTATCTAGCTTATGAAGTTCTGGTACTTGCTAACGTTGTTACTAAATTTATGGCAGGCGAATTTATTTTATAAGCAATTCCAAATATTTTGGTTGAAGATCCAAAGTTTTTGTTTAATAAATTGTGTACCATAGTTAAATTTTTTGATGGTTCTTAGCGCATGCTCCTCTTGCTTCCACCCACTTGTTTTGACAAACCCTCACTCTTGTGACGAGAGATAAACGAATAGGTACATAATAATAAAAAAAACCTTCATAAGGTTACTAAGAACAAGTTAATGTGTTTGTATAAAAATTTGCATAAGAAATTTGCTTGTTGTCTGTTGTATACAATGTATACAATAAGTTTAAAAGCATGTTAACTTTGATACTGCCCCATGTAAATTCATCAATATATAAAGTTTAGCATGTTAACTTTGATTGCGCCCTTATTACGTAAGTCATTTGAGCGGTATTCGTATAGAAACTGCTAAACTTTATGTATGTTTGACTGTACATTTATTCGTTTAATTCTTTCAACCCTTGCAATCCAACTGCCACAATGCTGCAACTGCAACATAAGTCCCCAATATTTCCACCTTCTTATAAATTACACTCACCAATGTGAAATTAAACACTTTTTTATTATTAAAACACTTCCTTTTTTACACTGGTTTCCCCTTAACAAGCTTGTAAATGGATTTTTGTATAACCACGAAGTAAAAAAATGTGTATATTGTATATGTCATAAATTGTAAGGGACTTTTAGAGAACTATTTAGCACAGCTTTTATAAGTACATGCTTTAAGAGAAATGTCACTACAGAAAAAATATTTTTTGGGCTTAGGGAATGTTTGATATCAAGTTAGCAACATACATAGTTTCCAAAGATGACTCTGATATTATTAACATTGGTGAGGTAAATGAAAATCTTAAATAGTTATAATATATTAATGTTTAGTAAGTCTAAGTAGAAAAGTCTTAGCTTTAGAAATAACCCAAAGCAAGAGAGCTTACGCTATCAACCATCGAGCAGTAAAAGGTTAATGCTAATTGTAGTCTTTCTGCCAATCGTTTCTGACCTGGCAGCTCCTAGACCACATCCTGTTCAACCCTGCGCTGTGGATCCACACGCCGGCGGCTGTACAAGCCAGGCTGTACTGCTACTTGGCCACTGACTTCCTGGCGGACGCCCATATCTACGGCAGCGTCAGGAGGGTTAGCACAGTTCTCCAGACTGTTCATACGCTGAAGTTTTATTACTGGGTCGTGAACCCGAGGACGAAGAGCGGTATTACACCTAAAGGGATGGGTAAGTGTATTTAGTCATCCGTTATTCGTGCTTAAAAGACCTATATAACAAAGCATGAGTAAAGAAAGATCGTCTTGTTGCTATTTTATTAGATTTCACTTAGAAATTACTAAATTCTGATACTTTGTATTGATTTTCAGAGAATTATAAATATCTATAGAAGTTCATTCTTTAAATATTAGTAGTTAATTTGAAATGTTAAAAAAGATAAATAGCTAAAAATTCTAATGATAGAAAAAACCATACGTTTGAAAGTCCATTAAACGTGTAGCCAAATTGTGGTTACTTTATTCTTAGCCAGTTTCAAAGTAATAAAAATGCGATACATTGTACTATTATTTGTTTTATTATAATGTATCCGCACCCTGAATGGTTCAATTAATATTTTGCAGTCTTTCTTAATTACATCAACTTCGTATTCCTCATCAAGTCCCCAGTCAGATTCTAATCATATCTCCGATTGAACTACTTCGTACTTTGTCTCCAAAAATGGCTACAAAGTCGCCATTAACGATGTAATCTGTATCTGTCTTTCCGCAAATTGTTTCGCGATTCCGAGCGACGATAATAATTGGGCTAAGCGCCATCTAAATCTGCGACCCTTGATCCATCTCTGTCAAAAGCAAACTTTATGATACGGAAACCATTATATCGTTAACGAATGCTTCTTTGCCAAACGATTTAATATTGGGGATCCATTGAATGGTGTCTTCACATTGCTAAGTTACTTATTTGAAACGCTTTGGCTGTTAAGCTTTTAAGGACATCAAAAGCTATGTTTCAGATTTGAGAGTTAATAGCTTTATCGATGAATTTTATCTGATGATGAGATTTAGATTAGAGAATTATACTTTAAAACTATTTTCGATTAAAATCAATAGAAATTTATCTCCTGTGGCGATGAGTCTGTTCAATGTCGAGCGATTTTTTTTTTTTAAATCTTTTGTACTCAGATTCAAAAAGTGTGCTCCATTTTAATATGCGCTACCAGGACTTTAACACACAAAGGAGTCTCTAATATTTTTTACAACCTTCATAGATGGTCCACGCCCCGCCCACAAGGACATTCTGACGATACGTGCCTACATCCTTCTCTTTCTAAAACAACTTATCATGATCGGCAACGGAGTAAAGGAGGACGAACTACAGTCGATACTCAACTATTTGACTACTATGCATGAGGTATGCTATCCTGTTACCGTTGATTTGAATTCGAAAGGGGTGAATGGAAACAGGTTTTTTATAAGCCTAGTCAAAAATTAAATACCTCCACTGGAGTTGAGTTTTGTAATTTTGCTAGTTCTAGATGTATAGTTTATTACGTCTAATTTTTTTTTATAAGTATGCTTTCTTTTGTTAATCAATGCCTGTTATATCATAACCGATTGTTAAACATAAGGAAAAAAATACTTTATAATGTGAAGATATCCCTCTCATCTATGAAGCAATGCTGATTTTAATCTTTCATTTAATTTCAGGACGAAAACTTGCATGATGTCTTACAAATGTTGATCTCATTAATGTCGGAACATCCGAGCTCTATGGTTCCTGCGTTTGACGCAAAAGTGAGTTTAATAACCTACAAAGCTGTTTTCACGACTAAGTGGGATGAAAATAACATAAAATTTCAACAACTTTCAGGGTGGAGTTAGGACAATTTTCAAATTACTCTCTTCGGAAAGTCAACTCATAAGACTGCAAGCTTTGAAGCTTCTAGGCTTTTTCCTAAGTAGAAGTACACACAAGTAAGTAATATTAAATAATAAGAATCCATACCTTTTTTATAATAAAGTCAATTCGTCTTCATGTAAAAAGCATTGCAAAAGTCAATAATTAACCTAAAATCGACCTTGACCTAACTTTGGCTATTTGAATTGTTGCAAATTAGTCATAATTAAGTTCTATATAACGGCTTATATAAAGAGCCCAGACAACCATTTACAAAAGGTCTTGATGCTAAATTCAATTTAGATCACCTGAAATGTTACTTCAACTTACTTGCAAACATAATGACTTCACTTAATTCAATAAGAAAACTCAGGACTTTTCTTAAGAATAAGAAAGAAGCAATTTGATGAAGTTGTGTTACAAGATATTCTTTTCATTATTACTCTCCTAGACTGCTAAATTTAGGTTTGCAATTGTCATTAATTCAAATTAATGTGCAATGCTCGGGTATATAAATCGTTCTGGGATTTTTAGGGTATATTAAAATTCTTATTAAGGTTTAATTTTGAACCTTACAGGGCCTTAACGGAAGGCTTTGTGATGAAAAAGACCTTCTTCTTAACATGTCGACCGTGTGGCTTATTCTGATTACGACTATGTAAGATAGTGGTAACGCTCGCATTTATTGTTGCAGGCGTAAATACGACGTGATGTCGCCTCACAACCTGTACACATTACTGGCAACGCGGTTAGGCGCGTGCGGCGAGGGATTGGCACTACCAGTGTACAACGCCCTGTACGAGTTGCTGACAGAACATGTGGGGCAGCAGATACTGTACACCAGCCATCCTGAGCCGCAGCCACACTTCCGACTAGAGAACCCCAGTGAGTACAATAATTACCAAAAAGTCCTACCAATACACCCAATGATACTACCAATACATTCAATTAGTCCTCCAATACATTTGTGAGTACCAATACACCCAGTAGGTACACCAATAAGCCCAGTGGTACACAGGGGCGTGCATTGGTTTTCCAGCGAGGTAGGCTATAGATTTTTAATAGTCGTAGTTGCGATTATCATTTTGAAAATAAGAGGTTAGCTTACTAATAATATAAATGCGAAAGTATGTCAGTTTGTTCGTTACTGTTTCACGCTAAAACTACTGAATGGATTTGGATGAAACTTGGCACAAAGATAATAGATAGTCTGAATTAAAGCATAGGTTACTTTTATCCCGATATTCCCGCGGGAACGGGTGGAACAGCGGGCAGCCGCTAGTAATGATATAAATTCGCTTACCACTTTTTTGCCGTATTCTTGAGGCTGTAAATAATGTTATGTGAACATGCTTCCTAGGTATAAATGGATAATTTTCATAGGCACCTGGCGGTCGAACGAATTTTTTACCACCACAGATATCTCAAAAATGCATGGATAATAAACATGATTCTTAAAAAGTCACTTAAACAATGTCATTTGAGCGATAGCTGTAGTGGCTTGGCCCGATGTTAATTTTGTTTTATGTCACTTCACTCACATCACTCACGAATACCAGGTTTAATATACGAGCAAAATAACAACTGTTCGAAAGGTTACGTACGTAATTTCTGTAAACAAATCCAATCGGCACACTCAAATTTTATTTTCATAGTACTTATTTTATACACAAACACACACACCAACTACTTTTTTCATAGCACTAATACTAATCACGGAAGGAAATTAACAAAACAAGTAAATATTAATGTAATTATCGAATTAACTCGTGCGGGCGTAATGTCAACAAACAAAACTAAAAACAAAAAAAACTTTTTTTTTAAAATTAAAACCGACTTAAAAAAAAGACTAAAAAGCAAAAAATAAACCTTTTGGAGTCGGTGCCAGCCAAGGCAAGAAAAATAAAATAGTAGGACCGCAAAGTAGAATGTTTTAATTTTTTTATAAAAAGTTTTTTATTTCACAATTTTTAAAGGTAGAACAGGTCCCGTACCTACGCTAATAACCTTATGTTAACTCCTCATTACCTTTTACAAAGCTGCTTTT
The DNA here is from genome assembly GCA_910589605.1 of Chrysoteuchia culmella. Taxonomy (NCBI): domain Eukaryota; kingdom Metazoa; phylum Arthropoda; class Insecta; order Lepidoptera; family Crambidae; genus Chrysoteuchia; species Chrysoteuchia culmella. Next base: position 22,761,256 of record OU342652.1, on the reverse strand, counting down.
CCCGGTGCAGGGACGTTACTTATTGAGGGGTTATAGCCTATAGGTATGTTGGCGAGGACCAATAGCTATTTAACAAAAAGTTTCATCAAAATCCGCTCGGTAGTTATTGCGTGAAACTTCAGCTCGAACAAGAATCTAACAATTACCTGGATGATATAATTGTTTCATGACTTCCATGACGGATCTCAATGAGACTTATATGGGACCAAATTGACAGTGTACCCGATCGAACAAAAAAACAACTATTAAAATCGGATCACCAACACCGGAGTAATCGGTATACATACATCGGAAAAAAAAAAAAAATACGGTTTGAATTGAATACCTCCCTCCTTTTTTGTTGAAGTCGGTACAAACATGGCCGGCACGGCAGCACTCTTGTTAGCAAGCTCTAGGTAGTAAAATTCCTCATTCCCCTTTACAGTGATCCTGAAAGTGGTGGCGACCTTGATCCGGCAGTCGAAGCAGACGGAGCAGCTGCTGGAGGTGAAGAAGCTGTTCCTCTCAGACATGACGCTGCTGTGCAGCAACAACCGCGAGAACCGCCGCACCGTGCTGCAGATGTCTGTGTGGCAGGTCAGTTTACTCATGCATATTGATTTTAATCCTTATTAATAAACGTGAGATTAAATCTAAAATTGTCTCTCACTTCTTTTTGGTGAATAAAAGTGACAGCATCAGTTTTATTCCTAGGGGTAACTTTACTCCACGTTTATTAATAAAATCGTATATTTATTTATTTTTATTTTTTTTAATTGTTCAATGCTATTTTTATACATATGGTACATTTTAAATAGAAAAATATTGGAAAAAAATCAACACGGCCACAAGTGAATTCTCAGCTGGGACTTGAACCCACGAACTTTGGAAATCCGGTCCAATGCTCTATCCACTGAGCTACAGAAACTTGCGGTTGTCGAGTCCCATCTAAGAATTCATTTGTGGCCGAGTTGATTTTTTCCTATTTTTTTTTTTTTATTTAAAACAATTTTATTGAATTTTGGCATAGACATTTTCTAAAATAAAACCCACATTTTTTTCTACTTTGGGATATGTAATATGATTTGCTTAGTTACGTCATAATAATTTTTGTTGTTTTCTTAAAGAAAAAAACAACTAGAACTTGAAATTGAACTTTATTAAAACGAAACTCAACTGATAATATTTCACATTACAGGAATGGCTGATAGCGATGGCGTACATCCACCCGAAGAACGCGGAAGAACAGAAGATCTCGGACATGGTGTACTCCCTGTTCCGCATGCTGCTGCACCACGCCATCAAGCACGAGTACGGCGGCTGGCGCGTGTGGGTCGACACACTGGCCATTGTGCACTCTAAGGTCAGAAGCGAAGAGGCGCATGTTAATAATCTTCAAGCCGCTAGATCTTCCATTAACCTCCTTGTAACGTCTAGTTTTCTGGTACTTCTCAGCATGTTGAAATTTTATACACGCTGCGACTGTACACTATAAGAGCTAGCGCAGACGACGGATAACGGAGGACTTTTTGTCCGCGACACGTCTTTATTGTTAACCAAATAAGATTCAACTTAGACCGCGTATATCCGCGAAAAGTACGCGATAGTCCTCGTTATTTATTCAACTTTATGTTCTTAGTAATAAGGTCGTGTCGCGGACAAAAAGTCCTTCAATGTCCGTCGTCTGCGCAGGCCATAAAGGTGAGAGGCGTAGAGCCTAATGTGGCATAATAGCGAAGGAGTAGAACAGAAGGTCTCCGACATGGTGTGCTCCCTACTCCGCATGCTGCTGCACCACGCCATCAAGCACGAGTACAGCGGCTGGCGCGTGTGGGTCGACACGCTGGCAATTGTGCACTTTTAAGGTGAAAGGCGTAAAGCCTAGCCTACCCAAGCAGCACAAGAAGGTTGCTAAAGAGCAACATAGAAGGCTTAACTGCGTATCATGCCCAGCATACCTTTTGCATCTACTATACCCCTTATAAAACCTATTTGTGAAATTCTATAAACTGCTTAATATATATCGCAGGGTGTTAAAAAGGTGAAAATTGCAGCTTCCGACCTTTTATGCACCGCACAAGCGCTAATTGAATGAACGATAACCCACCAACTCGGTCATAACCCTTCATTCACTTTCGAGGGTGACTTTGTGTAGTCTATAGTGCAGTCTTAGGTGATTTTGTAACTTTAAAAACGAAAAGTTACTGTGAATTATTTATTCTCATAATATGGTCGTGTATTAAGTGTCAAGTCGAAATTTATTAATAATGGCGGATACAAAACATGTTCAATAAGTTATCGGGAAACCTAATTTTAAAATAAATCGCCATCCCTTTCAATTCTTCCCTTTCAAATCTTACAAACAGATATTTGTGTTTCTTGCATTTCAAATAAAATTATAAATGACATTTTATTAAACTCGTTATTCTAAATTTGTACGCCTATAATGGTAAGACATGTTGATACCATATACCATAAGTAGATTTTTAAGAACTGTACCGCACATGTTTCTACAAATTAATAAATTCCATTATAATGTATTATTCTATTCTAATTCGTCATTTGAAAGATATTAACATAATTCAGGTTGCCACTAATTGACATTTGATAGGGATTGTGATCCGGACGCGTTTTGAAAGATATTGAATAAATTAAAATTGTACTGTCTAAGCAAAGTGACAAGCGAAAACATCTTGCAAATGTAGAATAGAATAGAATAGAATAGAACAATTTATTTGCATTAAATGTGGTACATTAAATTGGTGGTAACAGTAAATATAAGGAAATCGCACATTTAGCTAAAGTGTTAGCATACAAATATTAATCACACTAAACAAAATAGAATAAATAATCAAAATTAGAATTTAAATTAAAAACATTCAGGTTGATTATTAAAAAACTCATCAATTGTATAAAACACATTTTGTAACAACCATTTTCTTAATGTTATCTTAAACCTAGTATATGGTAACTCTTTTATATATTCTGGGATCTTATTATAAATGCGTATGCACATTGCGTAACAGTTTTTCTGAAAACACGTTGTTTTAGGGGTGATAGTTAGTACTAGTCTATGCGGGTTTCGGGTATTTGTATGGAGAAGTATCAAATGAAGTGTCGTTTAAAACATCATTCGTTCCGAAAGGGATTGCGACTATGAGTTACACAATTCCATTAATCACTATCAAAATCACAATACCTTTCAAAGGGATGGTAATAGATTTTGAAATTAGACAATGGGGGGGCTGGATGGCTCGGGTGAAAAACATTCGCAAATTAAATTTACTGGGTAATAATAGGGTAATTTTGGGTGAAAAACAGCGAGTATTCAATTTAATAAAGAAAGTGTTTAAATAAATATGATTACACACTTGAGCAATAATTTTTTAGCAAAACTTTCGTAAAATTTAAAACGATTCGTGCTTGTTTATGAAATAAAAGCAAAACCGCTATGTGTTATATAGTATAGAAAAAGGTACATCTAAATGTGGTATTTAACAAAAAACAAAAGAAAGGTAAAATAAATATTTCAGAAAATGGCGTATTTGTTGTTACAGTCTTAAGTACTAACTTTCAGCTCAGTAGACTAATTTTGAATGTTTTAATTGATTGGGTTTCTATAATGTCCTTGGGAAGCTTGTTATAAATTTGTGCACCTTCAGATAAAATATTTCTTTTGCCATAATTTGTTCTAGGGGACCGTAACACTAAATCATTCGCATTTCTTAAATAATAGTAATTGTTTATTACATGCAATTGCAATGCTTTTTTGCAAAATTTGCAATGTTGAGAAGATGAACTTATCAGATGATCTTCTGTTGACCTCCTTGTAATTTCTCGTTCCTCTCGTTTCCTGGTACTTCACAATAACTTATTTTTAAAATATTTGTGGGTCGCAACGGTAGATATTGTGCACAAAGGTGATATGCATAGAGCCTAATGTAGCATGTTGTTGATTTATTTCATAATCTACTTCAATAACCTTTTTTAAAATACTGTGTGTGTGATAATTTTAATCAAATCTTTTTTTATTTACCGAGCGCTTATATGCGAACCGTTAGGCTCTAGACAGACGGACTGCAATTCAACTGCAATCCCGATTGCCAGATGCAGTTCCGATGCAGTTTAAATGCAGTTGGCACGACTGGAATGAAACTGCAAGCTAACTGCCCGTCAACGTGCAGGTGCATCCGGTGTAACTGCACGTCGACTGCACACAAACTGCTGGTCGATCGGCAGTTGGCTTGCAGTTTGATTGCAGTCTTGCCAACTGCATTCAACCTGCATCGGAACTGCAATTTGGCAGTCGGATTGCAGTTGAATTGCAGTCCGTCTGTCTAGAGCCTTAAAGAATGGAATGCGCTGCCTGCTCGTGTGTTCCCCGATTCCTACAACCTTGGCCGCTTCAAGGCGAGAGTGAATAGGCATTACCTGGGCAAGCATGCGACACCTTAGACCACATCCTGTTTACTAAGCACGATGGTGCTCAAATGCCTGCCCAGTTATTATGAAAAAAGAATGAATAAGGGTTTTAGTAAAATATCGGCCACCGTTCTTTTTCCAGGTGTCTTACGAAGAGTTCAAGCTCCAATTCGCTCAGATGTACGAGCACTACGAGCAGCGGCGGGCCGACAACATCACGGACCCGGCGGAGCGGCAGCAGCGGCCGATCTCCACCATCTCGGGCTGGGAGCGGCGCGCCGAGCGGCCCGCGCGCCCCGACTCGCCCGACGCCGTCAAGCAGAACGTCCTCAACCACGCCGCCCAAACGGAGATAGGCAAAGGCCTCTCTCTCCGAGAAGTCGAAGCTTGTAATTGCAAAAGCGAAGAAGACAGTCGGACTACAGTAGTGTACAGTGAAGTGTGTAAAGTGCATACCCCGAAACAGACGAACACCGATGTGCCCGCCGACGGTTGTGATAGTGTTAAATTTAGTAGTGACGTCGAACACGCGGTCGACGAGGAGACCGACGCCAAGATGCTCGACGCCGATAACGAATTAGTCGATTCTATTATTAATGAAAACAAATTTTTGGAGAGCTCCGAGTCGGGGATCGCCACGGTAGAGAATTCCGAGAAGACGGATAAACCTTTAACGAGACAAGGCAGCTTGGATTACATTCCGGTTAGAGACGTAGGAGATAGCGTGTCGAAAGACGACAATACGGATAAGAGTGAGGGTATACCTTCCAGCTTATCGGCCAGTGAAACTGCGAGCCCCGAGAGAAATGCGGAACTGAACGTTGCCGCGGAAAGGGAATCTGAACTATCGGATCCCTCTGAACTATACTTGACGCCCAGTGAAGCGACTAGTCCAAAGAAATCGATAGAAAAGACTGATTTAATCATTCCAGAAGACAGCGACGATCCGAAACACGTCGCGATAAACATTGTAAATGACGTTCTCACAATCGCCCTAGAAACGGTCAGGTTAAAAACCGACGATGACACGGACTCTGGCGCGATATCAGGTTTCTTACAATCTGAAGGCAACACACCGAACGGTCGCGAAGATTTCGAACAAGAGATCGAAGAAATCGTTAACGAGAAGCAGTCGGCTGAATTGATAGCCCACGAAATAATAAACGATATCTTATCGACTATTACTTTGAATGATGAAGAAAAAGGAGATGTTAGTAAAACGCCGGATGACAATAGCCCGCAGAGGGTGTTGCCGTCTGACCATCCGCACGAAGGCAACGTTTTGCCTTTGGATGGTGAATTTTTAGTCAATTCTAGAGAGGAGGAAGTAACTAAGTCTGAACCGGAAATAGTCAATGACGTTTCCGAAGAAAATGCGAAGAACGACAGCCAAAGAATAGACGTTCCCGAGCAAGATGAACCAAAGACGCCAGAGATTCCGCCGATATCTACGATCAGTGAGAATATCTCTTTAGCTAATAAGAGTGAACAAACAGACGATGAAAGGAGTCGAGAGAGTGAAAGGGACAAGAGACGCGTGAGTTTACCGGGCGACAGTGAGATGAAGCAGGATGGCACGAGGAGTGAAGGTGTCGCCACCCAGGGAACTAATACTTCAGCGTCGCCTAAAAGGCCGCGAAGTGCGTCCACCAGCACGCAGGTGGATTCTAATCATTTTGGTAAGCAATGTGCTGTGTAATTATGAGGTACTGCATGAACACATGATTTACTAGAAAATATTCTAAAACAGACCATGTTACCCACAAACATTACAAAGTACAAAAAAAAATGTAAACCAGTCATCTGTCGAAAACCATTGACGAGGTGCGTGTCACGGGCTAATGCTCAGTTTTTTTTATTAAGAATTTCAAGTTGAGAGTTCAGATTGCCTCAATCTCAACTAGTTGCATCAAACATGCAATATGTCATGCATGAGTAAGGTTCTCGACGATCTCACGTTGAAATTCTCAAATCAGAAACCCACCATAAAATTGAGTATAAGTCTATAAAGTAATTATACTTCGGGTTTCGTCTTCGATATTAGTATAATTCACACTTTGTAGTATCGCTTGTACCTGTTACCACTTAGCACATAATTTAGAGAATTTACTAAAATAAAAAGTATGTTACTTCCGGTTGTACAATTTCATCCCCAATATCGCCAACGGTCTAGTCTGTGGTGTTGCCGGTCTGTTTTCCCGCCATGTCACTGCGCGCCCTCTCCAGCGATCCTGCCAAGCCTTCATTCGCTTTTTGTGCTTCGCCACGAGTGCACACATTTCGAAAACTTTTTAATAAACGTTATTTTATTTAAATTTAAATTAAATTAGAAGTGAGAAAATGCCTAAACGTAAAAATGAAAATAGCTTAGATTATATTGTGAAAAAATTAAAATATTTAGAAGAAGAAATTAAACGAAATACACGCAAATCACGCCGCCGGCGTCGTCGGCGTGATTCATCATCCAGTAGTTCATCTTCGAGATCACGGTCTTCGAGTCGTAACTCCTCTCCAGGTATTGGACACGATTATAACGGTAAGTTTATAATAATTCATTTTTTACTTAATTACGCATTCGAATCGGTTTATAGGACTGTTTCACAGCGTAAATTGAAGGTCACTGCATCAGAATAGTTTATAGGACTATATCGCCGCATACCTACATGATTTCAATGTGCATTCGAAACAGTTTATAGGACTGTTTCACGGCATAATGTAAAGATCAATGCATCCGAATAGTCTACAGGACTATTTCGCCGCATACCTACTTGATTTAAATGTGCATTCGAAACAGTTTAAAGGACTGTTTCATAGCATATAACAATTTGTGCATTCTAGTTAGTCAGTAAGACTAATTTGCCGCATACTAGATTGATAAACTTTCGAAACCGTTTACAGGACGTTTCCAAGTTTCAGTATCAATGTTAATACATCTGAGTAGTCAGTAGGACTATTTCGCCGCAGAACATTGACTAAATTAATAAATGTTTAAATTTGTGTAATACAAATATTCTTACATGCACGTTACAGGTGACAATATTCAAATGACGCCTTATTGTGATGAAGGATCCACAGAGGTACTCGTGAACATGCCACTGGATCCTGCGCTCCAGGAGACGCTACAACCAGCAACGACGCCTCGGACGCAAGCGGCTTCTCCACAGCCGTCTACTTCCCGGGCCGTCGTAGCAGAGTTTCCATCCCAAATTGCTGATGCCGAGCCTTCGACGCAACCTGGTGTTATTGTGACGATAGAAGACTCGACCTCTACACCTACAGGTTTGAGTTCCGATTTATTAGAAATTCTCGGGGTCGATCCGACCGCAGTCGTAGAATATGGGCCGGTTATTAATGCGGAGCTAGCAAATAGATTATCGTATATAGTTACGTCGGGTTTAAGGAAGGAGGAACGTATAGAGTTTGCTAAAAAATATCTTATACCGGAAAATTGTCAATCCTTAGCAGCTCCAATATTGAATGATGAAATTAAAGCCGCATTAACAGAATTACATATAAAACGGGATAAAGCTTTAGAGGCACGACAGCAGAGTGTCGCCACGGTAATATCGTGTCTCAGTCTTGCCGTCACTCGTCAACTGAATTCCACGGAACCCGATCACGATCTCCTCCAGCAACTAGTCGATGCGTCGCGCCTACTATGCGATATTCAATACAATAGCTCTGCTACTAGAAGATTTTTCGCCGTAAACACTCTCAAGAAAGAATTGAGAGAACGGCTAACTAAAACGAAGATCGGAAAACGGCTTTTCGGGGACGATCTAGGCGAAACCATAAAGGTGGCGAAAGCCGTGAGTAAATCGGGTTCGGAACTAAAGGAGCAACATAAGAAATCCTTCGATTCTGTTCCAAAACATTTAAACTGGAGGACGACGGGCGGAACACGGAGGCAGGCACCCGCGCCGTCGTCGCAGCGGCGCCCGCCCGCCGCGCCGCCCGCCGCCGCGACCCCCCGCTACCCGCCGCCGCCGCCGCCGCCGCCGCCCCCGCCGCGTCGGCCGGCGAGCTTCTCCGCCGCGTCAGCGCAGCAGCCGCGCCACAGTCGGAGGCGCTAACCGAGGATTGCGAGGTACGCTATGCGGGCCGATTGAGTCGGTACGTCGACCGGGGGTCCATGATCACGACCGATCGAACCCTCCTGTCGTGGGTGAAAGGTTACGAGTTGAAGTTTACTGAACCGGTGGTTCAATCTCACCCGAACACCACTATGATTCGTTCTAAAACGGAACAAAAACATTATAATGCGGCTTTGCGCCGTTTGCTTTCGATCGGCGCTATTGCAGAATGTGACCCCTGTCCGGGACAGTTTGTTTCTCGAGTCTTTCTTATTCCTAAGGCCGACGGTACCATGCGATTTATTTTAAATCTAAAAATGTTAAATAAGTTTATGCAAACTAGCCATTTTAAAATGGAGGATATTCGGACGGTTTTAAAATTAATTTCGAAAGATTGTTTTATGGCCACTATGGATTTGAAAGACGCGTACATGTTGATCAAAATAGACCCTGATTCTCGTAAATATTTAAGATTTAATATAGTAATGGAAGATGGTTCACAGAAAATGTATGAATTCAATGTTTTACCTTTTGGACTATGTACTGCTCCATACATTTTTACAAAATTGCTAAAACCAGTAATGAAGTTACTGAGAAGCTGTGGTTATATATCATCTTGCTATTTAGATGACATTTGGTTGATGGGTCAGTCCTTTGCAGAGTGTGAGGCTAATGTTAATGCAACTAAGCAATTGTTATTGGCATTAGGCTTAATTATAAATTACGATAAGAGCTGTATAATACCTACGCGTGTTTGTAAATATCTAGGGTTTGTTATCGATTCGGAATCTTGGCATGTCGGTCTTCCCCGAGACAAACGAAAACGTATTAAAGTAGAACTCATTCAGTTTTTAAACATAAAGCATTGTAAAATTCGTAGATTCGCTCAGCTCGTTGGCTTATTAGTGTCCGCCTGCCCGGCTGTAGAATACGGTTGGATGCATGTTAAAGATTTGGAGAGATGCAAATTCTTGAATTTACGAAGTGACGTGGATTATGATCGTTACATGAATATACCAGATTCTTTACTGTCGGATATTCAGTGGTGGATCAGTGTCATCGATGATTCTGTCCACAGAATTAAAGATGACCTCTATAGTAAAGAGATTTTTTCTGACGCCTCAACAACGGGGTGGGGCGCAGCTTGTGAGGGTCAATCGGCGAGCGGCCAATGGTCTCTAATTGAAAAAGAGCAACATATTAATTATTTAGAGTTGTTAGCCGCGTATTTTTCCTTAAAAATTTTTGCTAAGGATAATCGTAATTGTCAAATTCTTTTGAGAATAGATAATACGACTGCAGTAAGCTATATCGACCGCATGGGAGGTATTCAGTTCCCACATCTCACCAAAATTACTAGAGATATATGGCAATGGTGCCAAGATAGGAAGATATATATTACTGCATCGTATATAAGATCAGCTGATAACGTAATTGCTGATATAGAGTCAAGGCGTAATCACCCAGATACCGAATGGGTAATTTTAGATGCAGGATTTAGATTGATAACTTCTAATTTCGGTTTACCAGAAATTGATTTATTTGCAGATCGATTAAATAAAAAATGTGATAATTATGCTTCTTGGAATTTAGACCCTGAAGCACAAGTTATAGATGCTTTCACGATGAATTGGTCAAGATATTATTTCTATGCCTTCCCTCCCGTGTCATGTATTTTGAAAGCCCTTAAAAAGATAATAAATGAAGAAGCGAGGGGTATAATGGTTGTACCGGCTTGGCCGTCACAACCGTGGTACCCCTTATTCACAAGTTTGATTGTATCAAATACTATAAGGTTAACCTCACGTTTGTTCATTATTCCCGATTCCAGTGCGCGGAACATCCAGCACACGACTACCCTGGTAGCCGCAGTCTTATCCGGACGGCGATGCTAAAAAAGGGTGTTCCACCACCGGCGATAGATATCCTAATAGCTTCCCTTTCTGATAACACGATTCGCCAGTATAATGTTTGTTTAAAAAAAAAATGGTTTTATTATGCGCTTAATAAACGAGTTGATTTGTTTGACCCATCACTAACGTCCATATTGGATTTTTTTACTGAAATATACAATGATGGTAATCAATACGGCACTATAAATAGTTATAGATCAGCTTGCTCATTAATTCTAGGAGACATCATGAAGAATGATATGATTGCTAGATTTTGCAAAGGAGTCTATAGGCTTAGACCAACGCTGCCCAAGTACAACGTCACTTGGGACGTAAATGTAGTTCTAGACTATTTAGGTTCTTTGTTCCCTCATGATCAATTAACTCTTGAACAATTAACAAAGAAGTGCTCAACTCTGATAGCATTAGTCACTGCACATAGAGTGCAGACATTATCAAAGATTAATCTAAAGAATCTCATTGTTTCTGAAGATCAAATTTTAATCAAAATAACAGATCTTATAAAGACTTCTCGTCCGGGCTCTACACAACCTCTTTTAAGATTACCATTTTTTAAAGAAAAACCACAGATTTGCCCTGCTCATACTTTAATGTCATATATAGATCGTACCAAATCTCTCAGGAAGTCAGATTATTTATTTATTTCATTTCGGCAACCATATAATCCAGTTACATCTCAATCTATAAGTAGGTGGCTCAAATGTATTTTAAGTAATAGTGGAGTAGACACATCAATTTTTACTGGGCATAGCACTAGACATGCATCTACGTCATTAGCCTATAGGCGAGGTGTTAATGTTGATGTAATACGCAATACAGCTGGTTGGTCTGGTAACTCTTCTGCCTTTGCGAAATATTACAATAAGTCGATTGTTAATACTGATAATAACTGTTCTGATTATGCTAAGTCGATTTGTTTACCTAAATAAGGCTGAAATGTGAAATAATTAATCGAAATTTTATAGTGATTAATTTCTAAAATTGTTGTTAATTAAAATGATGAAAATGAAATATATAATATGTACACAGTATAATTTTATTATTCTTGATATTTCCCTTCTTGGATTTTACTCTAAACATCTACAAAGTGTGAATTATACTAATATCGAAGACGAAACCCGAAGTATAATTGATGATTAAACGAACTTACCTGTACGTGAAGTTCTATCACAATTATACGAGGGTTTCGTCTGAAGATATTAGTAAGGAGTCCCACCCACCCTAGTCATTGTAACTCTTTACAATAACACCCCATTAGGGAAATATCAAAAATATTATTTTTATTGTCTTTAAACTAAATGAAGGCTTGGCAGGATCGCTGGAGAGGGCGCGCAGTGACATGGCGGGAAAACAGACCGGCAACACCACAGACTAGACCGTTGGCGATATTGGGGATGAAATTGTACAACCGGAAGTAACATACTTTTTATTTTAGTAAATTCTCTAAATTATGTGCTAAGTGGTAACAGGTACAAGCGATACTACAAAGTGTGAATTATACTAATATCTTCAGACGAAACCCTCGTATAATTGTGATAGAACTTCACGTACAGGTAAGTTCGTTTAATCATCAATTATAACTTATTAATTTTATAGAATTTTATTATATGGCAGATGATTTGACATATTTTTCACAATACAAATGTCAGATAAGTTACCCAGAACTTATCTGTCGATGGTGAAACCGGCCTTTAGTTTGATGTGCATCTTTTATCTTTTTACTGATAATCCCACACAAATACCTAATAATAATTCGGAAAAAATATTAAGTCGATTCATATAAATAATCTTGAAAATTCTCCAACTTAACTGCAGCAACATATAATGCGCGTTTAACATAAGCAATTTATCCACCCTTCAGAAACGAAGCGTCCGTCGAAGTGCTCCCGCGCAATGTTCTCGCCGGGGCCGACGCGCCCGCCATTCCGGATACCGGAGTTCCGGTGGTCGTATATACACCAGCGATTACTCTCAGATGTACTGTTCTCGCTAGAGACGGATATACAGGCCAGTATTATCAATATATATTTTTAATTCTAAATTTAAATTCAATATCATTTATTCAAACTCAAACTCAATATGGTTTATCTAGTTTATAAAGGCTGTTACAAGCACTTGTGAATGTCAAGAAAGCTACGCCATCGGTTCACAAACCCTCCGGTGGGAGACCTTGCAACGAAAAGATCCGGCAAGAAACTCTTCAAAGGCTCTTGTTTTTGGATTTCATATCTCCCAAGGACCATTTAATAAGAATTTACTGTTAATGCGGTATTTGACAAGTATTTGTTTGATTTATTTAAAGTGTTTTTATACACTAGTACAAAAATATTTTATTACAATAGACTTGACACAAAGAGATATGACATCTTTTATTTAACTAAAAAATTAAAAAATCGTATTAGTTTTCTTTTCTAATTAGAAACTATTTAGTTAGCAAAAACACTTTAGTCTGTGATGTGACGTCATGAACCAAAAGCGACATACACTTGCTAATCTCGCTGTAGGAAAATGTGTTGTAAAAAGAGACTGCAAATCTTTTATTTATTTCTTTTTCCATATTTTTATTCATACACGTTTAATTTTTATATATCTCATCACAGGTTTGGAGAAGTCATTCAACGAAATCAGTTATAGACTTTGTGAATAGCAGCGAGAATGCTATATTCGTAGTGAACACCGTGCACCTTATAAGCCAACTAGCTGACAACTTGATTATCGCGTGCGGTGGATTGCTGCCCTTACTGGCTTCTGCGACCTCGCCCAATGTAAGCTCTTGATTGTTTATGCTACCCTGGTATCTATCGACACGCCTAGCGTGTTCATGTTCATCCGATTTTAATAACTTTTGAAGACTTCCCGCATTTGCAAAGTTTTATTGGACAGCAGCTTCAATATAAGTTTAAAATTATTGTGACGGGCTTATTTTTTTCAAATGTTATGATAAAGATATATTAGATATATTGTTACGTTTAGTGCGAGATTACGATGATAGTTTTAGAGTGAAATGAGAAAGTTTATATATTAAAAGAGTTTATTATTATTATTCCACAAATAGTTCTTATGATAACTTCTAGTTCTAGCCAATGTTTAATGTTAACTTAAGATAGTCCAAATTAAATGTTCAATTAATATAGAAAAAAGGTTACGTAAAATGTTAGAATGTTTATGTTTGTTAAATGAATGCACCCGGCGCGTTTGATACCAAAAAATGCACTGAAGTACCGCGCGCGTGTCAACTTCACTACTGCTGACCCGTGCGCGTACGTCATAACATAAGTTTTGGTGTTCGATTCTAATGCATCGAACATATATCTTATCTTATATATTTATAGATATATATAAAGATAATATATATTTTGATTCAATAACCATTTAATAGATATGACAAACACAAACTAAATGGGATATGTATGAATGACAATTAATTTTTAATCTGTCTGTGTAGTACGATTTCGGAGGAATTTGTTAACGGAGCATTGAACAATCGGCCCTTAGATATTAGATAGCTATGTTCCGATTTCTATTCTATTGGTAGCTTGATCTCTGTGTCGATGTCGCTTTCGCTTCCCTGTCAGCAACGTAATACCTTATAAGTTTATGCTGGCCTGGTTCTTCAATACTAAAACTTATCTATCTCTTGTCTACGGTCGTTTCAATAATCTATCCGAGATAGGCCTGCCTGTCTTGGTTTCCTTGGCCTGCCTTTCACGAGGACGATTGATACGATGGTAATGCAATGAATAATGATGTTACCGTCTCGTATCATTATCGAAATATATTCAAACTATAGCCGCAACAAATGTTTTGATACTGCGTTTTGAAGTTATTGATGTCACAAAAAAATATCACTTCGACTACCTGCGAATAAACCATTTGTAAAAGCTAGTAATTACGATAGCTTGCACTGCCATTTATCAATGTGACTTGCGATGTTTTAATTCTAGACTGGTACATTTATGGTATATTGATACAGCGAAATATGATGTCGTTTTTTTAAGAACCACAAAATCGTAATTTTTCGTACCATACGTATTCATAAGCAATCCAGTCCTACGACTGAAATTGGAAGAATAATGCACAAATAGGTTAACCAGTTTAGATAAACTAAAGTTCTAAAAAGGCGCTTCAGCAATATTTCTAAGTAAATTCACTGACAATTCATTTATTTGTTTATTTTCTATGGAATTTGCTTTCAGTAAGTTTTTTCGCCTTCGAAAAATTTAACGCAAATTCTGCTACACCGTACACTGACACTGACACAGTTCTAAACTCTATAGAAAATTAACAACAAATGAATTGTTAGGGAATCCCTTAGCAATATTGCTTAAGTGCCTTTTAGACCCTTTGATCAGATTCTCTAAATTACTGTTACTGTTACTGGAATTGTATCTTTACGCTAATTATATATATACCTATATTATAATATAATATTATAAAGAGGAAAGATTTGATTGTTTGTTTGAATTGAATAGGCTCCGAAAGTACTGGACCGATTTGAATATTTTACTATTATAATCGAAATAATGTTTTCTCAGAATGAACTCGATGTGATCGAACCCACCCAAGGCATGCCCGTGGAAGTCGCAGTGACCTTTCTACAGCGGCTAGTCAGCATGGCGGATGTTCTTATATTCGCAAGCGCCTTGAACTTTGCCGAACTAGAAGCAGAGAAGAACATGTCCAGCGGTGGGATCCTGAGGCAGTGCCTGAGGCTGGTGAGTTGGTAGTAGAGTGGGAAATGGGCTACGTCCATGCATACCAGTTCCTGGAAATATCATATGCCTTTTTGTTATCAGTGCTGTTTCTGGGATTTTGTGGAAAACGACACTATTTTTTTATTGCAATATTAATGAAGAAATGACTTTTGAATAGATTTTTTTTTCTATTATCTTACATCTAGTATTCTGTAGATATAGTTTAAGCAGTTAGATTTCGTGTATAAAATAAACACATTTGATATTTCACAAAATCTTTTGAACTTATCTGATGGATGGATGGATGTCTATTGGTTATTTATTGTATTTTATAAATGTTGAAGTTTATTTTATTAATTTATCCCTAGATCGCTCTATACATGTAACTCGAGGTATAGAGATCTTGTAATATTTCTAAATCTCTTATTGACTTCTTGGATGCCTAGAGAGATAAGTTTCGTTTATTTCTTATCTATTACATAGTTCAGACATAGCGAATATAACATTAATAGTGAACTATAGAGCATTTTACTGTAGATACACTTTTCTTGGTAATACTTCTTATTATTTTAGTTATAGTAAAATTTCTAATTTATAGAATGCCAAACTTCGAACTATTCACAATGTAACAGAAAACCCTTTCAATCGATCGCTGCCAATACCAGGGAAGCATAAGTTAAAAGGATCGATAACACAAAAACCCAATATCAAAAAGGAGCAAGCATCCACTCTCTTTACTCGCACAAGTTAAAGAAAATATAGAGAGGGATGGAGCTATGCAATCTGTTTCGTAAATCGATAGTGAAAGAAATGGTTTCAAAGTTGGGCATTCTCGTAGTGTGTAGTATAGCTAGCTAGCGTGTGCGTGTGCGTAGGTGTGCACGTGCGCGGTGCGCAATTGTCTCGAGTGCAAGGAGCGGCAGCGCTACGCCGCCGCGCGCGCCGCCCGCCCCAGCGACGAGCCCGACCCCAAGGTAAACCACGCTCTAGCGCCATGCGGATACGGTGCACATTCACCTGCACTTGCGGTTTCGACTTACGGCATTTAGCAATTCAAATGTTAGTTTCCTTCGTTCACTATTCAGATTGTGATATGGTGCACGTTCGGCTGCACTTGCGGTTTCGACTTACGATTTTGGTGAAAATATTAGGTTCCTTCGCAGGACGATTGGTTATTGTTTTGTTTCCTTTTCTTTTGATTCAAACACATATAGAATATCTTTGATTATGAAAAGTAATTCATCTAAAGTTGCCTAGCCTGAGGCTTTAATATCCTTGCTCTAAGGATCGGGCATTTTTTTTTCTCTTACGAGTTTCTCGGAGTCGAAACCCAAGGATAAAAAAAATTTCCCTCTCTTTCACTCACGTCTTAGGCACTTTGGTTTTATAACGGGCCTTTCTACACGCCATATTTGATTCCGTTTGCTTACTCGCACGCGTTTATGATATTCTGGTACACAGATTCACGCTAATTGATTTTTGTCACTTTTAAACACATTATTTGGAAATTTATTGACAAAGAACTGCCACTTTTTACCACCCCGTACCGTTTTTTGTTATAAACATCTGCCACTTTACACACTCTGAGGCTTGTTGCTAAAATAAAAGTAAATTTTATGAAATAAAAATATACCACGCATTGCTCACCTATTGATAACCTCTGCACACGCAGTTAATGTTTGATTTCTGAAAATGCATGTGATTATTAATATTTATTACTATTAAAAACTCTGTAATTAGTCATCTTTCACAACATTGTCCTATGGCACAATTTATCTATATAGATGCACACTTTGTAAATAAACACAAACGTTAAACTTTGTATAGATAATTGTAAATATGTTTGCACTTTTCTTGCTCCAACTTTTATCTATTTGTTTTTCAAGTAAATTATAGCAAAACCATCAACGAATAAACTTTGACTAATTTATGTTATCCTAGTACAATGTTACTATTACAAGACTTTCCATTTTGTAACGACGGAAATAGATTTCAAACCACTTTTTTTGTTAGCATTGGGTTAAACATACTTCTTATAGATATTTTTTGTTACGTTCCCATCCCAGGTAGACTGAGAAGTACAGGAATATCTTTGCGTTTATGTTGACCTGGTACTCTGTGGTCTAATTCATAACGCCCGTGGCTAGGTACGGAAGGGTTTATTTACCTTTTATGTACATACTTAATAACTAATCTTTTTATTTATTTTTTTACAAAAGAGTGTGGTGGCGAGTCTTGCCGATGCCTCGAGCCCAGTCAAGGACCCAGAGAGGTTACTTCAAGATATGGATGTAAATAGACTTCGAGCAGTCATCTACAGAGACGTGGTGAGTATTCAATAATAGTAGAAACTGAAACAAATCCCGTCAGCATTTTGTAGTTGAATTATTAGCTAATTTTAAACGTTAACGAAGCTTTTTTGCGTTTTGTAAAAAAAAAACAATTAATCGTCAGATTTAAACTTGTAGGTACTTTCTAAGTAGAACATTTTCAAAACTCTGGTTGATTTAGTCAAGTCATAGTTGAAAATAAAACATAAACGATTCAAGAGCAATTCGTGTGCTGCATTCGATCGAACCAAACGTTCAACATTTATTAAAGTTCCAAAGTTGATTAGAGAAAACGATTTTTTTTTATGATTTGTAAATTTTTTCAATGCTATTTTTATACTTATGATAAATTTTAAATAGAAAAATATTAGAAAAAAATCAACTCGGCCACAAGTGAATTCCCAAAGTGAGGTCCCATCTGAGAATTCACTTGCGGCCGAGATGATTTTTTCCAATATTTTTGGAGTTTTTAAACTGTCAATTTTTTAAAGCTTGGACATGTCGTCCATACATTTGCATACCGTACTAAAACTTTTCTCCACCTTCTTCAGGAGGAGACGAAACAAGCGCAGTTCCTCTCCCTCGCGATAGTGTACTTCATCTCGGTGCTGATGGTGTCCAAGTACAGAGACATCCTGGAGCCGCCCGCGCATGCGCCGCCCGATTGCGCGCGCCGTCCGCACCACCCGCACGATCATCACGGTATGTTTATGGAGACACAGAGGTTTAAAACCTCTTTTGAATGGATTTCGATGAATTTCGGATTTCCAAAGGTCGTGGGTTCGAGTCCCATCCGAGAATTCACTCGTGGCCGAGTTGATTTTTTCCAATACTTTGCTATAATTAATTTTTTTCTTAATTCTTTCGAATGGTTTTGAAGGACTTAGATATATTTAACCTATTTAGAATTGGTTGGAAGGTGTTAAGAGTTGAGGAAAAGCCTATAAGAAAAATCATTCGCCAGGCTAGGAAATATCTTGTAGCTCCTATTTGACTCTTGACTTCATTTACAACTCACATGACAAAACCTCAGTGGTACTTTGGTCTTGCTATTCACATAAGAGGCTATATTAGGAAGCAAAATCCTATACCAATATCAAAAGTAATCGGAGTCAAGTATGAGCATTATGTTTACAGAAAAATTACCAAACTCAAAGGAAATACATGACGAGGTTCACTGCATAGAGCTAGCTAGTAGCTAAGATAGCCAGTTCCTCAGTGGCTGAGGATTCCGGGAGAGGCTCGCCTCCATCTTCAGCCTTATCAATATACCATCATGTATGATGAAGGCTAAGGGTCTCCCCGTTGTTCATAAAAAGAGCACAAAAACTCTTTACTATTTAAATTAAAAGTTAAATTTTTAATATATTACTTTCCTTAGTTCTTTTGTTAACCGTTTTCGCAGCTACTGATTCTATAATCTAGTGGTTTGAATAGAACCGTAATGAAATGAATGGTGCTCGATTATGTGATTTAGTATTTTTTATTAGAATTTATATGTTTTACTACTATTAAAACATTATAACAAGATTTTATTCAACCATTCATCTACTTCATATCATATACCTACATAGTTTTTTTTTTACCTAATAAGTAGACGATAAGGTTATTTATTTTATTATTTTATTAGAACCACATTATACGCATCTGTGTAGTATCAAAATTGTATGAAAATAATTTGACGATTTTCTATCTGTGTCTGATTTTGTTCCTTTACAAATAGTTCAACGGGTTTGTTTGTTTAGCATTCCATTATCTGTAAATATAAACCTTTACGCTTCTTTTAATATGCTTTAATGCACTTAATATTATAATATTTTCCACCTTAATATCGGTACGTATATAATATTAAATTGGATTTTTATTATAATGAAATCATTACCATCTAGTACAGTCGCAGTCAATGTTTGTTTAAAAAAAACCATTTGCCAGAAATATCAGATACAGAGAACAATAGTGTCCAACATATTTGATATTACTGTTTCATAATAAATTTGTCGTGTTTCCATAGAGTAAAAGCATGCGTACATGATTCGAGAGTGTTACATCTAGATCACAATATTTGACGGCGGCGGTACACCGAAGGTTACTGAATACTGTATATCTGAAGTGTGTCGTTTCTCCTTTTTCACGCCGCTTGATTATACGTCACGATTTGGGACACTGGTAAAATCGTCAACATTATACTACACTGTGGCACGCATCGTTCGTACGCAAACTATTCGGTTTTTCGATCATTCTCGAATGGAACTATCGAACGATCGAATGTTATTTATTATTCATGGACGTTATCACTGTACCTTATTCCTTCACCCTTCCGTTGTTACTTTTATGTGTATTAATGTTTCGTGACCTATTTTCCTGCTTATTTAAACTGATCAATATCCTTCTTATACGATGTATTTCGTATCAAATTTGCTCTTATTGGAATATGCGCATTCCCAAATTTTTAACAATTGATTCATTGCGTTTCTTTACACAATCACCTCTTCATGGCTTCTGCTGCCTTGGTCTCGCCACGCGTAATCGATGCCTCCCTGCCTCCCGTAAAGTAGGCAGCCGGCCGCTGTTCCCCCAGTGGTCGCACCACGTGTACCCCCAATTCCTGCCTGGTGGGCATCCGGCTCACCGCCACCCCCACACACACTGCAAGCTCGATTGCAGCCAACACGTTAACAATAACACGCACGCGCACACACGCATCGCTAACTACCACCGCGCTCACGCAGGTAACGCGACCACGTCCTCTTAGTTGCTGATATCCTGGTACCTGTTTATAGAACTTTTGATTGAACCAATTATGTATGATATCAAAGTTGAATACTACTTGATATTTAAGATTTCAATTTTATTGCATTAATCATAAGGTTCCGATTTCAACTTATACTGGGATATTAGCATTGTCAGCTTTAAATACTGTTTACTGTAGACTTTAATTGAAATCAATTCACGATTTGCAGCAAACAGTAACGGCATTCGTATAACAAAACTCATAATAATCATTTAAATATTATTGAAATAAAAAATGAACGCATGAAGATATTCACCATTCGTTAAGCTTTACTTGCTATCACGCTTTATAGATCAAAAGTACTTCTTCATGTGTTCATAATAATAATTGGAATGCGAATGCCAACTAAAATATGTGGTCGATGTTGCATGCGCACTGTTTTGTCTTGCTTCTATTTTACTCTAATACATTATATATCACTAAAATTACATTATTAAAGAAAGTTTTTGTACTTTCTTCATTACATTTTCGAGGTTATAATTCTTGCTAATTCTACCATACACACACACACTTTATTCTAAATGCTTGACACAGTTGATCTGCTAAAAGTCGAAGTTTTTAGCTAATTATGTTCATATAGACAAGTTTTCAGAAAAAAATTGTCTATACATAGTGTATAGACAATTTGTTTTTGAAATCCATATGAAGGAAAAGTTAAACATAAATTATTGGTACTTGTATCACTTGACACTAAGACAAAACAGTGTTTTATTCAAAATGCACTGCTAAGGCACCGCTTCGATTTTGTTTATTTTTCTGTTTTGAGTTGCAACATCATATTAGTGACCCTCATGTTTGAACAGTGCATGGATAAGAAATTTGAGTGATTGGAATAAATACATTAATGCGTAGTGATACTAAAGTTAGCCGCTGGGCCAGAGCTTTCTTGACAGGTCGTGTTAGTTTTTTATATCAATAAAGCTTATTTTCGAATATCTTACTTTTCTGGATAGTCGGAAATGAAATTTATGTGGTAGACTTAACAGGAATCTGTCAGAAACGCGATAGCTCAGCTGCTGCACTTTAAATCAGTGTCGCTGGGAATTCTGTGCACATTCTGTGTAAACTTTTTCAGAACTTCATTTCATTAAGTGCTTTGAAATAAGATTGTAAACACTTTGAAACTTTTAAGAACAAAATGGCACAGAATTTCAGATAACGAGAATAAGTACTAATAGAGCCCCTTTAGAATAAAGTAAAGATCCATAACTACCTGCTTCGTCAAAGCAAGCTTCGTCAATGTTGTTAAAATTACCCAAAACTTTAAGGGAAATAAAATTAACATTTTATTTGATGTTCCCAATCCAGAGCACAACGGAGATGACGTGGAGTATGCCATGATCGTTGTTGACGAGAATAATTCTACCATTAACGATTTGGACTCCCCTTCCATGAAGGTATGACTGCTTATATTTTTAATTTAGAAAATAAATTGGTACCGATTCCGTAGGGAGTGAAAGGCATGTAAGTTTGTTAGTTACCGTCCGTGTTATTAGTTTTACTGTTTATCTCTTTGAATTCCTTATACTTTTCAAAGTTGTACATAAAAATATATTTCTTTAGAAAACAATGCCATATTTCAATTTTATTTTGAGGGTTATAGATGACATACTCTATATTTTTATGGACAACTCTTAGTATCTGATCAAATAATTTTTCCATTTGTATTTTTTTCAACTTCTTATTAGAAACTTAAAACTAATATCCATTACCGAATTGTATCTTAGCATGAAAACCCGACCAATTTAGGTAAAATACTTATTTCAAATTAAAATATTCGTAGTTTAGATAATATCATGATAGTTTTTGACAGTAGTTCAGCATGTCATACGTAAGCCCTTTCAAATGACATCGTCCATTAATTATGTGTTTTGTGTTGCGCGCGAGTTGATTGGTTCATTTGATGTCGCTTAAGTGAAGTGACGTGGTGTAAGCTTACAATTTTTTCCGTTGCTATAAATTTATGAAGGAGGGGAATAAAGAAGAGGGAGTGGCGAAAATTGAGACGACCACGGATGAGTTGAAGCCAGCTGCCGTGGAGAAGAGCAAAGAAGAGAAACCTGTACCGCCAGTGCATGAAATTGAAGAACCTTTGTACAAGTCTAGTCTCCACGTCAAAAAGCCTAAGGTCAGTTGGTGTGGGGTTCGGCTGTCTCTCTCTCTATTAGCGTTTGTCTCCTTCCAACCTGTCCAATGAGTGTTGTGGGTTTTGTAGGATAACCATACCTGGATTATCGGGGTTTTTAAACTTGGTGGATAAATTGATTTTAGAAGGATAATAAATTGAAATTGGTTCTAGACCAACAGATGTTCTTTTTAACAAAGTCGGCTGATTCTAATGAAAGTTCTTGGAGTTGCTACGCTATAGTTCAACTAAGAAAAATAGAGTGAATATGCACTTCTTGGATAAGCAACTCCATCTTTGGTCACAATTCGTTTTCCATCAAGCCAGTTGGTGGCCAAATGCATGAAAATTTCAGTAATAAAAAACTACCTATACATCCAGTACGACTTTGTTTGAACAGAACATTGTGAAAACTACCTAAATATAAATGTAACTTTAGTAACTCTTTGTCATGTATTGAGATGCAAAGTACCTAATAATCATAGTGAATTGTTTTAATAGGTCTATGAGAGATATACATTCTGGTTCCTTCTTGAGTTCTCTTGTATTAAAAGTGTGTTTTCCTGTCAAAAGCAATCGCTACCAAGGTCCAAGACCTTGTCGGGGGTCACGGTGTCAGTGGTCGATTTGGTTTGTAAACAAGTAATTATTTCCAGATTACTTTATATGTTAACGATTTTGGTCCTTCGGAGATTCGTTTAGTGAACTATGGAGAAGATGTGACATTTGGGCTCCTTGACCATATTAAAAGTGCGTCAAGGTCAAACTTTTCTAGCCAAATAAACTTTTAAATAGGCATGTCATTGGCACCGGTCACCGGCAAGAGCGCAGCTCTTTTTTAGAAAAATAAACTTTTATATTTTTGAATCATACAATCTTTTTTTTCAATCAGAATGGGTGTTCAAGTAAGTGTAATAAGCATTGACTTTTACAAAACAAATTTAAATATTCACACGGATGATTCTATAACACATCCATACAACTTCTACCAATTTAAGTCCCTGTGTTTAGAAATGCACAAACTACTACGATTCAAGGAAGTTTCAACATTTTATCGGTCTAGTAATGTTTGATAAATAAATAACTGTAAAAACAATTTGATAAGTTTCTAATACATGCGATTGTCACCCACATAGGAATATTTGGGATACCTACTCAATTCACTTATTTGTTCATAATCATGGTTAAACTCAGCTTTCTTTAGTTCCAAAAATAAACGAATCTCTGATTGATCAATCTACACTCGATTGTCGACGAACACAAGCTTGTCACAGAGCATCAATTTGGCGTGTTAATGTTAACTGAACTGAATTAGGCTATGGCTACACTCACGAACTGTACATAACAAGAAGCTATACAGCACTGCACAACACGATACTATAGTCACTTTTGCTATTAACAATAAGTATGTTAATGACAAAATTACGGAATGAGATGAAAAGTTCATAAACTTACCTGAATCATATATGAAAAAAATCAATTGAATTATTTTAATTTCCGACACCTTTATACATGAACTAGGAGAACTGGTGTATGGTATAAACATAATAAAATAAGGTAAGAAAATTAAAAAACTACTTTAAAAGCAACTTTCTTCACCACAGTTCATGAAAGGTTCAATGATGTTTTGATACTTAATATTTTAAACCACAATGAAGAGACGGTAAGGTTTAGATTCGCATGGTTTGTTGCTTCGCTTGCTTCTTTCACCCCTCTACTTGTCTGCATGTTAACCCACTACTGAAAATATGGTCTACAACAAACTTAACATAATATAAGACGTCATTTAAAAAAGATGATGATCTTAGGTATGGAGAATGCTGTTGACTATATGATGTACGTAACCGTACAAGTTGCCTACCTAAAATAATTTACAGTTTGATGGTAAGTACAAATAACGCCAGGATTTGTAATGAATAGGTAGGTTGTTTCAGTATTTGTTATAAAACAAAATGTATCATAAATCTCAAATACTATTACTTAATTGTAATTGTGTTACTTAAAATTAATAAAATTAATGGCAGTAAAACGAATTGAACGGTAGTAATTTATGGGCATTCACATTAAAGTTTACTTGAATATAAGTTAAGCAATCTGAGTTACACACTACTCTTATAAAAATGTCGACATCCATATTTTATTTAATATGGACCAATGTTAACATATAAATATACTTAACAGGAATAAGTAAAAGTTTTAAACTATGAACCGATTGCGTAAGTTAATCGTATTCATTTGACAGTTCATATCGTATTATAGCTGAAAAACCAATTGTGGCTATAAGCTACAACACAAGCTGATCCGGGCCTCTACCGCACAAATGTCGTCGGCATCGACATCGAATTCATTGGACAGATGGATGTGACATATTGCTTTTAGTCTTTGGTAAGTTTTCATTTATGTCAAAAAGAAGCAGCAATGTGTCACATCCATCTGTCAAAGAAGCCGATTTCGATGCCGACGCCACTTGCGCGGAACGGCCCCTTACCATCAACTGTAATGCAATTCATTGTAGGTTGTGAGAGTGGGATGCTGCCATATGGGGCGTCTAGCGCAATCGCATTACAGTTGATGGTAGGCCCCCTGGTCAGCCCTTTCCAATGTTTTCTTGTACCTACTTAATAAAATGAATCTTTAATAAACATTTAATTTTGTACCTTACTAATTTAGATTAGAATAGAATAGCATATAATTATTTATTTTGCTAGAATGTGGGTACAGGCATGGTCTTAAATAAACAGTTTTGAGCAACACACATTCATCCAAATAACGGACATGCAAAAGTACTTATATTATAAAGTATGTTATGTTTTTATGTGAAACTCCGAATAAATGATTACTTTACTTTACTATTCATTCGGCTGCAATTTGCATGGAATGACTTGTAATGTGATACAATATGAAGTGTCAAATGAGTACAATTGACTTTACGTAATCGCCTAGCTGAAGAATACTTGAAATAATAATAACTGTTTGATTATGGTTATTTTTGGATTCGTGTGCTTCTGTAGAGCGTGGACTCGATCGAGGACGCCGGCTCCTTTCACCTCAACTCCACGGAGACTACCAACAACGACCCTGAGACCTCCAGCGAGATCGCCATGGACGACAACAAGCATCCGGTTAGTTACGTTGCTACTTTTTATTGCACCACCAACTTATCGGTGTTCAGTACGCCAATTTTGTAACTCAGACAGTCAGTGGACAGGAGTTTGGCATATTTTGGACGGGCATTGTTTTTTATGAAAAGTCGTCATATAATTTTAACTGTAGTAGCCCAATTGCGTAAGTATATTCTTATGCCAAACTCGGTTGTCAACTGAATCTATCAGTCTACTGAATTGAGACTTTAATATGGCCGAATTTTCGAAAGAAAGTGTCCAATATGATAAAGTTACTTTGATTTATAACTCGACATGCATCGGCAAGTTATATACCTATGCATTGTTGTCTGTGTTGTATGCATAATATGGTATATGTCTCATGTATCGCCCAGGTGAGCAACGATGAGTCGTGGACGGACGTGAATTTAAATGAGGATGGGGAGCGAGGACCAGCCACCATCACTGGCAGGAGTAGAGACCACGAAGGCAACATTCACGAAGGTAAACATTTCCTCATAAAAAAATATTTTATATTTTTTTAATGTCTAAACGGGTTTTTGATAAAAGTGACAACTTTGGGCAAAAACCTATTTGGTCTAATTTAGAAGTAAATCTCAATCAGTATATCAATGGGCGGAGCTAGTTGGTTGCTATGCTATTATTATGGTTAGTCTATATCATTAGGGGATTATCATGCTCCAGAAACAAGCCAGACAATATGTTTCCAGACGATTTGATTAGCAAACATTGTTTAGGTAGAATAAAAAAGTAAGTAGGTACTTTACTTGTATATTTGTTACAGATATAGATAAACAAATCCACATGAGAAATACGGAGCAACACCACCACCAAATGCAACAAAGGCATCAGAATAGGAATCTACAAGCTGCACAGAGGCATTTACATCCGGTAAGTCATTTTTTCACCAATTACTCACTAAAGCGATTAACTATCTACCAAGTTACTGATTCTGACCTTGGTGTCTGTAAATCTTTGCTGGATTTCAGAGACGAATGACTTTATTTAGCTGAAACGAAAACGATGTCGTCTTTCATCCTGATGAAATGAATGGAAGAATGGATTCTGTAACGAAACCAAAAATTAAATTGCTTGAAGACATGAGTAATCTCGTTTACTTGCACTTGTTTTTTTATGCCTGTTTGCTGTATTATCTACACAGGAATATATGTAAAAGCGCGGCGAGACAAAAGATGCGCGTTACGCAATGACTAGACTAGTTTGTAGTTATTCTGTATTTTTTATCTCGCGCGATCTATAATTGAGTTAGGACCAAAAAAAAACGATGTAAATTGCGCAATCTAAATCCTAGTGAAAACACTCAACAAACACTTTAATAGGTTTAGGCCCACTTGCGCCAAGCCGGGTTAACACATTTAACCCTAAATTAGTGCTACTTTTGTATGCACTGACTCTCGATTAAATGTTAACCCGACTTGGCTTAAGTAGAATTAGAAGAAGGAGGGTGTAACATTTTAAATCTTCCTAGTGAAAATATTTGACAAACGCTATTCTTGTAAGATTTCCAAGCCATCATTCATCTTTCCAGGACAACGAAACGCTAGCTGGCCTCAGCGCAATGAGTGGCATGAGCGCGGACGGCGCGTCCCGGGAGGCGTCGCTCACGCACAAGCTGGAGACGGCGTTGGGGCCCGTGTGTCCCTTGTTGAGAGAAATTATGCTGGATTTCGCGCCGTTCCTCTCGAAAACGCTGGTGGGCAGCCATGGCCAGGAGCTGCTCATGGAGGGTAAAGGTTCGGTTCTAAGCATGCTAGTGTGCTAAGGTGGTAGTTTGAAGGCAGCGATTTATTTTTAAGGTTGTGGCGGATCGCTGTCCGCCGAGTTTATATTAAATAAAACGGGTTCTTTAAATAAATACACAAACTGCGTTTTAAATTGGACAACGGTCTTACAAACGTTAAGCTAGGTTTAGACTAGCAATGAAACTTGATAATGTAAACGGACCACCAATTTCAGATTCAGATTTCTGAGAGCACTTGCTCTCAAGAAATTGCAGGAAGAACTTGCTAGTCTTAACCTCGCTTTACAGTAGCGGAATTTTTATAGCTATTGGGGGACATCGGTAGACACGAAAACTACATAAATGTTGTACTAGTCGTTGCCTCATGCTGAACTTCACAGTCTTAAGCTACACGCTCCGTCTTACCTGAAAGCATGCCTGCACAAACCGGTTTGCGCAGGCAAGATAGAGCGTGTAGCCGGGACATTAATTTTTGCATTTGCCGAATGCAGCAATTAAGATTGCAGTGTCTCTTGCAAATATACGTTTACTTGCCAAGTTGTTGTCTAAAGCTTCTGTAATTTATCTCGCAGGTCTCCAGACGTTCAAATCCAGTACATCAGTGGTGGAGCTAGTGATGCTGCTCTGCTCCCAAGAGTGGCAGAACTCTCTCCAAAAGCATGCTGGTCTGGCGTTCATTGAACTGATCAATGAAGGCAGATTACTGTCACATGCGATGAGAGATCACATCGTGAGGGTGGCCAATGAGGCTGAGTTTATACTGAACAGGATGAGGGCTGATGATGTCCTAAAACACGCGGACTTTGAGGTTGGTATTATCATTAAAGATTTATATTAAAGATATCCGTATTGTAGTGGTCGATATCCGATGAAAAAACGGCTGGTTCGAAAAAATACAATGTTCTTTGTATACCGCACAGCGAGCAACCCTGACGTTCGCAGCAGATTCAGCCCCAAATTTGCATATAGCCACATAGTGCCGCGTAATGTATTCGTATGCTAAATGGATGTTGTAGTTCGAGGAAAAATTAAGGTTTAAAGTGGAAGAAGAAGAATATAAGTAAGAGGGTCTTCTACCCTACGTGGACGAGCACGTTAATAATGATAAACTTTATCATCAGTGTCTATGCGCAACGACAAGTGCCGAGAGACTAGAGGAAGAGCGAACATGCGAGCGGCTAATAGCAGCCGCACGAAGACGAGACGCTGCTGCGGCCGCGCGACTGCTCGACAAGCTACGCCACGCTGCTACACACGCGCATCCTCAGCCAGGGTATGGACCATTTTTTATTCTAGTGAGGGTAATGCCATTTCAACACTGTTACACTGTGCTCTCCATGATACCGAACCCGCAGGAACCGACACTAAACCTCCGCCAAGTTTACTAGTCCTCGAGAACGGGAAAATTGAGGGACCGCCGCCCTATATAGTCACTGTATAGGA
This sequence comes from Chrysoteuchia culmella, assembly GCA_910589605.1. NCBI lineage: Eukaryota > Metazoa > Arthropoda > Insecta > Lepidoptera > Crambidae > Chrysoteuchia > Chrysoteuchia culmella. The sequence continues at coordinate 22,732,602 of OU342652.1, read as the reverse complement.
TAGTTGTTTCTTATACATGGTGGGAAAAAATCTATGGGCCCTGGAGCCCTAAGCTCATTACACTGAATGTAAATATTAATTTTTTTTCAAAAATAAGTAATTCTTAATGAAAAGATTTTTGATAAATCACTTGTTTGCACCGGGAATCGAACCGGCTTAAATGATTATTAGTGATTAGTGATCATGGGAGAGGGTAGTGCTATTCTAAGCCGACACTACACCCTTTAGTATGGTACCTAAAATAAATATCTACTTACTTCCAGTAACTTAAACCAAAATGAAGTCGACTTATTTATTCAACTTATAAGTGACTCAAATGAGAACCATTAGGCAGCAATAAACAGATTTTAATGTTTTAAGTTAATTACATTTTTCGCCTACTTACTCATATTCACCACAACTCGATACTCAAGGTGTACTCGTCGTTGGGTATAATGGCGGGCTATTAGTAGCGATCTTTTATCTTTCTAGGCTTTACCTTTGATTTTAGATACTAAATTACTTAAACTAAATTGATCTGTATAAATAAGACTGTCGATTGGTGCCATAAATGTAAAGGCTGTTATTTTTTCTAATTTGAGCCGGTTCAATTCCCGGGGATGGCAATATCAAAAATATTTGAATGCAGGATTAAAATAGTAATAATCAGTAAAATGAGCTAACTAAAAGATTTAAGGTAGTCCCAGGGCCCATAGATTTTTCCTATATATATATATATCCAAGATTTTTTCGTGCTCTTCTGTTACAATTGTAAATGCAAATAATCTCTCTCTTTTTCTTAAACATACTTGGAAATATGAGCATTATTTTGACAGCCTTCTTCGAGATATATCAATAGTGCTGTACTGGCCACATATATGCGAGCAGTGGCCGGCAAAAGTTGTATGAAAATCCTTATCTGTCGTGTTTAGCGGTCAAATAAATAACATAGTAAACTTATATATTTTATTTAAATTTCGAACTGGCTTGCAAATAGATAGCTGTTTTAAAAAAAACAACAACAAATGAACATCGATTCCCGTCTGAGAATTCACTTGTGGCCGAGTTAATTTTTTCCAATATTTTTCTATTTAAAATTTACCAGAAGTATAAAAATAGCATTGAAAAATGCAAAAATTACAAAATTATAAACAAATGAACACTAACGCGGGAAAAAATATTGTTGTTCGTTGTTAGTCTGATTTCGAAAAGTAGTTTTAATTTCTTCGCATTATTTGAGAAAAGTACTACACAAGCCTTGGCCACAACTAGGCATCGATGGACTTACGAATGTGTGCCTCGGCTTCGCCTCGACCTACATTTACACGTTCGTCCGTCAACGCCTCTTTTGCTGGCCGTTGCAGTATTATCATACTTAATTTTTTTGTCTTCCTAGAAGATGAACACCAACTTTTCTTTTGAATCTATCTCGCGGAGTCACCAATAACGTCCGATCGCTCGTTAATCTATCGGTGCTAAAGTCGTTATTAAGCCTCAGTATAAGACGGGTGGTGGTGTGGTTCAGGAGCAACACGCAGTACTGGAAGCTGGACTCGTGGGAGGACGACGCGCGGCGGCGGCGGCGGCTGGTGCCCGACGCGCGCGCGCGGCCCGCGCCCGCCGCCGCCGCGCGCGCGCCGCCGCCGCAAACGCCGCACGACGCCATACTGCAGGTATTTACACACATTCATATTCGTTCTGACACATACATACAGGTGGTACCTTAGGGTTTCGTAGCCTAAAGGAAAAACGAAACCCTTATAGATTCGGCCAAACCGATGTATGTCACAGATGTGTCGGTAGATGTATTCTGTAAACCGCTTTATGGTTTATATACAAACATAAAAAATATATGATTTAAGGGGGGCCCATACATGGAACTGTTACTGAATTTTTTTTTTTCATTAAACCTATACGTGTGGGATATCATTAGATAGATCTGTAAAAATAACATTGAGGCTTCTAAAACAGTTTTTTCTCAAAGTCAGCCGTTTGAAAGTTATACACTTCCAAAGTGGAAAAATGTGAGTCGAGGGGGACTCACATGTTTCCACTTTGGACAAAATTTGTAAAAACTTTTAAAATAAGAAAGTGAAAAATCAAAAAAAATATATATGATGTAGATCTTTATAAAAACTTTTAAGAAAATTTGGTTTGAACGAATTTTATTTAGTAGTTTCAGAGCTACAGCACATTTTCCAAAACCGTAACTTAAAATATAACTTTGTCATTCATACAAACACTATGAAAACCAAACTTATTTTTGCAGACGAAAAATTATAATGGCATTTTAGCAATAATAATAATAGAAACTTTATTGCACACGATACAAAAACAAACACATACAGAGAAAATTTCAAAAAAGAGGAACACACAATAGGCGGCCTTATAGCTACGTAGCAGTCTCTTCCAGGCAACCTTGGGTGTGAGGCGAAACCCTTCATGTGCGAGTTCAACTCGCACTTGGCCGATATTTTTTTTGTTTTGAGTGAGGGGAATGCATTTACGCATACCAAACGGTTATGCTGGGCTCACCTAGAATACCGGACTCGCGAGTTTAGCACCCTATCCCTCGCCGCCCCCCGACACCCCGTCAAGCCTAGTAGGCTCGGTGTGGTTTCGGGGTAGGATCGAACCAGCTCCATCCTCCCGAGCCTTCGAACTCGGTGGGAGGACGGGACGAAGGGAGGGACCACCGCCTCCCGGTCCCCCATTCGGCCTCGAAAGGCTGAATGGGGAGCCCGGAGGGGGGGGGGGGGAGAACTACCAGCTGAACCCCTGCTTGCCATCACACTGCCGTAGGCCATGGGGGATCAGGTTAATACACTACCCCTTAGATCGACAGTCTACCCGCTGTCCGGACCTCTTTGCTGCTAGAGATGGCTGGGCAAGAGATACAGGTGGTACCTGAACAACGATGCAGAGAGACAGAGAAAGATTGGAAGAAGAAGAGGTAGAATGATCGGCCACTTGATTAAACGTAACAAATTCAATTATACAAACAATATAGAAGGAAAAATAGAGGGTAAGAGAGGAAGGAAGAAGAGTGTTTAAGGACAGCTGTTTATAGTCCCTTAATTATTGGATTAAGATAGATAATGGAGCGGATTTACAATCGAACCGAATACAATATGTACCCCCAAACACGGGACCTCTGGGTCTGATACCGGTGGTGTTACCACTAGACCACAGAGGCGGTTATAAATTCAAAATAATAGATAGGAATCAACAAAATAAACGATCTAATTGTTCAGCAAGTACTAGGTCACCTGTTGCTGCCCAAATAGTGATTTTGCTGATATATGTTTCTTTTTGTTGGTCTATTTTCCTTTTAAAAATTATCACCACTCATTCCTTACTTTCTGCAGGCAACAGAAGAGTTACACGCCCGACTATGCGCAGGCAGCGCGGCAACCCGGGGCGCGGCACTAGCCACCCCGGCCGCTGCCGACCTCATCGACGACGCTGAACTGTTGCTCGACGACCGCGATCTGGACGCCGACCTCACCGGTCAGTGCACTCACACGCAAAGTACGTCGCGAAAGCTTTTAAGCTTCTTTGTGTTATGCGACCCTGGTACTTGCACTCGCATCTCCAACAGAACTCTTATTTGCCAACCTACACCACTACCACAGATTCTAATACTGTAACTAGAAAGTACTAACTATTTCTGTTTCTCATTTCACCCAACGTAACTCTTGACTTGTGTTCCTCACCTAGCTGTTGATAGTTACTAGATTATTTAACTTGGCTTTCCCAACCTCATTGATGACGCCGAATTGTCACTGAATGACTGCGACCTCGACCCCGACCTCACCGGTCAGTGCTCCACACCCAAAGCCCCAAAGTATGTCACCAAAGCTTATTTGTGTTATGCGGCCCTGGTACTTGCACCACCTACACACAACACTTGTTTTGCCATAACTTTCACAAAGAAAGTACCTACGTCCCGGATTAGACTTCTTTATGTTATTCACCCTGCTACTCACAACACCTCTTCCCACATCCCACACAACCCAGTAGTAGACTGATAGTTGTTTTTATGGGGTACCTAGTTGTTACACAACTAACTGATCCAGAAAGCACTGAAAAGATAATCAAACTATGCTAACACGATCGTGACTTCTGAATACGCTAACGCTCAGTTTCTAACAAATAAGTAATTAATAAACCAGCTTACCGTAACCACTAACCTGAGTGCAAACATTTTTATTTTTGATAAAATATGAGACTACGTCACGCAGGAATAATGTAGCTTACGCTGATGATAAAAAAATTATTTGATTACTTACTCATTTTCTATAAAACCACTCAAATCTTATATTCGTATTCACTAATTATTTAACAAGCATCACCCTATATCGAGATAGACGGTAAAAGTGTACCTACCCTGCGTGCCAGAAGTTTGATCCACGGTCAAAGTTTTACGACTTAGTCAGTCCGCTTGACACCATTGCCATGAAAACACGCATCACTCAGAAGAGGCATGGCAAGAGCTCGTCAATAACATTTCCACATCACTAAAATCTCGCTCGTGACGTCATCGTAGGTACGAAAAATTCGACACGCTAGGTTCTCATACAGTTTGAAGCGCTCTCTTTTTGTCTATCTCGATATAGGTCTGTGATCACCCCACTAAATACGATCAAAAAGCCTTCCCGAATTTAGTGAGCAATGAAACTGATTGATACATTGCTAACATAAACTCTAAAGGCGTATGTAAAATCAAGAGTACTATTTGTCTTTATTACTGCAGTATTTTATTTTAACAAACACATGATATTCAATAACAATGTAAAATACATATTAATTTAAAGAATTTCTCTGGTTTAATAGCATTTAATTGTAATAGATCTGCTTTTGTTTCAACAAAATTGTAGTTCACATTCAATTTTGTTTCACTAACAAACAACAAAGAGATTCTGTAACTTCACCTACATTTTCTAAATTGACCTTACACCTATCAACGTTAAACGTTGCCTAACTATTCCTCGGTCCTCCAGGTCCAGTGAACATCAGCACGAAGGCCAGACTGGTGGCGCCAGGGTTGGTGGCGCCGGGCACCGTGTCGCTGACATCGACGGAGCTGTACTTCGAGGTAGACGATGACGACCCGGAGTACAAGAAGATAGACCCTGAGGTGAGTTAGTTTAGCATATTATAGTGTGGTACTTGTGTGGTAGACTTAGGACGTTAAATAATTTGAAAAATGACAGACGTGAGTAAGAGTTAAAGTGGGTGGACTGCATTATACTGCGATGTAGTGAAATACCTTTGTTGGATCATTTAATCTTTAACTACCTACATAGCGTGAAGATTCGCGGTTGCAACAACCGGGTCAAATAACTGAGACAAATATCCTGTATTCAATATATTCTTAGATTTTTTTAATAATTTGTCTTGATTCAGTGATTCGCTTAACGTTAAGAATATTTAAAAACGTAGTTTTCTCTGAATCTAGGCTTATAATTTAGGTACAATATTTAAAGCATCAAATAAATGTTTTTACAGTTGAATTATTAATTACTTACACACGTCTTAAATGCCGATCTATAAATAAAACTAATATTTAGTTATATTAGCTTACTTGGCAAAGACTTCCTTTGCGCACAGATTCAAAATCATTGTAAGTCCGGTATTTTAATTCAACTTACAAAAAAAAAAAAACTATATTTCAAAAAACCAGTAAATATAAAACAAATTGCGTCACAATAGGCTTCCATTCAATCGGAACATTATCACTCCCCAAACTCGATACCACAGCGAATTAACAATGGCTTATTCATAAATCAGACAGTTTATTGCTTTATAAATAAAGGTTTTTTGCCCTCAAACTATTAAACAAATATTATAAATCGTACACAAAGGCGAGACAATCGTATGACAAAACGACGCTCAAATAAGGTGCGACGTGCGGTCTTTGTCCAATAATTTATTACAACTTTTGAATGTTCAAGAAGTTGTAAAAGTAAAATTATATCATTTCACATCTTAACTTTTTGCGTCATAACAACCATCGTAAAACTAAAAATAATAAACTTTATCACCAACTGAATAAGAACCAAATTAGCTTATGAAGGTGTGGTCAGTAGTGTTGTTCGTAACGGTGCGTTGTGTGATATCGATGTACCGTATAGGCGAGTAACCCAATATGAGGCATTTAGGTGCACGAACAATGCAGTCCTGCGGCGCTCGGCGCCACGCTAGTGATGTGGTGCAAGAATATGTAAAAATATCGATTACATACGGTAAGATTTCTTACAAAAGTAGCTTAAGGAACTGAAAAATATCTGTTTTTAATCATTTATACGATTAGATCACAGTATAATCTACTGTGATAGTAGTAGACTTTCTTGATCACACGGACAAAAAAGTAAATCAGATTTACTTTTTGAAAAATATCTGTTTTTAATCATTTATACGATTAGATCACAGTAGATCACATTAGATCACATTCCGTGTGATCAAGAAAGTCAACTACTATCTAATCGTATTTTCTAGGTGACATAAGTTTTCTTGCTAATGTCCGTCCATAACAGCAACTCCATCTGTATTTTGCGCGTACAACCGGACTTCATTGCGAGCAATAACAGAGCAAATAGAATCAACCCGTTTTTTAGCAGAAGGCCACAAAAACGGAGTGGTTTACGGGTAACCGTATTGCAGTATTTGTAATGCTAATACAAACGGACGACTATCTATAAAAATGGTATGAGCGCTAAAAACACGTTGTACCCACGAACCGACTCACTTTAAAGATCGCTTGTGCAAAACGCAATTTTATATTCAAATAAAAATAAAAAATGCTCGTCTTTATATAATTCTAGTCATGCCCTTTTCGTTACTTACCCCAACAAAAGTATCTAGTGTCGATACTATCGATAGAGCCGCTCTCGGGGCGTTTGGGGCGAGCTGTCAGTCGTGCGCGCAGACAATGGCGCCCCGGCGTGCGCGACCAAGCGCGGCCGGCCCACCCGCCCGGCAACCGCCGCAACATTTAAGAACAGTCTCTTTACTACTGTCGGCAAACGTACAGGTCTTGAGACAGATCAATCCTGAGGGGTTCGCCGGGGTGCTAGAGAGCCCGTGCTGCCAATACACGCTCGGGACACGCCTGACAATGACTGCGTCAATGGCGACATTGCGCAGGACTTCAAAGACGTTGTCCCACTGTTATTTCTTACGCTGCCGCGCTGTGCTATGAGCCTATACAATCAAGGAACTTCCTGGTAGATCAGTAGAGTCCTCCTTAACAAAAGTATCGATATCGATATCATCGATATGGCTTTCCTCGGGGCGTGTAGGGCGAGCTGTCAGTCGCGCGCGCGGACAATGGCGCCCCGTCGCGTTTGCCGGGCGCGGACGGCCCGCCCGCCCGGCAGCCTGCAACCTATAAGCCTATTCTTTAGGACATGACTTGGGCCTACTCTGGTTGTCCGGATGCGAAGGTTTGGATTACTTTCGGATCGTCTGTTTTCCATGCTGGACTATAAGGAGTGAAAAAAAACATAAAATGTGCCAGCTGTTGGCTGTCCGTACAGATAGCAGAAGCCTATGAACAAAATGCAGGGTGTTTAAAGACCCATACCGAAGCCGTAATGTATGTGCAGTTAACATCAAACTAAATAAGAATATTTGAAAAAAATGGCTGGGAAACTATTTTTATTTTTCGTTTCTAAAAAACGGGTGTTATTTTTACACGCAAAAAATGCGTGCAACACCGTGTACGTATGTCTAGAGTTTGGCGCAGGGCAGGGGCGTGCATTGGTTTTCCAGCGTAGTAGGCACTGTAGATCTAACTAGTAACTTTGCACTTATCCTATCCTGCTATCGAATATTATAAGTTTGAAAGTTTGTGAGGATATTTGGGTGGATGAATGTTTGTTACTCTTTCACTCAAAAACTACTGAACTGATTAAGATGAAACTTTACAGCAATGTAGCTTATATATCAGAAAACCACATTGCAAATATTTATAATTATCCTGATATTCCCACGGTAACGGCAACCACGCGGCGAGTGAAACCGAGAGCGGCCGCTAGTCATAAATGATAAGGTTCGTAATATTTAGTAGGAATATTAAAATGCTGACGAGTTTGACTGTTTGAGCACGCTAATCTCCGGAACTACTAGTTCGAATTGAAAAAATATTTTTGTGCTGGATAGTCCATTTATCTCGGAAGGTAATAAGATATTTAATATCACGTTACGATTAATAAGAGCAGAGCATTAATGTAAAACGTTACAGAAACGGGAAAAAAATATTAGTTTTGGGAGCTTCCGTTGCGAACGGTGTGTAAACGGTTAAAGTTATGTAAAAATCATGTATGACGAAATTATTCCCTATCAAAAGTTCTAAAAAAAAGTCCGCGACAGCATATGTCTATGTTTTATGGTTAACTCACTATAACTATTTTTCAGATAATAAAATTTGTTCTAAACTAATGTATTATTTGAGAAGCTGTTTTCATAAACATGATATTAATCCTTATCTAAATAAATAAGTTAATCATCACAAGTATTTAATTTTGAATAAAATTGCCTTTTACATCATAAAATTTTAATGAATATCTTAGGAAATATGATAGTTTTAAAATAACTCCTCAACAAAATAATTCGCGACCAAATTCATTCGTCAGGTAGGCATGCTTACTTTATACTGATATATTCCGGAAGTTTAAGCTAGAACGTTACACGTACAAATAGCGCCCTTCTTGCCATGGGCGGTTTATACTTGAGCAATACTTTTTCTAAATTTGTTGTATTCTTGTATGAAACGCTGCTTGTTCCGAGTAGGCAATTTCGAGACTGCCTATCGGTAGGTATTCAGTATTTAGCGTAAGGAATATCTTAGTGGGTGAGTGATGAATAGAAGTTTAAACTAAAATAAAATAACTTTAACACTTATTGTATATTTATTTAGGTTTTGAATGAGGTAGGCACTGCCTAATTGCCTATATGGAATGCACGCCCCTGGCGCAGGGGTACTATACTCGCCTTCTACGCCAGAGGTCCCCGGTTCAATCCCCGGACAAGATAAATATTTGTGTGCATGAACATGTCTTTTTGTCTTGGTCTGGGTGTTTAATATGTATATTATGTATGTATTTACAAAAAAAGTATATAAGTATGTTTATCCGTTATCCATAACACAAGTTGTTCTAGTTAACTGTGTAACTGTACAGTCACGTGCATTGAGATGTATACACTTTACAACCTTACCGCATTAACGCACGCGCAAACAAAGCTCTCTCGGTCCACAAATGTCATTCAATATTGTAATGTGACAAGGTTGCTTAATGTTTCTTTGTCATTGCACTTGACTGTACCTTTGATACTTTGGAACGCTGCAAAGATTTATGGCGTGAGAGACAATCATTAACTTAGATAAGTAGTTCTCAAACTGTCTATCGCCCACTTTGAATATCAATTATTTTTCAGCGCCTCCCATTTTTTTTACTTTACCACATCTTAAAATCCTCATTTTTGCTGGGCTTCTTACCGCCCAAACATTATACAAACATTTACCCCTACCGGGATTCGAACCCAGGACCTCAGAGTAGGCTATACCTTGAAACCGGTGTACGTACCTACCACTCTACCACGGAGGTCGTCAAATTAAAGAGTAATAAAAAACAATGGTTTTCAATTACGCACCATTCAAAAATTCGCATTCGTATCTCATTATTGAGAATTCAATTTGCATTGATCTAACTTTGAAACTGCATTGCATGTGACGACATTCAAGAAAAGAAATATTTAGTCTTCTGGTTGTATTTAAATAAAGGCATTGAAGTGAGTAACGTAACGTACAAAATATAACGTGGTGGTATAAGCTATCGACTTTTGTTGACGGAAAAATATTCAAGCTATTAATTATTCATTCCATCTATGCTTGCTTGAGCAAGCACTTGTGAATTTCAAAGAAGTTAAAATGGTAGGTTAGGTGTAAATTTAAACTACATTTAGTTAGATATTTTTATAGTAAAAATACTACAAAAAATCGGCACGGGTCACAAGCAAAATACTACTACTTGTGAGTATATATATATATCATTGAAATTATAACTTTTTAATTTTGCATTTTACAATGCTATTTTTATGTGATAAATATTAAACAAGAAAATATACTAGAAAAAAGCAACTTGTCACATGTCGCCCTGATGACTCACGACTCATGTCCCGTCAGGGTTTATCATATCATTGAAAATTCAAACCTAATTAAATCATCATCATCACTTAACTCATCTAAGTATAGTATTTGCTCATTGTAGCCTCTTTCCTGTTTTTTGCTTCCGTTTATTAAATTTATATCATTTAATTTTTTTTTGTTTGTTTTATTCAGAATTTAAACTAGTTTCATAATTCAAATATAATGATTATCTCATTTTTCTTTAGAAAATAAATAATTTGCAATTCGCTTCTGTCTTGTGCCACAACGCCATCATCGAAACTGTATCCGAGATATTATTTACTGCGACTAATTCAACCGATTTCGAAGATTGTAAATTGAATTCGTAATGGGGCATTTTATTTGTTTATGCTAATATACGGTTTTAATTAACCGTGTCGTGTTGAGACGTGTGCGAGCGGGACAAAACATGTGCCTAGTACGTGCTTGTCACGTGTGCGACCAGGACAAAACATTTGCCTACTACGTGCCTGTCCGCTTGCACGATTTATTGGGCATAATTTAACGATATGATGTATCGGCCTTACTATGCTAATCGATTTTTTGTGACAATGTTTGGTGGGTGGTATGCAATTGATATGTTCACTCTGGTTTTGTACTTAAAAAATGTTACAATTCCGATACACTTTTTAATAATAATGGGGAAACACTGTAAACGCTGAAACGAGGAGCTCCTCTGAAAGATAAAAAATCTCGGATTACTCTAGAAATTGAGCAGAGAACCAAGGTGACCGACATTGCTCATAGGATAAGCGGACTCAAGTGGCAATGGGCTGGTCACATCGCACGCAGAACCGACAGCCGTTGGAGCAAACGAGTTCTGGAGCGGAGACCGCAATTAGGCAAGCGCAGCGTAAGGTGCCCTGCAACCTTGTGAACCAGTGACGACCTGCGAAAGATAGCAGGCAAGAACTGGGTGCAAAGAGCTGAGAGCGGGCTCAATGGCGTGAGCTAGGAGACGCCTATGTCCACCAGTGGACGTCTACAGGCTGATGATGGGGAAACGCTGTTGTTAAGTATTGATAAGACTGATGGTGGAAGCAAACCTCAACACTCAACATGGGCTTGGCTACCTTACCTCTCACTGCTGGAACACAACAATTTTGAAAACATTGTTGTTAATGACGTCAGACTTATATAAGATGGTTGGTGGTAGCTAGTGAAAAGTACTTACAACAAGTCCTACCACAAACCAAATCCAAAATACGGTAGGTATGTGTAGGTACAGGTAATATCACGCCTTTATCCCGGAGGATTACGCAGAGATTAGGAAGATTATTTTTTTTAAAATATGCAAGACCTATGTAATTGCGTTAAGTACCTGAAAGATCTTGTTTAAAAGAAAACACAAACATAAGTTGAATATAGATTTTATGGTCATTAAAAAGTCATAAGTATTTTTGATGATTCCATTTAATAATTGCAGACTAGCGCAATAAACGATAAGATTCGAATCTGGAAAGTAACTCTTTATAAGCAACACTAGAGCTCGCCCGCGGTTTCACCCGCATGGTTCCTGTTCCCATGGGAATATCGGGATAAAACTATCCTATGTTTCCATCCAGGCTACCTACTACCTGTGTGCCAGATTTCAACCAACTCTGTTCAGTAGTTTTAGCGTGAAAGAGTAACAAACAAACTGATATACTTTCGCATTTACAATATAAAACTAAAAAAAAGCAATTGATTCATTAGACACCACACAGTAATAGTGATGGCTACCTTAGTATTTCTTTACCACACTGTATACTATCCCAAATTATTTTATTATTTTTAGGAATAGGTTCTTACATCCCGTATAGTCAACGGCAAACACGGTTTATACAAAAAGTCAAATTATTACAGAAAATTCCGAACTCAACGTCTAACGTCAAGTCCAAAGTCGATTGGAATTTGACAATTTTTCAAAGCCGTTATTAGGTCATTAGGTACGGTCCGCAGCAGGAAGCAGCAAAACCAGCAAAACGAGCAGCAAAACCTTTTTTAAAAAAAGGTCCCAAGCGAATTTGGAGTGTATGAACACTGATCTGTGATGAACACTATATTTATAAAGTTGTCAGTTTTCCTTTTATTAAAAGTATGTTACGGAAATTGACCCAAACTCAAACTACTTAATAATAAACAAAGTATCCACTCTCCATAAAAATAAGCGTTTGTTTCTCACGTCATCGATGACAGATGCGCCCGCGTCAATAAACTTATTACTACGTCATTTTGACAGCTCTACCGCATCCGACTGCAGCATGACAGAACAACACTGATTTTTCCCTGAAGTTCATTTGCAACCTTATAACGATTGAATGAGAGTTTAATTTATGTTGATGATTTTTTCGGTTTGGCTAACCACCTGTCATTTCTGCATTGTGTGTATAATTTTGATTGTCAGTTGTGATAAGGGCTAGTAGCGTAGTGCGTTTGTTTTTTTAAATACAAAAATACAAAAAAAGACTGTGTGTACATTATTATACGTGTATGTATTTCTCTCAAGTGATAAGCGCGAATTTGATTTTGAATGTAGTGGAAACTTGCTTTGGCTGAAATCTTCCGACTTTTCCCGCGCGTACTCTTTTATTAAGACTTAGTTAAAGGTTTTTGTTGTAACTACGATTTGTTTTTACGCCTTTCGGGTGAGAGTATGTTTGTATGTTTGTGCAAACCAATGTTGCCAACTATCTCCTAAATTACTAATCCGATTTTTATGCAGTTTTCAGTGATGGGTTCGGGTTTGATTGGTGCATGTTATTAGATAGGTGTTACGGTGATAACTCACCAGAGGGCGCTGCAGTTAACATTTGTTGGAGCAAAACCAAAACTAGGTACTAGTCCGATTTTGATGCGGTTCTCAGTAATAGGTTTTATGTAGTATATTTTATGTAGTAGTAATGTACATAATATCTATACTCTCTAAAAAGTTTAAAATAAAAAGCAAAATAAAAAATTCTGAAAAAACCAACGACGGTTACAACTTCAGTTAAAAAGGATAGAATTATTTAAAAACCCCCAACTTAATTATCCGTCGGAGGTTGCCATCACTATTATAAATTTCAGCATGAATATAAAAATAAATCCAATTATTCACGTTACTATAAAACTGCAAATTAATTAGTTATTATAATAGTTCATTTAATGACAGCCCATAAAGTCGCGGTTTTTTAAATAATTTTATCATTTTTTAATGAAGTTTTAAGCGTTTTAACCATCGTGGGATTTTTCAAAATTATTAATTTAGCATTTAACCTTTTCAGAAATTTTGGTACTTTTGCAGGGCTCGTGGTCAAGGGATTTCTATAACATACGATACGAGTATGTAACGTAAAATATTAAAGTTTAAATATAAAATTTTTGAGAAATGTCAATGTCATTACCTACCATTGAAATTTCATATAAAAGTCATCGATATGTGATTCAGTTTTCCTCTCACTTTCGTAAAACAAACATCTACTCGTATACACGAGACAGGCGCCACCGATCGGGAGCCCCGCGGCGCGATCGCCTGATACCAGCCCTGGGAATGCACCGGATCCACACATTCCACCTGGTTTACACTATCAAACGTAACATATATACATACATACGTACCTTCACGACATCATCAGAGGTGCAGTGCAGTTTGAGAGATTAAAAAGTTTATGAATTTTGAATTTTTGCATATTTCAATGCTATTTTTATAATAATATTGAAAAAAAATCAACTCGGCCACAAGTGAATTCTCAGACGGGACTCGAACCCACGACTTTTGGAAATCCGGTCCAATGCTCTAACCACTGAGCTACCGAGACTATCGCTTCGGTTCAAGTCCCATCTGAGAATTCACTTATGGCCGAGTTGATTTTTTTCCAATATTTTTCTATTTAAAATTTATCTTACGAATAAAAAGTATAAAAGTCACTTTCATAGTGACACGCTTTAGTGACGCCTCATTTGGCATTGGTTGGCAAGTGGTTTGGCAACCATTTCTGTGGTCTAGTGCTAACACCTCCGACATAAGACTGATGTGCCGGGTTCGATTCCCAGTGGGGGTACATTATTGAGTTTGGCTTGGTGATATGACTTTTTGTAAGTCCGCCTAGTTGGCTACCACCATCTAATCTTAGTATGGTGCCATGACAACAATGTTTTAGCATTGTTGTGTTCCGGCTGTTAGAGCTGATAAGATAGCCAGTTCGACAATGATTGAGGATTCTGGGAGAAACAGCTTCAAGCTATATATTCGTTGCAGGGTTGGCAGACCTTCAAAGGTGCAGATTGACCTTAACCCTTTAAGATTCTATAACTTGAACCTTATCCCTAAGCGCAGCTAAAAACTTATTAAGAAAAAGCAATAAGCAATAATCCTTTCGCAATTAACTCATTTAAAAAAGTCTATACATAAATAGGAAAATGATGACATATGGACCTTCAAGAAAAAGTTGCAACCAAAAATAAACATGTCCAAATAAATCAGTAAATATTAATCTTAATTAGTCACCAGGCGCAATGACGTATGCGCGTAGCGGGCGTAATTACCAGGCGCGCATAGCCGAGCAGGATGTCGAGGCATCCCAACTATGCGAGCGCTCCCGGGGGTGCCGTCTTTGCTGTAATATACGGGAGATAGTTGACTCACGGCAGTAAGAAACGTCATGTGAAAAATAATCTATTTATGCAACCAAGTTTACATTCTATAATAAAGAATGTATATACATACATATTATGTATATACATTGTTGTGTTACAAAATACCCCGTAATAAATATAATCAATTATCAAAGCTAAAAATATTGTCAACCCTAGTAAGTATGTACATAAACATTCTGCGTAGTTTACTCTTTAATTTTACTGAAATAGGGTTTGCATAACAATGAAAAAAAAAATGCATACAGTGATAGTACGGTTTTCAAATTTTGTAAATGGACTTGTTATAGGGCACCATTTAACCCTCTTTCGGCTTTACGGGTATTTTTGTAACACCTTGTATATACATATTTTGTGGACATTATGTGTATTATTAAGACAAAGTATTTGACAAATTAATGTAGACAAAATCAACGTTTCGTAGTCCCTGTTTTTGGTACTGGTATTAACTACGTATTTCGGCTTCGTTAGGTACAACAAGAAGCGTGATCTATACTGATGCACATAACTCCATCTTTTGATTGACATTACATCGATTATAAAACATGGTAGTGGTTAGTAAAATATTAGTGCGTTGACGCGATGACGATGTTCTCAACGAAAACAAAACAAAAACAACATGGTCAGTGTATTTGTCTGCAGTGCTAGAGCTTTTACGATCAAAACATTTAAAACAACTTTTATATAACATAAAATTGGATAGCTAATATATTTCGGGGAAAAGAATATCATTGTGTTGCATGTATCTCGGTGTGATTTCAGCAGTCCATAGGAAAGTATAATAAAACGAAAACTGTGTAACTGTGAGTAACAAGACAGCTATTGCTGAGTCTAGTTTTCAGATAAGAGAACACAATTCACATACTGTATAAGTTCGTGCACTATGTCTAATAGTTTGTAACGGAGCATTCACTCGGGGTGGAACGAAACCACAGTTTCTAATTGATATTCTTTAAAAAAAATCGCCGAAAAAGCAGCTCTTTTGTAAACCACGTGTTCCTGTTTACCAAAGGGAATTCCGGAATGGTTCCTGGGGACCAATAGTGTGGTTTCTTTCAAAAAGAGCTTTTAATAGTTCGGCTAATTCGGAAGCCTATTCATGTCTTAGATATCCGCCCCTGTACTTCTCTGAAATCAGAAATGTTTATTCCCATTTATACGTGGAGAAAGTAAAAACAAAATGTTTTATTGAAGTGAAAACTTCTTAAGCGGCGTTGTGCACATCAGAGTTTTAAATTTTTGGGATGGGTAAAAAATGTTAAAGTCGGACACGTGACCCTTGTCGAAAATTTGTAAGACCATTTACCGTTGATCTATTTCAAATTACATAAAGTCTCACACTTGAAAGATCTACGTATATTAGTTAATAACAACCATTATATAAAGATCTCTCATTTCATTACTACCAACTTTCATATTGATGCCAGGTCAGTTTTAAGTTCAAGGGAGGAATATTCTTTTCTATTTTAAGCTGTTTTCACTTCTGCCGGCACTCCCGGAGTGCAACCCGTTTTTTTTTTAATATATTTAATTGCATTGTTTTGATTTTCTCAATAAAATGGCAATCGATTTAGTGACATAGCGTATTATCTACTCTAACTATTAGATTTACGCTGTTAATTAAAATTCCTTACATTTTTAAGCCGTAAACGTAAAAGAAATTGTAATAAGAGTAACATTTTGAAACCGTAGTGCATCCCACGATTACAGAGGCAATCAAATAAGCGTTGTTTTGATGTGCATTTCATTTATTATTTATTTACTATCAACAAGGGGTTAACGATATTGTTATACAATAGTCCCGTCAAACCGACTAGTCGGTTTGACCGTGGGATCTTCGGTCTCTTTTAACATAAATAATAATAATTACGTACTTAAATGAACTTCTAAAGTGACTAATACAGCAGTAATATATACGATAATTCAACTAATTAATTCACATGTACCTATTGATTATTTAGTTGATTTTTTTATGACTCGTTTTTATTTGCAAACAGTTGTGATCAGTTAAGTATTAGCCTTTTTAATTTTGGCCACATCACATGTGGCATCGTTCCATCGATTCCCTTCGACCTTGACACTTGGCCACCTGCCTGGATGGGCCATCCCTCACGCGACATTCGCGTGTTCTACAACTTTTTATTTCGCCAACACACGCCATTAGTTTTAAACACTTTCTTAGAAATACTTTTATTGGGGTTTCGTGTTTTGTCAAGACGTCAGAAGGAACCTCTGTTTGGCAAATATTTTTGAATCCAAATAATATTCAAGATCAGAATAAGGTGGTTGGAAGTTTTTAGTATGAATGGGTTTGCTCTTGGTCCTAATCAAGCCCAGGGGCTAAGACAGGATCTACGATGAAGTGAGCTAACCCAGGAGGTGCCTATTCACCTTTGCTTTGAAGGTGGTCGGGGAAAAAAACCGGGAAATACAGACGCAGGGAGGGAGTTCCCACTCCTTTGCTGTGCGCAATATATAAAAGATGTTAAGTAGCGTTTGGTGCGACTTTTGACATTTCGGGAGAACCACGATTCTACCATCAGCCTTGTCATTAATTAATATCAGGTTTGATGAAGGCTATTACCCGCCCGCCTCCCATCCCCCACTTTCTCATTATTAGGATGCTTCCCATCCCATGGGGATACAAGGGGATAGATACCCCTTCCGAACCTCCACCGAGCTTACACACTAGGTGGGGGGCACGGGAGGGGCGTGGCCTATATGTTTGTATAAGCCGTGTACTCCAGGTGAGTCCAACATTTCGAATCGCCCCTGCACCTGGGGGCGAGGGACGCGTAAAACCATTTCTCCTAGTATAAAAAAAAACAACGGGTTGCACTCCGAGAGGTTGCGTGCCGGCAGAAGTGAAAACCGCTTAAACGAAACAGCAGGAGCAGGCATACATTTTCGCCGCGCGGTAGAAAGAGAGGGGGATATTACTTCCTCTACTACGCTGTACTCTCCCTGCGTCTTACGAATTTTAGATCAGGGTCACGTGTCCTGTCGCGACTTTAACATTTTTTACCCACCCCAAAAATTTAAAACTGATGTGCACAACGCCGCTGAAGAAGTTTTCAAGCACCTTGGATAAAATAGCAAATAGGCAAATTTATGCTTATAATTCCTCGATTAACATTAAACAAAAGTTCAATGTTGAAAAAACTAATCATTTTAACTATGTAGTATAACGCTAAAGCTTGTTGAATACTTGATGCCTAGATAGTTACCTTTTGTTTCTTTTTTCAAAGTATCAACTGGAATTCCTGAGTTAATTATAATCCGTAAGGGTTATTTTAATATGCCATAAATAGAAAATCAATTAATACTTATTTTGCTCAGATTATAGAAAGCAAAATGGCTGTGAAATTTGTATTTATAACTTACATTATAGCTACTTTGTAATGTATTAGTATTTCCAAACAGTTTTAGTAGTCATTTTATTTGGATTTCATAAAATATTGCCATGGGATATAGCGTAAAAATACACTTTCAAAACCTATAAAGAACTCCTACCTTTCATTCCACTTCGATTTTGTCCTTTATGTCTTGGTTTTGATTTACGTTGTGTGTCGCATGTTTCAAAAGTTTGGTCACTAAAACTAAGTTTCGCTGTTGTTCGTCATAAAAATATAGTGATAATTTGTGGAAAACTTTTATTATTTACTTGGAAATTGTCAAGATCAATGTTATATTGAGATACAGGCTTCATCAGTAAAGTAAGTATTAGCGACAAAATGTATATTTTTTTGTAACTGATATCAGAATATTATGTATACAAGGTACAGTCACGTGCAACGATATAGAAACATTAAGCAACCTTATCACATTTTAATATTGAATGACATTTGTCAACAGAGAGAGCTTTGTTTCCATGTGCGTCAATGCGATAGGGTTGTAAGGTGTATACATGTCATTGCACGTGTCTGTACATCCATATTTGGAAATAGCATAAACATTATAAGAACCGGTTATAAAGTTCTCATTCAAATGTTTAAGTCTTCGATAAAGTTAACATGACATAATTTACCACTAAAAACTTTTTGATGCGTGGCCAGTTGCTTAAAAAAACTTAAACAACCCATCAACAGCATACCTAACTCAAATTAAGCCTTTCTCTTCGGCGTCCGTGTCGAATACTAAACGATAACGAATTAGTGAAATATTTAATATCATCGGCGCCGACATTGTGGCACGTAGCGGCTAAACAATGGACGATAAACTACCTACTACTGTGCAATATCAAAATAGAGCCATCTGAGTACGTGAGCCGAAATGCGGATTGCATGTGAACGCACCATGCCGTTTCCAGGAATTTTGGCTCGGTGTATGGGAAATTGAATTCTGCATTTAATCATTGATAGATGAGAAATATTTCTGTACGTGATTGGTTTATCGTAGATCTGCGATCAATGTGCCCTGTGAATAACTAAATTGTTTAACGAAGAAAAATGGTATCCATATTGCTAATGAAAAAGAAAGTTTGTACCAGGTTTGCATACCTCCCTTGAAGGTACCGTTGCATAACCTGTAGAGCGTAGGGGCATTTTGCTGAGTACACAGGTAAATTTGCAGGAGCGCGTGTTCGCCCCGGGCACGCGCGGCGGGTGGCCGGCTGGCTTGTCTCGCTAAACATACCTTCTGTCAGACTATGATTGCCTGGTACATCTGAGTAAATGATTTACACTGATTTTGAGGAAGTGCTGGAGTGACAGGTGCCTCTCTGGAAAGGTTCACTTGTTCCTGATATTGCTTTATTCTTCACGGTACCCGGCAGGCTTCCGGTAGGTGTCCAAAAGTAGCAACATAAATAATCTTCAATTTAAGACCTCTAAACATCATGTTAAGATTGTTCACCTTTTATCTATCTTCACACTTTTCAAACTATTCGAGCTTGTTTAATTAAAGACCGTGAAATATAACTTATAATTACGGTCACCGTTCGAAATTAATATACATACCTAACCACGTGCCGTGAAATTCCTTCATCAGGCCGGCTGATCAAATATAGTTTAGAAACCTCTATCCAATTTCTATTAAGTATAATTATAAAAATGCCAGTAGCAACTACCGAATTAGTTTCGCTAAGAAATCAATCATAGTTTAATGAGTCCGCGTCCACTTAACGTTTGAAGTGAGTACCGGGAGGTTAGGAGACTGTAGGAGGTACGCTGAGCATCTATTACGCCGGTCGTTATCCTGAACTTTTCTATCTCATTACTCATTATTAAAAGTGGCTACCGTTAAACACAGTGGCTTAAAAATATAGAATCGGCAGCGACCATACTCGATCGATAATGTGATCCTATGATATAAATATTTACTTTCATGCTGCAATAGTTTAGCACGACAGCATTTATTTAAGTTATTGAGTTCTGAAAAATAATTAACATCCGTCGTCGGGCCATGACAAAAATCGTTCATGTACGAGTATATAATATTTTGACGCGTTACATGGACAGTGTTTAATAAAATTGTCTTTAACACCTAATAAATAAGCGGCTGATAACAAGCCACTTCTGCGACTATCAGTATTCTGTGCGCGGCATGTAATTGGTAATTTATATGTAAAACGCTGCGCGCGCGGCGGTGTCAATCATACTGAGAGCATTTGTTTTATTTTGTATAAAACAAATGCTCTCATGCGCTGCGAGCTACCGGCATACCGCCCGATTATCATTTAAATGTTTTTTAGAGAAATATGACGTGTCGTTTTGAGGTCAGTGTAGTCGTTTTGATTTGACCAAGGAAACGCCGTGTTAATAGGTCAGTGACCTAACATACCTGTTTCTTCTCGTTGATAATATTTGCGGAAACCTTCAAAGAATTCAGAATTCAATATCATTTATTAAGTCTAGGCTATTACAAGCATTTATGAACATTAAAGAAGCTACGCCATCGGTTCACAAACCCTACGGGCGGCGTGAGACCTTGTAACGAGAAGAACCGACAAGAAACTTGTCAAGGGCTTTTTTTAAGGAATAGATATTTTGATGTTTAACGATAGTTTTAATGATGTATTGACTAAATCCTAAAACAACTCTCTGTACTCTGGTGTACTCCAGTTCGGTTCAGAACAGTCCAGTTCAGCCTCGTGTTTATTAGCAAATTGAAATGAAATTTACAACGTGTCCAATATATCAATATTACTAATTGATATTCGGTAATTGGTCGTAACTCAGTTGTTATACCATTCCTCGACCATTCGCGTCTTCAATAAAACCTCACCAGGCGCCATTTTTATTGCTCCTCTACACGTACCATAAAACGATCTCGTTACTTCGTTAGTGTTTTGTTAAACATTTTTAATTTTCTTATAGGTCTAATAAAATAGGGGTCTTAGATTGCGCCCTTGTGGGACACTTCAGTTATTTGTTTCTCTATTTATTTGTTTTATAATTATAAAGTAATACTAAAGTATCAGTACTTACCTAGAACAAAAGAATACTAACTATTAAAAACGTTCTAGAACTTAATTCAAGCCTTTATTTATCATGAAGAGGCTATAGGCTAAACTTAGGTAGGTAATAACTTTCAACACCTTAAGATATTTACATAAAGAAAATAAACATTATAGCTGAATAAAATAAAATCATCTTCACAAACGACGAAAAGTAACAATTTAATATTGTCATCGTTAATTGAAAAAAATATTCCATAAATAAATGTCATTTGAATATTTTCAAGGAACATGCTAAAGATAACCGTCTGGAGCCATTTAGGGTACGATATCAACATTTATGAGATAAGGGCCCTGCGCAGTGACAACTGTTTGTGACAAATGTCCTTCATTATACATATCCGAGGAATGCATTAACTCTTATCAGCCTTGAATCCACAGGTGATTCGCCACATGACACTGCCGAGTTTGTAAGTCTTAATTTAAATGAAAAAATAATTGCTTGGCTAAAATAAAATAATCTGAACAATGATAAGCTTTGTATGAATGTAATAGCATTACATTTTTTTAAGCAACTAAGTAGTTCAGCTTTAAAATAATATGCTTTGACTCTGAATTCATTATTGGGCTCTACATATTATTGAGCATCTGCAGAAACAATATTTCGATGTATTTATTTCACAATATTGTTAATAGATATGAATACCTATACTCGAGAAAATTCAGTTAGCAATTCAACTTGCACATCTCAACGGTGCGGCAAATTGTAACTAATGCTAGCTTTTGAGGCTATGTCCTATAAGTTTAATAATACCTTTCGTACCTTTGATTTCTCAAAATAGAGCATCATTAAATTGCTCTTTGATCATTAAGTGATTAGTATACTTAATACGATTGGCACACATGTCGCAAACCAAGTTAATAGTAGTAACGGAACCCCATCCACTTCACAAGCTACTAATCGGTAGCGTTATCTCTATCTAATGCTTTATAAAAGACTGCGAGAGCTATAAAATTAGAAACTACGGCGTCGAATGAAGGTCGTTGATTGAATTGCCCTCTTTTGTAAAGGGTTTTGTCTGATTGTCTGTTTGTGGAAGCCCAACCTATTTCAATTAATCGAATGGACTTTTTCTGATGTCGTTAGTATTCATTATTTTGTCGTTAGCGTTAACTATTTAGTTGGAGAACGGGCCATGACCCACCACGCCGCGGGCCCAATGCGGATTGGTGGGTTTTAACGACTGCAAATCCAGCCGGGACCAACGGCTTAACGTGCCTTCCGAAGCACGGAGGAGCTAACGATAGTAAATTTTTGGTCACCCATCTCCTGACCGACCATTGCGAAAGTTGCTTAACCTCAACAATCGCAGGCCGAGCGCGCGAACCACAGTGCCACGGACTCCTCCTTTTGTGGTATTACGCTAAGTTACAATTAAAGTACAATAAAAGCAAATAGGTACTTTCATTCCGAAATTTCAATTAGGAAGCACGGAAGACTAGTAGTTAATAATATTTAAAGTACTGTGTATTTCAATGCAAGTTTTTTTCTTCGACGTCGAAAAGTGCAGTTCTCCGTTGAATAAATGATTTGACGTCGACGACAGGTGGCGTGACGCGCCCGAGACGCGGCCGATGACGGCCCGATAGCCGCCAGTAAAACGTAACGTAGGTAATAAAGAGAGACAGCGGCGCTAGTATAGTTATTTATTGTATCGGAAGTTTATAACGGGCCGGTTTATCGAAGCGGATCCTTGCGTTTTTTCGATTGATCGCTTATCAATTTGAATTGTGTACGTCCTTTGTTTTTATAATCATTTTCTTTATCACTGTTCAAGCTTTCTTCTCTGTCACCTGTACTGTTCTCGGTCACTGCTTTCGTATTTATAATTTTATTATTGGCAGTATTCTTCTTCTTTTTCTATAGTCTTTGTTTTTTCTTATCAATGGTAATAAATTACTTCCTTCTTCATCGAACTTTTAAAATGCAAAACCACAAATGGTGGTATATCGAGGTCATCGACTTACGAGCATTCTGCCCTGCCCCGCGTGTAGGAACACCAATCCTAATCCTAACTAATATTATAAGTGCGAAGGTGTGTTTGTTCGTTCTTCCTTAACGCCCTAACTAAGCAACCAATCGACTTGATTTTTGTAATAGAGTTAGTTGAAAGGACGGAGAGTGACTAATGCTACTTTTAATCAATGGGAACAATGCGGGTGAAACCGCTGGCGGAAGCTAGTGTTGAATAAAATAATATGTTCTCATCCTATCTACACTTAATTCATCAAACCCGAACCGGACACCGGTGTCCAGAGAACAATAGAATAGAATATCTATTGTGTCTCATAATCCGGCCTGAATGGTCACTAAAATGACTCACCGTTTTAAAATTTGCTTTTTTAGTGCTAAAACATTTAAAGGCCTCTTTATTTGATTTCCGAATTGATTTCGTGCCTTCTGCCGTGGAAGGGTTATCAATACCATTAAATTAAACGTCTCCTTTCGTGAAGACAGCTATAAAGGAAACGGACCTGGCTGAGTCAACATCCGACCCAACCGCTCGCCGGTTGATAGAGAACTTTAACCTCGTATTACACATAATTATTAATTTACATTTACTTTCAAAAGCACGGAATGCACGCCGCGGGGCACACGACTGCCTTTTGTGGTGGTATCAAAAAAGGCTGGATCACACAAAAAGGCCCGATCACACGTGATGGATGGGGGGGCGCGGCGGGGCGGGAGCGCCCATTATAAAACAATAATGCTGCGGTCTTAACGTCTCGCACAATTTGTACCCTTGCTTACTCCGTCTTCATATCAATAATACAAACAATTTGAACCTTTAACTCAATGGTCATACAGTTGATGTTTAACGGTGCGATTTGATAGCGATCCTTTAAAAAAATGGTGATAGGGTATCGTTAATATGATTTTAATTGATAGTGAATAAGGTCAGTGTTTGGTTTAAGGGGGCGGTCAGGTGTCACGTGCTGAGTTAAAGTGTTCTGATATAAAACAAACAATACTAGGTTTTAGTAGGACCAAAGATTAACGACATGAAAGTAATGACCATGGCCAAAAAAGATGAAGTTGAAAGACTAACTATTTGGAAACCAACTACCTATGTAACCTAAGTTCACACGTTTTTTTCTTTTTGTTACAGGTAAGTGCATAATTATCATAAAGAAGTCTTGGCGTCATTCAGGTAAGTGTTACTTATGAATAACAAAGCATATAATTTAGAACAATGCAGCTAGCTGTCATCAACATTTTTTAGTTTTTCGCTGTAAATCAGCATTATTCTTCCAATACAAGGAATACCCTTGCATTAAGAATAAACCTTGTCCAAATGTCTAACGATCGATTAAGATGAAATATTTGTTTACTTTCTGAACAATAACGTATAACTTTAAAGTCTAAATTAACTTATATGAGGAGAGTCAACACTAATTCGAACGTATACGCTTAACAAATGGAAAAATATACGCGATGAAATTGATAACCTTCTTTTTTTGAAGTCGGTTAAAAAATACCACTATCACCTACGTTACATTGGATACATTTAAATGAATTTAAATCTTTTAATATAAATAAAACAAAGAAGCAATAAATTCGTCCCAGACTGGCGTTTACAGTTTTAATTAGCGCTAAATTACCAAAACAAGCAATTAGTGCGCGTGTGTGCGCCGGCGCATGTAAACGTGTCTCATTGTCCTGAGTGCGTTCACTCATTAATACCTCACTCTGGTATTCATTAAGATATCACATTGGTTTCAGTGACACGAAGCCAGTAACATTTTGGGTATTTAATTCTATTTAATTTTGGTCTAAATCACCGGTTTGAGCGTTTGAGCTGTTAATGTATAGATAGGCCTTTAATTTTGAATGTTGGAACGTAGATTCACGCAAGACACAATTAATTTTCTATACTTACTTTTTGCTTCTTATACGAAAACCATTTACTTTTTCAGCTTCTTTCTAAAGCTTCATATGTTGCACCAAATAATTTTAACGGATAAGTATATTGTTTACAAATCCCTCGCTAATCAAGACATTTGCCGAAGTTTCCTTTAAAAAAGATGTATGAGTTGCACCCTGTTACTTTTACGTTTACGTTTACGCTGTCAAATCTCATACATTTTTAAGCCGTAAGTTTCTAATATTCCAAGCTTATGTTTCTTAAAAGCTCGTGTGCTACGGCTTACCTCGATTTTAAGTGCAATCGTTTGCTTCCTTGGCACTAAATAAACAGTGGTACGGGCAGGCTGGTCGGCAGTACATCATGGCTCTCGTGTAATAACAGTGATCAGCGTTGGGGCAGATCGGGAAGCAGAGTGATGGCCCCACGCGATTGGTGTCTTACCACACGCCGCTGCTGTGTTGGGAAACTGCCCTAACTTATGCTTTTATTTTTTATGCGATGTAAAAGATTTGGTATCATTTTAGGCGTCTAATCAAAACTGAATTTCTCAGCCATATGAGTGAAGACTTCCAACATGTATCTCCTGGACAAATCCGCAATATTCTTAGAAGTTATATTGTGGAGTTGTCACCCAAGCTCATGCAGCATGTAGAAAAGTTTTAACGATCATTTTTTAGTAATTTATTTAAAGTTTAAGGGACAGATAAAGTTTTTATGCCGCGATTATCTTATCGATAATTGATGAACTTGGGCCTTAATCGGTTTGTAGTGACGATATTTTTATTGCTGGCAATGGATTTTGACTTTTTAAATGTTCCTTTAATTAAAACTTAAATTATTGCAAGGTGTTATAAAATTTGTCTCAATCGCGTTTTTGCCTCACGGTACTAAGGCGCCAGTACTGATGCGGAGATGTCCGTCTGTCTCGTGCACGACGTACAGCGGTGAAAACCCCCGCCTCCCTCCTGTGTGGTCCTGGTATTTAGCGCTGCTCGGTTACTTCTTTATATCTTGTTTAAAATCCTACCTCTACTTATTTATTATGAGGCGCCAGATTCTATACTAAGGGCTGGTTTCACCACTTACTGATAAGTTCTAGATAGCTTTTCTATTTAAAATTCATCTTAAGTACAAAAAAGCATTGAAAAATGCAAAAAATAAAAAATCATAAATTATTGGCTGTTGCATCTTAATCGATCGTTAAACATCTGAAAAGATGTTTCATTCGAATGCAAGGATATTCCTAGCATTGATGTGACAACCTACAGTGTATTAAAAATATAAAAGTATTGGAGAATTTCGACGCTCTGGTCTGGTCTGGTCTCGGTAGCTCAGTGGGTTAAAGTCTTGGGCTCGAGTCCCATTTCATCCAATTAATTTGATCAGGTCCACTGAAGCTGCGTTTTGGCATTATTCATGTCGTCAATAATTTCTAAAGACTCTCATATTAATTCATACCAAAAACACTTTCAGTTTGATAAATCATCAAAGTGATAAAATTCGCTTGTTTTCGTAAAATCAATTTTCTCCCTGCATTTTGGGTGAATTCGCGGAGCCATAACTCAGCCTGTCCCAATAAACAATAAACAACAACTTTCCCGTGGGTTCTCACGCAAACTTACACAATCCATCACGAAAAACCGTATGGGCCTTTATTTTGAATTGAAATTGCTCTCACATGTTTGCTTGAAGAGTTGGTAAAAGTTAGTAGTGGTGATTTAACCCTTGACTTGAGATTGTAGTTCAAATAGTTCATATTACGTGGGGGGTAAGGTTAGTTTTGGCGTGTGTTGTTGGTAATTAATGTTGGCAAGGTATAACTAGCTTGCGAACTGCATATTAGCGGGTTGGTCGTTTTGGCTCGCGCCTAATTGTAGGTTCTCGACGCCTGCGCGGTGCGCGGACGGCCTTCGTTTCTAGGGTTAGCGCTTCGAAGAATGTAATTCATTTTTAAGTAATAAATCGTTTTAATAATAGAACATTCTCATATCTACATTTCTATGTTTTTGAGAGTTCAGTTCAGTTGAAACTCAGTATCTAGTCAAAGTCAAAATATTTTTCTTCAAATAGATTTATAGAAAAGTGCTTTTGAATCGTCATTTCTTCCCCTACTAGCCATCAGATTCAGATTCAGGATATCTTTTGACTGACAAGAAGAACGGCCGCAAGAAACTTATCAGCTTTAACAGAAGCAACAACATTTAGTATGTAATGTTTTAATGTACTCGTAGTATTCAGTTTGATATAATTTTCCGAAAATAACCTAGCAGCTTTAAGAGTAGTGAGCTTTTTTATAACTTTATTTATAAATTAATTACATTTTGTGTCGAGATATAAAAAGAACAGACATTTTAATAAACATTACAATGATTAAAATTCTTGTAGGTAATCTAACTTTCACGGCACGTACAGCATCAAATATTTGCTTTAAAATAAATAGCTCTTAGTTTATATTATCATTTGAACATCGTATCGTTGTCTTTTCACCGTTCACAATCTATTACAAACAACCAGCAATTAAAATCTATTAATAATAGTAGGTTGTATCAATAAGAACCGTAATCATATGATTACGGGGCCCGGCAATTAATAGCAGGCAGGGTTGCCTTCGGCTATATCAATTTTTTTACTTCTCCCCAAATGTATTGAATAACTACTTGGTTTAGTTTACATTGTACGTTTTGGTTGTCTGCTGTTAAGAGACCAACAAACAAAGGAGGTAATGTACACGGGGCTTAGTTTGCTTCGTGTTTTGTTTCGTTAATCGTGTAGGTGGTATAGGGCGGGGAGCTACGAGCGGTAATCTGTCGGCGCCGTGTGTGGCGGCCCTAACTCAGCGCCGCGCGCGCAGCCAAATTGAAAAATAAACACGCTGAGTGACGCGCCGTGATGGCCGATGTGTCAGTGACCCCGGGAATTTGCGGGATACGGGAATCATGCGAAACTTGAGTTTGGAGGATGCTTTCGTCAGAGTAGGTAGGTACACAAGAATTTTGAAGGCTAAAACCAATTAGGAACTGGAGCTCATCGCAATTAACCATTCAGTAAGTTAGTAAGAACATTTTGAAGATGTCGCATTCTTATATTAATTGATTTGGCCTTGATATGATTATTCACAGGGTTTTTTTCAGAACTAAAAACGGAGGTTCTGTTAAAACTTCCATAAGTATTAGAACATAAACATGTTCAAAAAGTTTGAGAATGTTAGACTGGCCTGTTGTTTAGGCTCATCATGTTTTTTCTTTTGTACGTGTATTATCCGATAAAAGTTAATAAAATATGGTCTATAAATAAAAACAAGAAAAGTAAAACCGCATCGCAATACCAGGACAGCAGAAACGCGAGCCAGTGCATCAAAACCTGTGTTCTCACAAATAAACAAACAATTAATTACGATCGCGGGCGGCTGAGTAAACAAAGCAAAAAGCGATAAATCGTCTGGTGGTTATGCCTGCGCCTGCGGCTTCGCTATTACCGCCGTATCACTTGCCCGCTCATAATACCAGCCTGCTAATGTTGCTTTGATCGATTTTAATTGCCTTGAAAATATTCAGAAAGATTTTTTTTCAACGTTATGTTAAAATAATACCGATTCCTTCTCTTTAAAAATCCCACCCTATCAATCCACCATACAGTTAAAGATATTTTTTTAAGAAATCTTTGGTCCGGCTTACCTTTGCCATATTTTGACCACCCGCGACTGGTATTAACTACCATTTTTTTTTAGAAACAATGCAACTACGCGTACCAGTTATGTTGAGTAGAGCTACTGCGATTCTCTTCTATACTTTTATTTGTGAACAACGGTGAGATGGTTTTGGGAAGGAAGCGCGCCTCTTCCGGAATCCTGAAGAATCAACTGAGGAAAATCTATCTATTCTCTACTGCCGGAACACGACAATGCTGTAAACATTGCTGATACTTAGATAAGATAGTGGTAGCTAGACTTACAACAAGGCCTCCCACCAGCCAAACTGAAAACAAAATGCTCCCCCACTCGGAACCGAGTCCGGGACCTCTGGGTCCTGATACCGGTGCCGGTGATGTTTCCAATAGACCAAAAAAGCGGTTAAAACAATATAATTAACCAGTTAGTGATATTTTTTAAATTTATGCCTTTTTCTGGATTATACCTAAGTGAGGCTGATACTTTTGTATCGAAAACATATTTTCTTCCAACACAAATAAACGCAATAAACACTTCGTTAAAGTTGTTTTCAAATGATTCTACAATCTCGCTCGTTTTGAGTTCAGCTTTCAATTTTATCAAGTTTATTGCAGAAATAACTTAAAAAGTGCATTCGCCTTATCTCTACATTCCGAAACGGAAAAGGCGATGCAAATAACGCCATCTTCAGATGTATTTGTGTGTCAATTTATTATTTATATTGCAACAACTTAAGTTGAAATAAAACACCACTCTGTTTTTTGTTAATTCATTAAGTAAAGCAGTTTTTCTGTTTTATTAGTTAGAAAAAATTAAACTAACATGAACAGAATCTGTCAATTTATTAAAAGTACTAAGAAAGCAGAACTAGTTAAAGGGTAAGTAAGGCCAAATTACATTAAGTGCTATAAGCGATCTCTCTCGGTAGGTTGATTGTTTGATGCGTTTTTAAAAGCTCTTCAATCGCTAACTACCTATTGTTATTCTCAATGATAAATTGGTTTATAATATTAATAATCTATGCTTGTGGATATGTGGAATATCCCGGGAAGTGATATTATTAAATATAAAATCATATGAACTAACTACTGATTAGATAATTTTATTCATTAGCTAACAATTTGTATTGTTTATCGCCAAAGTATGAACTTAAGGTCAAATTAGATGCAAATGGGGTGTTCAGCCATCAGCGGTTATTGTAAATAAGCTTGCTTCTCGAAATCAACTATAATTACGTTTGCATTACTGTTAAGGGTTGGCAATTGAATAAACTGAAGTTGAGTTGAAAATGTTACTAAAGAAAATGTTGAAATCGACATGAAATCATGACTCATGAAAATCAATTCAATCTCTGAAAGTTTTCAACAGATTTACAACAATTAATTTACTTCATTTATTTTGCAAATATCCCTTAATAAAGAAAAAGTATTTCTTTAATAGGTTTAATTTATAAATGATCTCATTAAATTACCATAATCAATTACTATCAATTATGCTGCCGAGACTAATGATGACCCGTCTATTTTTTTCTGGTATATTTTCTTATTTCTATTTATTAGATAGAAATAGAATTGTACTCGTAAAATGCAAAATTAAAAAGTTATTTTTTTTGTGTTAAATGTCATTATATCCTTCCTAACCTACTAATTACTTGTCAAGAGTTATTCGACTTTTTTTATCTCCTTTTCAACGATATCTTCGATTTTTTTATCTCTTTTACTTGAATATTAAAAGTCCACCAACCACCCCGCGGCAGCCCTGCTTGGCTAAGTGATTCCACATACATTGCCCTTTCGCCCCCTGATTTCTGCTAGTGCAACATAGTCGACTCGGCTCGTTACCATGTTACATTCCGCTGGTTATGCGACCCTGGTATCGGGAAACCACCAGTTTCTATAAATAATTAATTAGTTATCCAAGATTTCTCATAAGCGGATTCTGCTCTTTTAATTAGAAGTTTCGTGTATCTATTTCGTTTGATTACTTAAACTCCAGGGTATTTAGTGGTAATTGTAGTTAACATTCTTGTAAGATTTTTTCTTATAAAATGCTGAAGATAATTCTTTTGAAAATAAAAACTACTTGACCGTTTGCAGCATGATGGCATGCCATGTAGGCAGCAAACGATGAATTTATCTGATTCAATTCTCGAATAGACCAAGGGAGACTGCGAATCCAATATCACTAGTTTTCACCAGAGACATCGACCGACTGTCGTCTTAAGTTTCCTTACTAAATTAAATATCCATCTATTTTATTTCCTCAAAGCCGTTACTCATTTAGTATGCTTTAAATCGTAAGCTTTTATTCATGCCACTAATCATTTTAATAAGACAAAAGGCTTTTATTTTATTCCTACCCATAGGAAAGGTGTGTATTGTTTTTGTGACATGCATGCATACCACGGGACCGAATAATATGAGGCCACGAAAACAGCGATCAACGGCGTATTAAAACTCGGTTTCGATTTAAAAAGATTTACCACTTAAATTATATTATTTTATCAAACATACATACCGTCACAATTGGTATAGTTTAACGTGACAGTGACAGAAATTTTGGGCCGGTTTTACCACCGACGACGCTCCTTTACAATTCTTAGGGAAGGCCAGTACCCCAGCAGTGGGGACGTTAAAATAGCTGATGAATTCTAAATATCTAGAAGATAATTAATCTGGCAGATAACTCGACAGAATTTGAAAAACATGTTGTTAGAATTCCATTCGCAATTGTAGTAATTGCAATATTAGGATTATATCAAATTAGGAATCAGCGTTGTCTGGTTGATACCTCGTAGCACGCACAATATCTCATAGTCACGTAGAGTCGAAATTTTTTACTTATTTAAAGAATATGATAAATTTTAAATAGAAAAATATTGGAAAAAATTAACTCGGCCACAAGTGAATTCTCAATTGAATTGAATTCTCAATTCTCAATTCGAGTTAATTATTTCCAATATTTTTATATTTAAAATTATCATAAGTATAAAAATAGCATTGAAAAATGCAAAAATTCAAAAATCATAAATTGTTTAAAGAAATCTTTCAAATTGTACATTTATTGTAAATGGCAACTAAGCAAATTACTTTTTGTTTAGAATACTTACTACTATTTATATAATGATCTAGAATGCCAATCTCTACTTTAGTGGCCTCGTCTGTCACATCAGCCAGCAGTTGTTCCTCAACGAAAGGGGAATGATTGACCGCTTCCTCCTCACAAACGGTCGCTATGATTTATCCCCTAGATTCCCTCCGTTTTATGCTCGCCTGGTGCTTCACTTTCCGCTTACGAATTTAAGGCCCTTAATTTATGGTAATTTAATGAGATCATTTCATTATTTTACGTAGTTTTAGTTTTAATGGGGATAGAAACACCCGCCTTGTTTGTGTGAAGATTTTAATGATTAGAAACTTGGTCGTCATTGGTGGGTTTTGGTGAGATCTGATAATGGACGAAAAGGACTGCCATGTTTTGTTAAATATACCATTATATTGGCGATAAATAAAAATAATACCCTGCAGTATTCTACATATTTCTGAATCTACACTCGACTAATTAGGTTACAGATATCGTTTTGTTTAATAATCGAAATAAAAACTGCAAAATTCTCGGAAAACTAATACAAGTTAGCGACAAGTCCAAAAAATAAAAAATATACCTTAACGCGTTATCATTTCTACAATCGTTGGTCGCAAGAGTTTTAACAAGTAACACTATACCGATCATAAACCACCACGAAAACATTTATACATTTAACAGGGCATCAACCGAGACACAACAAAACGCATAAAAAGTTTTAAAACTCCAGATATTTTAACGAATTATGAATTAACATGCGCGTTTTTTTTGTGTGTCGTCGTGTGCGAGCGGCCATTAGTTGGCTACCCCACGGAGCGCCAACCCACGCCCACGACTCCTACTGGGCTGGCTAAGGTTTCTAGTCATCTTCCTTCAATTAAGAGGATTCCCTGCGTTGATTGTTTGATTAATTCATTGGTAAAATTCTCAGTTTGGAGTAAAGTCATCATTAGCTAGCAGTTATGTTTGTTTTTGTGTTTGGTTAGATTTGATAAATGTTTAATTGATTGATCGCTTGGCTACAGCCGCTTTTCTACATTCTACATTTAGTTTTAAAGGTGGAATGGATGTGGTATTTCAAATGATGGACACAAGCGGTCTTACCACAAAACACTGTTTATCGCGTGTCTAAGATTTTTTTTAATGAATGACGGGGATACTCTTAGCCTTCATCATACCTGCTGTTAAGTATTGATAAGGCTGAAGATGGAAGCGAGCCTCTCCCGGAATCCTCAATCATTGAGGAACTGGCTATCATATCTTTAACTGCCGGAACACAACAATGCTGAAAACATTGTTGTTATGGCGTCAGACTTAGATAAGATGGTGATAGCTAGCCAGGCGGACTTACAACAAGTCCTACCACCAACCAATGTTTATGTTAGACAGTGTTTAAATGTGATGCTGTCACTTTTTTGGAAATATTGTTTGAAAAAACAGCGTTACATTAAAACACTTTCTAAATTAAATAGTGTTTTAAAATATTTTGTGGTAAGGCCTATCTAGGAGGAATGTGATGAGAGTAAAGATAGCAAGAGAAGAGGCTGAAAAAGACCGAAGTTGCGTTGCACTATAATTCGTAATCCACCATCGTAATTTGCTTGTCAAAGCTGTCAAATCTCATAAATGTTTAAGTCGTAAACGTAATACAGTATTATATTATCTGTGCTAAAGTAACTGTAAAAATTATCTTGGTGCAACCCACTATGAATGTGCACAGAGTTTTAATAGAAGTAGTGATAAAAACTGAACAATTATTTCGCTCTAACTTGTAATCTAAGATTAATATTTCTGTTCGAAAAAGAGCTACTTAAGCTTATCTGCTTGTTGCTAAGTGCAAGTTGCAAGTAACTTAAGAAAATCGCTATTTTGTAAATTCACTTTCCCACGCTACAAGAAAGCAAAAAAATCTTACGATGAAATATTTATGTTGTATTCTTTAGATAGTTCAGTTTTTGCTTTCGTTTAAAAAAAAAGAAAAATTCAGGCCCCCTATGTCCTATTAATACTAGGGTTTGAATCAAAACACTTCAACGGTTAACCTCGGTTGTTGAATGCCAATTAATCAAAATTTACTATCATCCATGCGATCAACTCAAGCTGGTTTCCTCTTATTCGGATATTATGCATGTTTTAATTAATTAAACTTGTGATTAACATTAATTTTAATTCATATTTCTAAGGGAACATTTATAGTTTTACTATATTGAACTTCCGAACTAATTGTTTTTTTATCTTAGATTATTTGTACCGCGATTTGTTTATCAAGAATAACAAACAATACTGGGTGCATTGTCCGGCAGTTAGAGATAAGATAGCCAGTTCCTCAGTGGTTAAGGATTCTGGGAGAGGGATTCGCTTCCATCTACAGCCTTATCAATACTTAACATCAGGTATGATGAAGGCTAAGAGTCTGCCCACCGAGAATAAAAAAAGAAAAATATTCTTCCATATATTTAGTATTAATATAATAAATTGATTTCAATTGCAAGTACCAGGATACCAGAACCAAACATGATATTAGTGGGCAGTGTTGAGCAAATAAAAAAGATTAAAGCACGCCAGCCGAAGGAGGTCGGCAACCGCAGGTCGGAGGTGAACATTAATATCGAAAAACTCGATCGGAAGCTGCGTGAGTGATCGATCGGCTCCCGGTGTTCGACAATTACTTATCTATGTGCTTTAAAAAAAGAAATCTATTGAACAAACAGACGGGCGATCGCTCTGCCGCATAACTTACGCGGTTCGAAAATCGAATGGTATGCCATGTTTCTTTTTTTGTTTTCATATAAAATGTATTATGTTTACGGATAATTCTGTTAAACTGTGAGACCAAGTTTTGAACGGCCTTACCTATGTTAATTTTCTAATTTACTCATTGATTTTAGGTAGGTCTGAATTAGGATTTTATTTCTATTTAATTAAATTCCAGGTAGGCACTTACTAAGTTACTAAGGTATGTAGGTACCTAAGTTATTTGTTGCCGGAAAATTATTTCGGATGTTCCGCTACTTTGATCCGCTGAAGATATGTAAAGTAAATGTTAAATACTAGATGTTCGTCTTTAACATTTACTTTCATGCTAAGCTAACTGTTATGGCCTGCGCAGACGACGGACATTGAAGGACTTTCTGTCCGCGACACGACCTTATTACTAAAAACATAAAGTTGAATAAATAACGAGGACTATCGCGTACTTTTCGCGGATATACGCGGTCTAAGTTGAATCTTATTTGGTTAACAATAAAGACGTGTCGCGGACAAAAAGTCCTCCGTTATCCGTCGTCTGCGCTAGCTCTTAAGAGGATAATAAGAGTAATAAAACCGTTTTGAATTTGCTTAAACAACAATAAAATAAAAGAGCAATTACCTACCGAAAGGTACTGAAATTTACAGTTTATAAAAAAATATGAATTGTATCATATTCTCGTATTTGGTATTCGTCGTAGCGAGCCGGCACGCGGCCGGCGACGCGCGCTCCGCGGGCGCTTGTAATTGACGCCCAATGTTTGTTTTGTTCACCTGTTAAATCTCCTTAGTACATATCTGTCCCTTTCTAACACACCCAACCCGCCATAAGCCCGTCCCGCTCCCGCCCATCGCCGCTCAGCTACTTAAACTTTATTTATCACAGTTAACTCGACGTTACTGTAAGTTGATTCAATGTCTTAACAGAGAATTGGTTAGTCTGAATTTAATTCTTAATACCAAGACTTTAGAATTGTTATTTGGAGAATTGTGATCAAAATGGCCATTCGAGAGAGCTCTGTAATCGCCAGATTAATAGTTGGTATTCAGTTTATGTATCGCATAAGCGATTATTGATTGTAATTATCATGGCGGCCTAAGTTAAATTAAACACCGGCCGGTCACGCAACGCTCCTGGACCATCGATTTATTGCATTCTCGTGAACTCTCCGTATCGTTATATATTGCGATGTGAAATATCGATTCTAATCAGCAATTACAAAGTCCGATATTAAAAAAAAAAACAAAATAAAATTAGACTTTTATCAGTGGGTGAATTCACTACAACCATTGTACTTAATTGTTTTTATTACCTTTACAAGGAAAATTATTTGAAAATACTGTTGTATTCAATTCAAATCGAAAGCAATAAAATGTAATCGAACTTAGGTTAGCGAGTTTACGATGAGTCAAAGAAATATTACATTGTTTTTTTAATTGTGCTTTCGAGTCGGCGCGATGTGGCGATTGTCAATTTATGAGTTGCGATTTTATTCGCCGACACAGGCGGCTGGAAAAACACCGACATGTGTTCGTTGTTGCATAAAATTTTCTTTGTTCACACCACCATATTCGGCGTAGCAAATCCGCATCTTTTTTTGGTGATGTTGTGCGAAATCGACTGGAAAAGGCAAACAAATAATAAATAAAGCAGTTAAGTGGATGGCATTTGAATTAATTAACATTACTAATATTTTCTCGGTCTGTCGTCGTTCGTCGTTGTTTTCTTAAAATTATAGCAAACGTAGCTGAATTAAGCGTGATTTATTTTATGTTTATGGACATAAAGTTAAGGTTTTCAATAGTAAACAACTAGTAAATAAATTATGTTTAGTACCTTTAAATCAAATTTTCCTTTTGTTAGTATAATTTGCAAAGAAACATACAGGTTGCGTTTAAAAAAATATATTTATGTATTAATTTTGCTCGGTAAAGAATAAAATGTTTTCACTAGAACTAATTAAAAAAATATTAATTATATGATTTCCAAAACATAGATTATGATTTATATTCATGCGTTGACAATGATTTTTATGCCTACATCTGAGCAATTTGGAGACTAGTTCTTTTTGTCTAACTAGGTATTCTAGGTAACTCTAAAAATATTATTATTTGTTACTTGAAATTCAATCGAGCTTGTATAATATGGAACGTATATTTCAAGCCAATTTTCAAGAGTTTCAGTTTCACTAAAATGGTGGGTAGTAATCTTGTCTGCTATGAATACAATGACGATTCTTCGGCCGGTTCATCAGTTAACGCTTCGTTGTTAGTAAACGTAAAGTTTACTGGCGGTAACTAAGTTATATTTTTTCTGATATATTTAGCACTCAAACACGTTTAATTTGACACATTTTGATTGGGATGAATGAGGTTAATGGTCGGTTTCTGCCCCGCGCGATATGATATAATTATTTATCGCGTTTATCTGTTAAAAGACAATGGATTTTGACAGTTGAGTGTCGATAAAAGGCGATTTACATGTATCGTGTTTCAGTGGCCAGTAACCTCACTCATGCGTGATATTGTATGAACATTTTGCTTTCAGTGGAGTTGGAAACGATTTCATCGCGAAAAATTCTCAATTCAAAAACCGAGCATAACCACTCGTAACCGGCTTGCCAACTTTTTCTTAGCCGTAACAGCTTCTTTTGAAGAGAAAGCATGCAAATCCTACATTTGACAC
Organism: Chrysoteuchia culmella; assembly: GCA_910589605.1. NCBI lineage: Eukaryota > Metazoa > Arthropoda > Insecta > Lepidoptera > Crambidae > Chrysoteuchia > Chrysoteuchia culmella. Next base: position 22,695,306 of record OU342652.1, on the reverse strand, counting down.
TATAGGGCTCTTAGCCAAAGTAACAGTTCATAAACGATAACGAAGTTCGAGAAATATTAAATGTATGTGGTTGGCGGATTGGCATAGGCCGCGCTAAATCACGTGGTCTTACCGCAAGTTAATTGGCGAATATAGACAATAACGAATCGAATTATCGTTTCGCTACGTAACGATGTCACTTTGTCTACGGGCCCAGGTGAGGTTGACTCTACTATCAAATGTATGGATCGCTTCGCTCCGCTATTTTCCGTAGCACTAAAGAGATATCTTTTACGCCTGAGACGGCACTACGGCTTTTTATCATTGAGAATTTTAGCTGATAACCGCAAATCGCCCATCGGCTTTGCGGTATTAAAATCAGTTGCGCAAAAACCGCCAGTGCGTATGCTTGCATTATTTTAAAAAAATACGTGTCTGTACATCTGTAGTGCGGTTTCAGGATTTATCTTATTTGGCTTATGGTGCTTCGGGCCACATTTTTCTGTAATGTCTGGCCGGTGGCCGGCAATTATTGCTGTCTCACGCTGACTTTATACACTGAAGCAGGATTCATATATACTACTAAAGACAAAATAAAGGTCACCATGTATTTTAAGCATTCTGGGCTAACTAAAGGGTTTGGTGGTTTGCAAATGATAAAATTGGATAAATTGATTATTTTCCTGTGAAAGAAAATGAGTGCAATCATTATTTTTTTCCACTTTTTTAGTACCGTGTGTGTCCTCCTGTTTTTGTAAGGAATTTGTTTCCAGGTTGACTTCTGAAGATTGATGAGTTGTCTGTCGTTGTGAAGAGGTTGGATTGTGCTCAGCTTTGGACGCTTCTTTTTATTAGATTCCACATCGTGTTCATTGGGGTTAAGGTCTGGATAGCATGCGGGCCACGGTAACAGCCATATTCCAGCATTTTCTAGCGCTTCTATAGTAGGCCTTACTGTATGGGTTCATGCATCAATTGATTCTTGCATCAATTTGTTGCGCAAACAGACCCACTAGAGCCCTAATAAACTCCTCAATATAACGTTGGGCTGTTACGGTTTCTTCATTCTTCATTACAAGCTCGGATCTAGCCACAAAGTGATTCCTTTCTACACCATTAGGTACATTGAGATCCCCAAACCTGTAACTTTCGTAGATACAAGTACCTGAAAATTGCTAATAGAAAATTAGCAATCTTCAGGTACCTTGTATCTCTACTCTTCTCCACATCCTAATATTTTGCACTCGTCTGTAAATAGAACTGTCCTCCAATCAAACATGCCAAAATCCAAGTTTGCCTTACGGACGATAATCGGTTTGCACGATGAGCACTTGACAGCGGATTCCATACTACGCGTCTTCCGGAGACTGGCTGTTCTTCGTGCAACCCAATCCTAATAGTTTGGTCACTAGCAGAATTCCCGTGGCCGACTGCAAGCGGATATGTAAGGAACGGGCGAGAATTAAGCTCAGTCAAGCGAAGATAGCGGTCTTCCCGTGCGCTGGTTGCCCTAACTCTGCTTGGTCCCCGTCTTCTGGATACACTCCCAGTCTCTTGAAATCAATTCCAAACGTTCTGGATCGCTCGTCGTAAAAACAAGCCGTAGAGCTACTGAACTCTACGACTTTTGGACTAATGTTATGGCTCTAGTTGCGGTTTGCAAGTCCAAACATTTTCGAAACCTCGCCATATCTTTTTGAAATGTTAATTCATACATAATTTCAGACAGTTATTCAACTGTTCTTCGCCACAATATCTTTATTTAGAGAGAAAACAAATTTCACGTCTAAACTGGTTAAAATCAAGTCGTGACAAAAAACGGATTCTACTCACTTGGATAACAATTCCAGCCATGGTCTACTAACTTAAAAAGTCTGTAAACACTTAAAGCAAGGAATTAGCTACTTCATTATGCTATAATGTTGAAAAATTGGCTCGGATATCAAAATATACATGTGGCCCTTATTTTGTTTTGAGTAGTATAGTTGCCGGCTATATATTTTAGCAGAAATATGGCCGGCTTAGGAGCACCATTAGGGTTTTAATACTTACTTATCATTCGACGTTACCTGCAAATGTATGGCAGTCAGAATATGGACGTAAACTTTGGTCAAGAAAGGGACAAGTTTCATGGCACCCTTAGCCCTAACAACCCGTTACAGTGTTGTGTAACCGGGCGTTGTCAAAGCACCTTCGCCGCACCTGAGCGGCCATTATCACGGCGGCTCGTTAGCGTGACGTCACTTCCAGTTAAGGCTGCAGGAAACAATGCGCTGTAAATCTGTCCACTGTCAACCCTGCCAGGGTTGCCAATATCGTTTGTGTGGTAAAGCACATTCTTGATACTTTCACGTACTTTATTCGAAAATACAGTTTAAAGACCAAAGTTATGCGGCCATTTTTCGAAAAAATTACATTTTCGATTTACCTTTGTGAAATCGAACCGATTTCGTTACATGGCCTCCCGCCGCAAGGGTTTGTGAATCGATGGCGTAGCTTCTTTGACATGCGGAAGTATTAGTAACAGCCTAAACAGAATAAATAAATAAAAATAAAACACAATCACACCAATTATCAAGCCCAACTTGATACTAGAAAACGGATAAACGTACTTATATATGTAACTTTATTTGTAAATGCATAATATACAAGACAAAAAGACATGTTCATGCACATAAATATTTGTCTTGTCCGGGGATCGAACCCGGAACTCACTGCGTAAAAGGCAGGTATCGTACCCCTACGCCAGACAGGTCGTCAAAGAGAATAAATGACACCTTTGATTTTGATGAGTTACCTACCACCCTTGTAACTGTTTTTATGAATATAGATCAAACTTCCCCTTCGAAGCACTATTTCTAGACGATCAAAAAACACCCATCCATCGTTCGACCGACCGAGGAGAACAGAAACTGACAAAAGTGCCATATAACTCCAATTCTACATTATTATCAGGCGTTTTTAATGTGCTCACTGCTACATTTGTAACACAAGCGGGTACACAAGTTTCACCCGCGTGGTTCCCGTTCCCGTGGGGAATATCGGAATAAAAAGTATCCTTGTTTTAATCCTAGCTATCTACTATCTCCGTGCCATATTTCATCCAAATACATTCAGTAGTTTTAGCGTGAAAAAGCAAGCAAACAAACAAACTGACATACTTTCGCATTTATAATATTAGTAGGATATCATGATGAAACCCAACTACCCAATAAGAAACTCGGAGGAGCTTGTTAGCGAAGTGGTTCGCTTGCTCGTAGTGCGATTGCAGGCGTTAAACAACTTTCGCAATGGTCAGTCACAAGATGGGTAACCAAAATTTTATTATCTCGAGCTCGTCCGTGCTTCAAAATGCCTGGGGGCCTACCGCCATCTCTTAGCGCAATCTTACCATGTTTGTTTTTTGACGGAAGTTTTGTGACGTCTTCGCTCAATCATCGCCTCCAAAATGTAAAGTATGTGAAAATGTGACAACTTCAATAAAAACAAAACGTTCTTTTGGCATAATGGTTTCTGTTCTGTTAGATGATGATAGGACTGCAAGTCTTGGCTGTATGTGCAGATGTCAAAACCTAGTACCAATCCGCATAGCTCATTCTCCTTATCTATACATAAGGAAGGCCAGTGCCCCAGCATTGGGGACATCAAAATTTCTGATGATGATGATGTATAAAAAACTGACAAAAAACTAGTATCACTGTTACAAAGTATTTATCAACAATTAGCGACCCGAATCACTACATACAAAGGGCGCGTGAAATGATGTATTGTTTATACGCCATTGTCTCCTCGCTAAATATTTATACCGTTTTTACTGCCACTCGCAGATCGCGTGGGATGGAGGCTTCTGATACTATAATTGTAAGAATAAATGAAAGAAATCAGTATTATGGACAGTCAACAGCGCGTCAGGCTTCGCAGTTACGGACCTCGAGAGCGCACCGTAACGTGTTGCTCGTAGTTAATATAATGAATATAATAATAACTAGCGGCCGCTTACCCGAGTGGTTCCCGTTCCTGTGGGAATATCGGGATAGAAAGTATCCTATGTTCATAACCAAGCTCTACTATCTGTGTATCAAATTTCATCAAAATCTATTCAGTAGTTTTTGAGTTTATTCGTTGCAAACAAACAATAAAATCTTTACTCTTTATAATATTAGTTTAAATACCACTACTACAGAGCTACAGAGACTTAGACAGAGCTTCAGTGGTTAGAGCATTGGACCGGATTTCCAAAGGTCGTGGGTTCGAGTCCCATCTGAGAATTCACTTGTGGCCGAGTTGATTTTTTCCCATATTTTTCTATTTAAAATGTATCATAAGTAGGTATATTAGTTTTCGAATCTGCACTACGATAGGCTTTTAGTACTTATCTCCACTGAACTCGTTTACTATTTCTGCTTCCCTATCGGCGACTCTCCGTTTTCCTATGCCTATGTTTAACTTTAGACAACGGTTTTTAATTGACCTGATTTTTTTCCTATACAGGTCAGTGATTACATCATTTCAGTCGACCGTATTCTTTTAGAAGATTCGGACTTTAATAGAAAACTGTTGTTATATTGATCTGCCGTCGACTGTAACTACAGTTTTTCCTGAGGAACCTTAACATTCTTACGTTGTTACATTCACAGCTTCAATCAATCTGATTCAGATATGTTGTTGTTTGGTATTCGAGATAAAAACTTACATTGGTATTACTGGAATCGTGTTAACTGTTCGTATGTCGGGATTCTAAACACAATAGAAAAACAATTGTGTCTCGCGTGGATCTAAGTTCCAGCATACAAAGGGTTCAGCACCGAATTTGGACAAGTTGTTAGGTTTATGATAAATATCGAACAAGAAAATATACTAGAAAAAATCAACTTGTTGCATAAGACAAGTTGCTTTTTTCTACTTATAATAAATTTTAATTGCTTTTTTCTAGTATATTTTCTTTTTCAATATTTATCACATAAAAATAGCATTGTAAAATGCAAAATTAAAAAGTTATAATTGTAAAGTATAATATGTTTTGTTAAAATTGCTACAGTAAACCAGCATTTTATGTTCCATGACATTCTTTCTTCCCCCACAAGTGAAAAACTCTATTGTTTCGCCTTAGATAGTTTATCTCATAGAGTAATTTAGCTAAAGAAGTAAATAAGGCTATGATGGGGCTGACATAACCTTAATATGTAAAAAGCCCCTTAAAAAAAAGAATAAAAAAACAGCATTTTAGACGTAATAGGAAGTAAGAAATTATGATAAATTCGCTCTTGACCCCAGAGCATTGGACCGGATTTCCTAAGGTCATGGGTTCGAGTCCCATCTGAGAATTCACTTGTGGCCGAGTTGTTTTTTCCAATATTTTTCCATTTAAAATTTATATTAATTAAGTAAGAAATAGTGTAGCTTAGACGGCTGAGTGGGATCGAGAGTAATTTCCTAAGATATCATGCGATGTGATATAGCGCATCATGCTGTCTTGCTTACTCCGTTACGATATGAGCGGGACAGTAACACGTTATCGAGTTATCGAGTCGATAAAGCCGCCCATGTTTGGCCTACTGATTGAAGCGAGTGAGTCTGCTCCGGTTCCCACTGCAGGCGCACAGTCAGGGGTTTAGTGGGTATAGCCTCAGGCGAGTGTGTAAAGGCATTGCCGTCACTTTAAACAAAAAAAGAAAAATAATAAGATGTACTTGCATTTAGATCCGAATTGTTGACAGAGAAGGCAATTTTGTTATTCAATGTCCAATGGTATTCGTTCTTTTAAAACATTTTAGGATCAGTTTTTTGACAGTTCATATTGTATCATATTATGTCATTCTCATTCCATACAAATTGCAGTCGATAGAACACGATGTGAACTGTTAAATGAATACGATTGCTTTACGCAATTGCTCCCAAGAATAGCGTGGTGCACTCTATCAATTTGTATAGGAATAGTACTTATATCTTGTTGGGAGCGGAACGAAAATTGTTTGATTTTCGTGGTGGTGGTGCACCACGAAAATTAAACAAATTTCGTTCCGCTTCGATTATTCGCTCCAGAATGAAACCCATAATTAAGTAATACGGTATCGAGTATCGTCCGATTATATCAATGTTCCTTTTTTGTGGTAGTTCCGAACAATGCATTAGTTTGTCTTAGCAAAAACTGGCGCGTCTCGCGCGGCGCGCTCGCAAACACTGCGACACATGTAAGGCATGTTTTAAACATGACGCGCAGAAAAACGCCACAACCTCCTCGCGATGTCGCTCATGACACTGTTGATTTTCACAATGACAGTTCATGAACATGATCGGTCAGTTATTTAAACTTACAGAAACCCTCACGCCATCACCCAAGGAATATCCCTTGGGTTGGCAGAACATTAAAAGCTGCAGCTTTAGTAAAAAAAAATACATCACTCTCAATACCAAACCACAACGACGTCACATTTTGTTTTGAACAACGGAGAGTCATTTCATACCTGATGTTAAGTATTTATAAGGCAGAAGATGGAAGCGCGCCTCTCTCTCCCGAATCCTCAACCACTGAGAAACTGGCTATCTTATTTCTTACTGTCGGAACAGAATAATGCTGAAAACATTGTTATTATGGCGTCAGACTATGATTAGAAGGTTGTGGCTAGCCAGGCGGGCTTCCAACAAGTCCTGCCACAAACACAAAAGTAGCGAGGTTCTCTAGAAGTGTAAGAAAAAATCGGCAATTTCATACTTTAACCCCTATTAATTACTACTATTAAAACACGATTGAGAGACGATTAGAACAAAAATTTAGCAGAATTGACCCCCCTGGTTCAAGTGTCAGCGCTTTTGTGGCGCGCCAACATCGATCACCGCCGCCGCTGGATTGGTGCGCGGACGCTGCGTCCGCCGACGATGTAATACGTCAAATCTGTAGCCTAAGATCGTTTGATTGCGATAGTTGACTGGCATAGTGAAATTTCGTAAACAATATTGTAATAAAAATAAATATGAGGATTACAATGTCTCCGTCTCTTACTTTTCATCATACTATTGCTACGATTTAAAAAACCTACAAGGTTTTCCGCAGAAATGAAAAATTTTGAACATGCACGACCACTCATAATTTTTTTTGCATCAAACGTAAGGGCTTATGCTTTAAAGGTTTTGAAAGGTGAAATTCATGAATTGGAATCATTGCAACAATTTAGAAGCGATATCGTAGCAAAGTGACTGACAGACATCGTCCGACATCAGACATGCGTCCGCCCATAACATTAGTCCATATTAAGCATTTGAATTAAATTACTGTTAAACTAACCATTCTCGCACCTTCTTAACACATCGTTAGCAAACCAAACCTATTAATTACGTCGAAAACAAAATTCTCATCTTAATATTGTCAACGTAAAAAACCGTAGATCGTATCATATCTGATCTTAACGACATCTGAAAAATGAGGAGGTGGTTGTTGCCAGCTCAATGCGACGATTAAGCAGAATACCCGAATTATTTTTTTACTTATTTATTTATTTAGAAGCCTGCTTCTCTGGCCAATGAAATTTTACAGCCGCGTCGAGCGCATAACTTGAGACGAATAAAACGCGCGAGGCCCGCTCGGCCTTTCGGAAAATAAACAGAAATAAAATACATTATGGAACTGTTTAATTGTGAACAGTTCCGTATAATTGCTCTAGTTAACGAATAACTGAAAGATTGCCCTAATTACGCTTTCTCTTTTGTGAGTGATGGAAAATTAGAAGGTTTCAGTTGCAAGTACATTGGAAAATAGGTGGTTAAGATGCGAAAGCGTTTTGTGGAGCAAAATAGAAGCACCTACGAGTATGTTGATTGTTAAATAGTGTTAGTTATACCTAGACTTTTTATCAAATACGAGTTAGTTACGTTGATGACTAGTGACGTGTGTTTAACGTTTTCACAATCATTATGGTTTGTGTTTGCAATATTATTCGCATTACAATTGTGCAAAAAATATTTTTTGTTTTTTTCACAATAACGCTAACTGCTTAAACATGATTGCTTTCACAATAGTTTATTGTATTTCTCCATTCCTTTCTATTGCCACCATCACTATTTGAAATTCGCTGCCATAGATCTCTTTTTCTGTCTTTGCGTCTTCTATTCTTAGTTTGTCATATAGAGCCCTTTCTTACATACCTAGATTTGAATTGTTATTGTGTAAATTAAATACTAATGTTCTTATGTTTTCACTCAACCCATGAGTCTCCAATAGTCTCCATTGGGCTATGCCCACCTTATTCTTACTGCAAACCTGTGCTTCAGCATTTAACGAAACGGAGCCGAACGCTATTGCACCGACAGACGATGCTTTGCATGCTGAAGCGTTCTGTCAGTCTTTCTCGCTATAGCAAATGGCGGTTCTAAGTGACAGAAAAGGGTAGAACGACGGAAAACGCGAAAGCGTGCTTATAAGTGTGGTCGAACCCTGAAAGTTCTTCTTAAGTGTTTTTCCTTATTTCTATAAATGTTCATACTTATTTTCTGTAACAAAGATCTACGAGAGAACCCTGAAATAGTTTAGAGATCTCCGGACGGTTATCGACGGTCGCCGCGTTTCCCAAGCGTCGGGGAATTAAAACATTGCATTTTTGCCGCGGCATCTAAGATGCTATCTGTGGCTTGTAACCGCACGATTTATTTAACGGGTCAGCTCTGTTCGTTGTCCGCTACAGGGCTACCAACTTCTCAGTTTTCTTGTTGAACGTTTTATTAGTTTTAATATAAAATTCAAAAAGTTTAATGAAGGAGCAAGACAGCAAAACAATTTGGGGAAACACATCTTAAGTTTCTTCGCGCACTCATCATTGAAATAAAACAACTTTTGCGGTTTTCACTGCACACTGTTTAGTCAAGCTTGCCGTGACCACGGCAGCTGAAAAGGTGCCGAAACGTCGGGAAACCATAAAAACCTTTAAAAAATATAAAATATAAGTACCTACCACTAAATATCGGGTAATAAACAGTGTCCACTGAAATCCGCACAGACCTATATCGAGATAGAGGAAAAGAGCGCTTCAAACTCTACGAGAGCCTAGCGTGTCGAATTTTTCGTACCTACGATGATGTCACGAGCGAGATTTAGTGATGTGAAAAAATGTTTTGACGAGCTCTTGCAAGAAAGCACTGCACAATTAACTAGTTTCGTTTCTGAGTAACGCGTGTTTTCATGGCAATGGTCTCAAGCGGTCTGACTTAGGTCGTAAAACTTTGACCGTGGAACAAACTTTTGGCACGCAAGGTCCACTGGAGACCTTCTAGCATACGTCACCTACATATGGAGCGAAGCCATCGAGAAGCATGGTGAGGCGCTCGCTGTCTCTCTCGATATCTCGAAGGCTTTTGACAGGGTGTGGCATGACCCGAACATGATATGGACTTCCCACCGGTTTGTGTGTCTGGATATCGGATTTTATCCCTATACTCCCATGGGTATGAACCACGAGGGTAAATAGAATTATGTCGTGTTTTGGTTTTTCGTTGACATCCATGGTAACAACTCATACTTAAACTATGGCATTATCATCATTGTTATTTTAGTCAATGAAAGTGTACGTTCAATAAATAAAAATTTTTATTCACTTGTATGAACTTCTTTCAGTCCAATTTCAATCTATCAACTAGTTAGTCAAGTCCATGTCGACTGTTCATTGTTTTTTTTTTTGTTTTCACTTAGAGTTTTGGAAAATTATCGGAGTCTCGATTGGCCCGCGATGCATCCCTTTGTCCCGCGACGCATCGCCGACCGTCGACGCAAAAAGTGTCATAATCGCTTCATCGCCGCATTCGCTTGCGCTCGCGAATTTTTCCTGAATCTTTTGAATGTCATCAAAAAGTACTTTGGAGAGGTTTATATTTCCGAACGTTTCTACGTTTATAAACGATTTTTCTTTAACATTCTCAATATCGCTGCGAATATAGATTTTATCTTAATTCCTATTGAGAGTGAATATATTATGATAAATTTTGAATAGAAAAATATTGGAAAAATCAACTCGGCCACAAGTGAATTCTCAGAGTCACACGGCCATTGAGTTACCGAGAGAGAGAGAGAGAGAGAGAGACTGAGAATTTTTTGATTCTTCAGAATGAGAGGAAAACTAACACAGCCGAATCTAACGAAATTCAGCGCCTAAAAATGGTAACATCAACATCGAATACTTCACTTCACTCTGGTGTAAAGAGTTTACTCTCTCTGATGACGTTTAGTCATCATCAGATCAATTTCTGGTCGAAGAGATGTGGAGTTCGTTATTTCTCTGATCCATGTAGATTGTCACTTGTCTTGGCAATAAATCCGTCATCATATTTACAACTCGTTCTTAAAAAGTTTTACGGAAAATGTCAATATTAATGAATTATAGTTTATTGGAATATTTTAGATAGCACGTTGTATTTATGTGTTTTTTCATTCTTAATCATGATAGTTTTCTAGCACTGAAAGAACTTGAGTGGATTTCCAGCAATCTAAACTCAATCTAGTAAATCTCTGTTACTTAGAACAATGTGTTATTTCGCATCTAGGCTGTTGATTTCGCAATGAATTAATTCTCCAAAGATAATAGAAACGCTAACCCACATCAGGATCATTAGCCTGCCGAATTCCTGGCTCGGATCATTTCAATATTTTATTCTTGCGAGTATCGATTTATTTATCGTGACGATAAATCATTCGCGTTGATCATTACCGATAATAATTTATAGTAGGCAGCGAGCGGCGCTTTGGTACTATAAATCAAATGAAGCGCCCGCGCACCGGTGACCGCTCTCATAGATTTCCTCTGTGCTTGTTTGTTTTAAGCCATGCTGGGCATTTTGGAATAGACGAAAGTTTATGTTGATATCGTTTTTGATAATACGATTCTAGTTCGATTTGGTCAAATGAGCGACCGTTTTCTTATTTCCTCTGTGCTTGTTTGTTTTAAGTTTAAGGTACGCTAGGCATTTTGGAATAGACGAGTTTTATAGAGAAGTTTTTGTTGATATCGATATTGATGATACTATTCTAGTTCGATTTTAATGTAATATTTATGTAAGATCTGTTTTATTTTATGTGGTTGAAGCATCCTCTTCACGAGGATTGGATATAAGTTTGCCTCTTGTTTCTTGGCTTAGATTATAATTATTGACGCTGAAGACGTTGTTCCTTATTAAGCCATCATCAGCAATTTTAACGTCCCACTGCTGTGGCACTGGCCTTCCTTATGGATGGTTAAGCAGAAAGGACTATATGACCCACTACGCGTGCCTATTGTGGATCGGTGGGTTTAAGAAAGCCATAAGTGATTAATCTCGCATACAACTGATTATGAGACACAATAGATATTTGATATTCCATTCTTGTCTGACCCACCGGCGGGCTCGTGCCTGTTGTCGAGTCAATTACAGGTTTCTTTATGTTATTTTTTTTTATTTACGACGGGGAGACTCTTAGCCTTCATCATACTTGATGTTAAGTATTGATAAGGCTGAAAATGGAATCGAGCTTCTCCCGGCATCCTCAATCACTGAGGAACTAGCTGTCTTATCGCTAACTGCGCGAACACAACAAAGCTGAAAACATTGATGTTGTGGCGTCACACTTAAATAAAATGGTGGTAGTTAGCAAGGTGGACTTACAACAAGTCCTACCACAAACCGAATACTGTATGTACCCTCGCTGGGAATCGTATCCGGGACCTTTGGGTCTGATACCGGTGCTTGTTACCACTAGATCACAGAGGGGGTTAAACACACAATTTGACTTCTTCATACGTCATCATCAGATTGATGACTGATAGGCTACCATCACACAAACCATAACCCTAATATCTCTGATTTCAATTACCTATGCATTACCTACCCACTTCGAAGATCCATCAGGCATATCGATATGCAAATAAATAACGATGCGTTTAGTCGGCGTTGTGCGCACAAAGGCGGCGCCGGCGCAGCCCGCGGCCAGCTTGATTGATAAATCAACGCACGCGCTTGTGCGCTTTGTGCACGCCGCGTGTCACGCTAATTTAAACTGTAATGACTTTGCAGTAAGAGGTTTGGGTGATAGTCCATTTGAGCTTTTAACACACCGACACTGCACAGAGAATTTGAAGCTTAAAAACTAAAAGAAGTTTTGCGAAATTAATTGTTTTCGCGATGTCCATTGCGTTATTGAAGCTTGTTTAAGGTGATGATGATATTCATCATTTTGTAGTTTATATCGTAGAATTGATGGTTAAACAAACTTACCTGAAGTGAAGTTTGACCGTAATTGTACAAGACGTTGCATCCGAAGAGATTTATATTCACCAGGTAGTCCACTCTTCCATGTTCGATGCCTGGTACATGGAAGAGTGGACTACCTGGTGAATATAAATCTCGAGGATGCAACGTCGAAGTACAATATGAATATTTACGTAGATATTAGTGTTATATTATTATCTAATTATAGTATTATAGCTTCGTAGTTTTCGCTGACCGTACTCGCAATTATATTATGGGGAAAAAATCTTTTCACTATTTTCATACATTTAAGATTTTCCCAAGTAAGAATTTTTATCGTACAGATTGGAATTTTTTACAATTTACTTATATATTTTTTTATTTCCTATTTTATTAATAACTACCGACGTGTTTCTGAATTTAGCAGAAAGCTCTCCAACAATAAAATAATAACGTGTAAGCAGCAAATCATCGCGTCCTCTCGGGTCGTGTGTAATCACTTTAGTGCTCCCCCTCCCCTCCCTCTGTCATTAGCCCCCCTAATCTAATTCCGATTTCATTATCCACCCCATGCTGTTTGTTGTTGTTTTGTTGTTGGTGTTCGTCAAGTGTCTCGTTTGGTGTTACTGTGAATGGGACATTTGAGTTATGTGAAGCTTTTGTTTTGCGTTTTATATTATTTGTTTGAATTAATAAAATATTTGCTTGCTAACTCTATTTGTGTAACTAATATCTGCTTTTTACTTATCGTTTTCTTTAGTAACTAAAACAAATAAGATACAATCACAGTCTATATAAATAAATAAATAAATATTCGCATACAATCACACCAATTATCTAGTCCCACGTTAAGTTTCATGAAGAACTTGTGTTATGGATACTAGATAACGGATAAACATACATATATACTATTTTTTTGTAAATACATACTTAATATACATATAAAACACCCAGACCAAGACAAATAGACATGTTCATGCACACAAATATTTGTCTTGTCCGGGGATCGAACCCGGGACCTCTGGCGCAGAAGGCGGGGTTAGTACCTCTGCGCCAAACAGGTCGTCAAATATAACTTCTAGAAGTAATATATAACTTCTTTGATTACACTGTGTTACTTATTATTAAAATCTTTATTGTACAATAAACACAAAGTAAGGTACTAAAAGGCGGACTTAATACTAAAAGTATTCTCTAACAGTCAACCTTTATGGAAACAGAGAGCAGCGAAAGCGGTACAAAATGTGATTTGTTAAAATTGATGTAACGTACATACATACTATACTATAGATACACAAATAAATAAAGTACCGTATCAACGATAAAATGAGAAAAAACATACATAGTTGATGATAAATTAACAAACCAGCCTATGCATTCAACTCATTCAAAAGAAAAGCAGGAACATTTATTTTAAAGGAATATTTGCTGGGAGATTTTCTGATTGTGTCAGGGAGTCGGCTCCAGAATCGCAAAGCATGAGAATGAAGGAGTCAGACATGTAGCCAGAACGAAAGAGTTCCATCGTGTTCCTCTTAGAAACGTAACTTAGAGCCCATTTTTAACCGACTTCAAAAAAAAGGAGGAGGTTCTCAATTCGACGAAATCTTTTTTTTTATTGTGATCCTTTGATGAGACCGTTGTCACCACTATACCATGACATCCACAACATATGATGATGATGATGATCTAAACTTGAATAAGGATCATTTAGAAACGCCCACCAGTTTAACATAACAATGATTAGGTACCTACTTTTTATGCTACCACACCTTTCGGTCATTGTTTGACCCAACTGAAAAAGTGAAAATAAGCCTTTATTCAATATTTATGATTTAAGTTTTAGTATTCACTACTTCTGCTTGTTTATAAGATAATTAGTAATAAAAAAAGAATATTTATGTTAGACCTAGAGAAAGAAAAGAAGAGATAACCGTATCGGTTATCTCTTTTTGTAGATAAATAACAAACATAAAGATGGAAGTTGGCCTGCTTTCGAAGTTTTCTTGGCAGTATCTTTCTTCGAAAGTCCTCCCGATTTGTGAACTGCCAGTAGAATCATTAGCTTTTCTTTCTTTTGTTAATAATAAATAATTTAAATGGCAAACAAATCAAAATATTAAGCTCAATAATTGTTGCCATAGCAAAAATTATTAACTTAAAATAATTATCTAACCCTATATAGATCCAAATATATATTTCGGGTAAATAAATTGCAGTAAATACTCCGGGGGGTTTGCTATAATTGCTACGCTTGTCAGGCGGGTTGGCGATCGCAGTATGGCCAAGTTTGTAGGAGACGCTGCTGCCCGTCTCCTGAAGGCTGAGTCCCTTAGTCGCCCATTACGACACCCACGGGATGAGAGGGGGTAGTGCTATTCTAATCCGACACCACACAACTAACAAACATACTTTCGGTATATTAGGATTAGAATTCTCAATTTTGAAACCTTTCATATTCTTGAACGTAGCAATACCAATCTAACTGATTTGAGAAATATCGACTTACAATTACATATTCGAAAAAGAAAAGTCATAGTTAATATCATCTGGAATTCATCCTTCGGTCCCGGGTTCGCTTCCCGGGGGTGGTAATTAGATTTGCAGTTTCCGCGCGAGAGGTCACCCTACGACATTAGTTTTCATTTGCGCTCTTATTTCATTATATTCTTATTAAGTTTGCGAAGTAATGCGAAGTGCATTGTGTGCGAGATGTATGGAACATTTTATTGTCATTCCTGTTATTTGGTTATCGGTTAATGTGTCTGCGAATTGAACCTAAGAACTTGACTGGAAGGAATAGTTTTTTTATAATTTTATTAACCTCTCAGGGATGAGTCATGAGGCGCTTTATATGTTCTACTAGCTTCCGCCCGCGGTTTCACCCGCGTGGCTCCCGTTCCCGTGGGAATATCGGGATATAAAGTATGCCTATGTTACTCTCCGTCCTTTCAACTAACTCTACGCCAAAACTCGTCTTAACAATAGTATTAACCGCCTTTGTGGTCTAGTGGTAACAACCACCGGTATCAGACACAGGGGTACCGGGTTCGATTCCCAGCGGTAAAATGCGGCCAGCGGCCAAATTGTATTCGGTTTGGTTGGTGGTATGACTTGCCCGTCTGGCTAGCTACCACCATCTTATCATATCCTGACGTTATCCTGACATTATCATAGCCTGACGCCATAACAACATTGTATTCAGCATTGTTGTGTTCAAGCAGTTCGAGATAAGATAGCCAGTTCCTCAGTGATGAGGATTCCAGGAGAGGCTCGCTTCCATCTTCGGCCTTATCAATACTTAACATCAGGTAACCCTAAAACCCTCCGGCGGGAGACCTTGTAACGAGAAGAACCGGCAAGAAACTCGTCAAGGGCTATTTTTTCTCCCTGTTTTATGTCAAATTGAAAAGTGACCTTTACATATCAGTAAGGTGAATTTCCATCACAAAAAGAAAATACTAATTATAATATTACATTTTATGGTTATCCTAACCGTAAACAATTTTCAACTCGCAAGGAAGGACTTACATTATAACATTTCTCGCATTACAAGGTTACTGTACTGCAAGTTGTGACGTACATACAGGTCAATAGTAATTTATTTTAGATGAAAATATTTAAGCTCTAAGCACAACGTTCTAAGCAGGTGAAATAGTACTCGTACATGAAAAAAAAAAAAATTTTATCGGTTGAGGATAACAGCTTCTCTAAAAGTCTGTTGCAGGCTTGGGCCCTAACATTAATGTAATTGTATTGCAATACAAACTTAATAAAACCTTGCAAATATTGATGTAGAAATAACTTGGATCTTGGAGAAGATGTAACTATTTCACACTGGTCGTGTAAGTTAATTTGAAAATTGGAGAAAAATGTAAAAAAAGACCTCATAAATTAAAAAATGTGGGCATTTAAACGTAACCAGTAAAGTATTTGTTCAAATCTTCTACAAACGATGGAACAATAATGTAATAATTTAATGATTATATTGCCTTCCGCCGACGGGTGCGGCTCGTCCGTGCGTGAAATCGGATCGGCGTCGGATCGGGCTCGCCACGCGCCCGCATCGGACACGCCTCGCGACGTCGTCGGGTCATGGGCCGTGAAACGAGATTTGAATGGTGCTGCATTGACTTTTTATGGGATGACGAATTGGTATTATTGGACACTCTTGTGATTTTCTTCTGTCTATAACTAAATCACACCAATTATCTAGCCTTAAATAATAAGTTTAATTAAGAACTTTTTTTATGGTAACAAGTTTATTATACTCACAACGGGAAATGCTAAGCTTTTGGTTTACCTGATGTTGAGTATTGTTATGGCTGAACGTGGATTTATTAACATTTTTCAGCTAATGATTTTCCAACTACTGGGTTGACCTTCGGTTCCAACAGTTATTATTATTGATGGATAACTAAAAGTAAATAAAGAGGAAGAAATAAAACATTTACTGGCCTCACAAACACAATGTGAACATGAGCATTAGAATAGACAAAAGGTCTAGGCGTCAAGAGAAGCTGTACTTAATAATTTTGAAATACTTGAAGGCAACAAATAATCTTACAAGCTGAACAGAAAGACTTATGTTTACTAAGAGTAACCATCCATAAAGATTACTTACCTCAAAATCATTTCCTCAACCTCGTCATATATCCCGGGTTTAACCCCTCACTCGATAACCACAAATCGTCCCGTACCAGGATCCCACTAATGCCTTTAATCCCAGGATTACAGAGCTCGATGATTTAATGTGACCAGCTGTCAACGCCTTAAGAACGGAATAAACTCAAACAAATTGCTTTAAAAAAACCGACCTGAAAACCGAAAAGCAAAAAAATAAGCCATTTGGATTCGGTGCCAGCCAAGGCATTCTACTTTGAAGTATTCTACTTTAATTTTTCTTGCCTTGGCTGGCACCGACTCCAAAAGGCTTATTTTTGCTTCTTAATTTTTGAAGTCGGTCACAGACCTATATCGATAAAGACGGTAAAAGTGTACCTACCCTGCGTGCCAAAAGTTTGATCCTCGGTCAAAGTTTTACGACCTAAGTCAGTCCGTTTGAGATCATTGCCATAAAAACACGCGTCACTCAACGAAAATGGTTAATTGTGCAGTGCTTTCTTGCAAGAGCTCGTCAATAACATTTACACATCACTAAATCTCGCTCGTGACGTCATCGTAGGTACGAAAAATTCGACAAGCTAGGTTCTCATACAGTTTGAAGCGCTCCTTACGTCTATCTTGATATAGGTCTGTGAAGTCAGTTTTTTTCCAAATAAATTTCTAGGAATTTGTACATAGCTTCGCGGCAGTAACAGAAATACAACTACAGATTCTCATAAGTACAATTTGTTTATTAACAGTTAACGGAAAAAAACGAATGATAGAGGCGTGATGACTGATTGATTGAAAAAAACGATATGAGTTTTTTTTTTCTATTTTTTTCGTCGGAAGATCGACTTTACTCTATCATCAATATCCATGATCTTCGGAAAACTAATACCATCAGCGAAAAATCTCTAAGCTACCTAACCAACAATTGATTGATCAGCAAAATAAACCTATTTAACCAGCAAGTACTAAGAAAGAAAGAAAAAAGGATTTTGTTGCCGTGGGGCATATCATTTTGATGGGTACATTTCACTTAGTCTGTGAAATAGGTATTTCAGTGATTTAGAATCATTTTGGATTGAAATATTTGTACTAATATGTACAAGGTAAGCCAAAGTTAAGTATCCTGTGGCCAAAGAGAGTCGCTATAGATATTTTGCTGGTGAGAATATTATAGTGCTCCTGTTGGAACTTTTATAATTCACTTATTTGTAAAAGTATAAAGTTGGTCATTAGTTATTATGTTTGATTACGACTACTTAAGCTAATACTTGCATGCCAACCTGTATAAATAAATTATTTCTTTCTTTCTTTCTTAACTACAAAATAGTTTATGCTGAAACCTCTCATTTATTTTGTCTTAGATTTAGGTGTGATTACTTTTCAAACTATTAATATTCTTATGTTTAGTAACTTTTTGTTGAAATAAGACGTTTCTTATCCCTAATTTAACTGCCCATTCGGAGCTAACAAAGCTTCAAAGCGATTACTATCGTCGTAAAATATAGTTTAGTTTTGATGATCTTCACAATTTCGGTGTTAGCTTCCTTGTAATAAATTTAACTTAATTTACGATTACTAGCGTGGGGTAATTAAATCTTCAGAATACTGTGAGGGAGAGAGACAGATGATCATTAGACAGCTACGTACGTTGTGGGCGTGGCTTACGACGCCCTGCGGCCGACTAGTGTTGTGTTGTCACATAAAAAATGTCGATGCTTTTACCGATCGTAACTCTACAGTTTTATCGATTCTCCGGGACTCGTGCTGTAGGCGGTTTACTAGTAAAACGTTGAAATCGCAACGGGGAGCTTACAAAACGTTGCTTGAAAACGAGCATTCTTTATTAGAACAAGCTTTTAATTAGAACTTAGATTTTATATTATTTATCTACCTGCTGCGAGGAATTTATTGCAGAAGTCAGGCTATTACGTGTTTGATTTAAGCTGGAATTATGTTTTTTATTGTTTTATCAATTAACTTGGCTATAGGACACGTTGTAATGGCGTTAAATGTACAAAATGCATTGATCTTAAATTAAATCTTAATATTTTTGTTTTGTGTTTGTCACTGCCAAAATAAATAAACAGTCCTATTAAGTACCATAGTTTTATATCAAAAGTTATTATTTCAAATAAAATTTATTAAGTCTAAGCTGTTACAAGCACTTATGAACGTCAAAGAAGCTAAGCCATCAGTTCACAAACCCTACGGCGGTAGACCTTGTAACGAGAAGAACCGGCAAGAAAAGGTATAGAAATACTATTAAAAATCATGCTTTGAGCAAATATATCAAACGCATTTTTGTGATTGATTTTGTGACGATTTTCTCGGACAAAACTCACGAAATTATACTTACTTATTGTATTAAAACTGTTTGTATTTGTCTGTTTGGGTAGTATAAGTATATCAACATGGAGGGTCATAATTTTCAGATTCGTCAAAATTTATAACTGACATAGTAACTTTCACATTTTTAAAAGGTATTAGATTAGGTAGTTTTTTTATAGTTGGTATTATTAAGGTAACAGGTCTACATAGTTTCTAGTATATTTTCTTGTTTAATATTTATCACATAAAAATAGCATTGTAAAATGCAAAATTAAAAAGTTATAATTAGATGGCTGTTTCATCTTAATCGATAGTCAAACATCTGTAAAGATGTTTCTTTCGAATGCGAGGATATTTCTCTCATTGATGAAGCAACGGTGGCCTACACCGTAGAACGGTGAATATACTAGAAAAATTCGACGTGTCCTCATAGGTCTCTGTTGCATAATTGGTTAGTGCATTGGGCCGGACTCCCAAGGATGCGGGTTCGAATCCCGTCAGGGCGACATGAGACTAGTTGCTTTTTTCTAGTATATTTTCTTGTTTAATATTTATCACATAGGTCTACCTAGTAATCAAATAATGTGAAAGTTGACTGTTTTATAGCCGTGTACCTGATGAAGACATTTAACTCCCTGTTTAATCGTTATATTCCTTTTGGATAGTTAAAACATAAATGTGCAAAGATAATAATTACAATTTGTAAAATCTTAAATCGCTGATCAGTCCGGTTTACGAATAACTGAAAATACCTTTTACAAGTTTGAAATTACTCATTTAACATAGAGTATACTTTTATTGGAGAAATATATATGTGATTAACGCATTTAGTACTTCCTTATCCTTAATATTATAAATGCGAAAGTATGTCAGTTTTACCGCCTTAAACTCGTCTTAACCGCCTCTGTGGTCTAGTGGTCCAACCACCGGTATCAGGCCCAGGGGTCCCGGGTTAGATTCCCAGCGGGGGTACATATTGTATTCGTTGTAAGTCCGCTTGACTAGCTACCACCATCTTATCTAAGTCTGACGCCATAACAACAACGTTTTCAGCATTGTTGTGTTCCGGCAGTTAGAGACAAGATAGCCAGTTCGTCAGTGATTGAGGATACCGGGAGAGGCTCGCTTCCATCTTCAGCCTTATCAATACTTACCATCAAGTATGATGAAGGCTAAGAGTCTTCCCGTCGTTCATAAAAAAAAAGACAGTTTATTCGTTTGTTTGTTAACTCTTTTACGCAAAAACTACTGAACGGATTTGGATAAAGCTTGGCACGCAGATAGCCTGGATTAACATATAGTCTTTTTTTATCCCGATATTCCCACGGGAACAGGAAACACGCGGGTGAAATTGTGGGCGGCCGCTAGTATCGTATTATTTATTTATTTTATTTATTTATTTAATGATTGGAAGACCAACACCGAGTAGACAGAGTTGATTTTTGACATAAAAACAGTCAGGCAATAATAGGACTTCACGTATTTTAAATGGTTAAGTGTGGACAATAAGATGCTCTTGGAAAACTTAATCTAAAACTATTACAAACTAAGACAGTGCCTATAATGTGATTAGTTAAAGTTACTTAAATTGACATTTACTTAAATAATTCTTCAAATAATAAACGCCTCGCAATTGCTAAACTAGAGTGATATATATCAAGATTTTTAGATTTACACAAGTTATTAAGACTTTTGCTTGCTCGCAGCTGGAAGGAGTTTTGGCGGTAGTTTAAAATAGTACCTTAACTTCAACAGTTAATTATTTCGCATTCGTTAGCATCCTGTATCAGAGCATAAATTGTATTGTAAATTTTTCTTAAGATCTACATATTGATAATAAACAAAAATAACTAGTAGGTACCTATCTTCTTAGTCACATGAATAAGTGACGATATTTTATAAATGTTTAATAGGGATAGCTTCAGAAAACTAATAGGATTTCGGAGAGGGATAGGAGTATTATTTTACACATTAAGGATAAGTTCTGAATAGCTTATTTGTCAGTGGTGAAACCTATCCTTAAGCTTCTGAATGTTACTCAATTATCTATGTGAACATTTCAGTTAAACATTTAATAAGGCGGTCCAGAAAAAAAATGATACTTATAATAAATTTTAAATAAAAAAAATATTGGAAAAAATTGGGGATCGCACCCACGACCTTTGGAAATCCGGTCCAATGCTCTCCAATTTCCAAAGGTCGTGGGTTCGATTCCCATCTGAGAATTCACTTGTGGCTGAGTTAATTTTTTCCAATATTTTTCTATTTAAAATTTATCATAAGTATAAAAATAGCATAGAAAAATTAAAAAATCATACGACAGATTTTTTTAAGAAGGTAACAAAAAGGAAATTAAAATCAATTATAATTCATCATTGTTAATATTTTCACTAAGTTGGGGAACAAAGCTATCGAAACGTCGATAGTTGGTGCGCCGGCGCCGCGCACATTACGTCGGGTCTGGTGCGCTAATCTGCTGCGTCTGAGCATAGGAACTAGCGGAGGTGAGCTGAAGCGATTTCGGCTAACTAGTTTTAGCCGCTTGTTTTACAACTGGAGGTTGCCTTGGGTGATATAAATATAAATTTTTCGTACTTGAAAAATTGAGTGGAAATACATTACCTAACAAATAGAAAAACGGCCTATTTCGCGGCTCGGCTCTGGGTCCAATTTTGTTACGAGACAACGAAACTAAACCTAAATACTTAACTACTTCGCCGCATACATAGCATGGTACTTGCCTGAAATTCACTGAAACTATTTTTGAAGTGTCAAGGAAAATTTTAGACGTCACAGTTGATGCGTCGGCCGGCGCCGTGCGCATTATGTCGGGTCTGGTGCGCTAATGCGCTGCGTCTGAGCATAGGAATTGGCGGAATGACAACTCATTCCGCTCATTCCGCTTCAGCTGCTGGAGCGGTTTCAGCAGAAAAAGGTAAATCAAGGTTTGTTAGTCAAGTGACGACGTCCTTGTCTCAATTTCAGTTGTGATGAGGACTATTGTTTAAGAACTCTTTCCTAAATAACGGTGGAACTCTTTCTGATTCCTGGAATACAATTATATCACAGAAACGAAAATGTCCATATTTGATGTGCCGGCGACGCGTATATTACGTCGGGTCTGGTGCGCTAATCCGCAGCGTCTGAGCATAGAAACCGGCGGAATGAGTTGTGAGCTGCAGCGGTTTTGGCATAAAAAAACATCTTTTTCTGTTAATTAAGGGTCCTGGGTCAGGCATTGCCTTTTAAAATGTCAATGCGGTGTCACACAAGTCCCGCACAACAAAACATTGCATTACGAGGTGTGTCTCAAGCACAAGAACTTATAGGTAACTATGAACTAACGCGGCTTGGGCGTGACTCGGACGGGTATCCTGATATCTTCATTCGTCGCAACCAATTTTTTTAAACATTTTGTCTCACTCTCCTCAACTATGTTTTGGTGAGCTTCAGTTTCTGAGCAGTTATGCTAAAAATGTCTGTAGGGTGAAGTATCACTAGTTGTGATGTGGTGATGATGCTGGTGAAAATGTGTGTCCGGCAAGGTGATTTCACTCCACATCTTTTTTATTATTAGAACCTTATTCAAGCCTATATAGGCAGTAAGCATCTCGTGACTTGGGCGTCTACTCTGATATCTTGATTAGCGACCGCTTTGTTTGGCCCGACCTTTGTCTCCGCTTATCGCCCGCCGCGTTTCACGGATGAACGTAGGCCCGTGGCCTTACGACTGACTGGATATCATCGCACCACTCAGCCACGTTTGACGAGCTAGATGGCGCTGTGGTAGCAACTATACCTACGTTGTTGTGGGTCCGTTCCTTACTCGGAACTAGTATTTATGTGGTGAATATTTATTTCTCCACTGTATGGATGTTACACAAGTGGAATTGGTTAACGAAATGTGAGGGAAACAACGACGGTACAACAACTCACACCCAAGCCAAGACAAAAATGTAGAAAACCAAGATTTTCTTTGTTGACATAATCAGAAATCAAACCCTGCTCCGACCAAGACCTCAAATATTGCAATACTTTGCAATCAGTTGGCGATCCATATCCATACACAGGTACATACGGTATCACTACTTGGCTCTATCCTGGCACAGCGACATTATCAATATTTTGCCTATTATATTTATTTCCAACATTTAAAGAAAAACCACTTTAACTTAAGGCGTGCTAACGCAATCTGTTTATAAGGCAGCGTCTCGCCGCCTCTTTTTCGCGCGCTAAAAAGGCGCAAAAACGCCCTATTACGTGCACACGCTCGCGGCGCGCACAAAGAGACGCACGTGAAAAGGCTCTTGTCGGTAAAGTCGGGGTTACGATGACAGCGAGTTCCATACTATTATCTTTCACAGTCTATACATCTTTTAAGTTATGCCGTGCCATAAAGTACGTAGGCAGCAGCGGCCGCGGGTGCCCAGAGAGACCACTCACTCAAAACAAAGCGCTATCCCAAGCAAAGACTAATCCGAACAAAATACCATTTCAAACAAGCATACAACGACGTTACACAGACATTCTCACGCAGAATTCACTCGCAACGACACGTGTTGTCAACAACAAGACAACTTTAAAAGAGTTTCAAAGTGTCGATGAAATTCCATAATTTCTCAAATAAAACAGAGTCAATTACAAAAGCAACCCAGTGTTTCAGACAAGTTTTTCATAAAAAACTATTAGACCTATAGGGTTAGTTTTAGCACCGACATGTAAGTTCTGGAAAGCTTATCTGAAAAATATGTGAAATTATCAGCCAGATAAGCTATCAAGAACTTATCAGTTGGTGATGAAACCGACCCTTGGCCTTACTTTCTAACTCTTCACACATTCTTAGTGCAAATGAAGAATTTGAAAGTCGCTGTGTTAAAGACTCTACCTTCCCCCAATTCTTCAAACTTTAAAGGGCCCAGAAACAATGCGGAGTAAAGTCTTTTGAAGCGCAGCCCGTCTTAAGCCCATCCACCATTGTTGGCCTTTTGCCCAAATGCAGTAATGTAATATCTCATTGTGCCCTAATCCCCGAGATCATCTATCGAGTAATCTTAGATTTGTTATTTGCAAGTTTCGAGTGGGATATTGTTCGCCGGAGTGTTTATATTGCAACTTTATTATACTTGCTATTATTCATATCGATTATTGTTATCGTTTTTTCGCTCGATGGAGATTCGCTTTTATATTAACTTACTACACATTTCAAAGAAAACACATCTTTGTCAATATTTGCAGGTTTAAAGTTTGTGAATTTCATCATGATTTCTCGTTTATTATATTAGACTTCTTTCTTTCTTTCTTACATTTGTAAATAAATTTATTTCGCAATCTGAGCTATCATCATATTTTATTACTGCCAACATCTAGAAATATGCACCAGTTAACTATAGTGTACAAGTTGCACAACAAATCGAGTCAAATAAAAACGCAATAACAAAAAAGAGTTATCTAAAAAAGTATCTCTTTGATGAACAGCCATTATGTTTATTGATGCTCAACAACCGCTAAGCACCGTTGTCCTTTTGTGTATCTGTTCATCATAATCCCCCGCCCATACTGTGTCTCCTGACGCGGCGTTGACACGCATTGTAGTACTTGCGCCCGCGCCGATCGTATCGCACTATAATGATCTACAATCCTTTTTGTCAACCCTACCATAAATGACAGCAAAAAGGCCCTTTCGTTAAAAACCATTGCGTATTTTGAACAGTTTCCTTAAATCCAGTTTTTATTTTCGATCGAAAAAGTTTACTAAATTCGGCCTTTTTCGGAGCCGGAGGATTTAAAAAGCATCTTGGAGTTTACTTTTTGTGACTTTAACAAAACTCAACATCAGAAATGCATTTGTAAAATCGTTATTGCTTCGCAAAGCTCACATTTCTAAATGCCAAGGATGTCCTTTAATATTAAATGTTGCATCCTTTTTCCAATAACGCAAACGAGACGGATGACGATCCATATTGGAGAATATGGCAGCGTTAATGACAAACCTTTGTCTGATCAATCCCACTAATTTAATAAACTATAGCTCCACAACAACGGAGTCGACGACATCCGAGAGCGAGGGCATAAAAATGTCGGGTCGTGTCCAATCAATCTTGCTCCTCTACCTGCGCGCGATCGGACCCCAGAGATAACCCTTCTTCAATGCGTAATACCATTAAAACAACGGTGACAATCCAACCAAAAAATAATTTTCAACAGCTCTTTATCTGCCAGGTACCTCCACTCCCATCTCTAACACTACTCATTTAAGGTCAACTTTGCATCGACCGCTATAATTTTATGTCCGATGATTAAAAATGTGAGATGATGATCATTGCGGGGGCTCCCACTGCGAAGGTTTGTTTAACTTCTTTGTTTTTCTGGATTCCTGGTCGTGGGTCCGTTTTAATTAATGCCCATCACGTATTTTTTTCGATGTTGGTTTTTCTGTATTTGTTTTATTTTATTGTTGTTTTTTTTCCTTGTCGCTTTATCTCGAGTTTTTTGAAATATGTCCGTGGGTCGGTGTGTGATGCGATATCTCGATGTCTCGCTATTGTTTTCGATTTGATATATTTATGCGTCGTGTTCCCGGGAGTGGTGTCCGCGTGTATTTTTTGTGTCCCCGGTGAGTGGTCGGTGACGCGATGCCATGGATCATCGATTGTTCCTGCGCGCCGACTGTTGATGTAATTTATGTGTGTAGACGGAATTTAAAATGGCTAGGAAAGTGACAGTTGTCTCCTGCTGTCGTCCCTGGGACATTAGCATTTTTATGCCCCCGCGAACTGTTTGGAAATATTCCTAATATTCGATGTCGTTACGATAGGCCGCGGGGTGCTATCATCAAATGTTCAAATTGACAGTAATTAAAATGAAAGTCGGGGACTTAAGATGTACCCGTTGTCAGGGCTGTATATCAAGAGGACATAAAATAGTACCATAAAACTCGGTGTCGCGGCCGTCGCAGCACATGTATAGATAAACGGGCTCCAATTATAGTAATTAAGTTATTTATTACGTGGTTTATCGAAAACGTGTAAGGTTTAGATAAAACTTGAGAGAATCTCTATCGGGAGTTAGTTAGCGCGTCGAATTTAGATAAAACCGTTTTGGTCGTGTAGATGTTCTCGTGCACAGTTTAGCCGGGCGTGGGACGCCGTGTCTATGGATTCTTCGAAATTACTGGCCACTAGGTGTCTTACAAAGCGTAGATTTCGTATAGGAATTACCTTATTAAAGGGCGTTCGAAGAAATACATGCATTGAAATGTACAAACATCAAACGCTTTGCTGGAAATGAAAAGGCCGATCGGTGCGAGCTTACTTGCGCAATTTACTGCAATGTTTTGCAGCCGTTCGGAGTCTTGTGCAATGTCTAAGTTGCGACGAGTTTTGTTGGTGCTTCTCTATTCTACATTTTGACATCAAACTATTTTCCGAATGATCGTATTCCTGTTTGCAGTAATCATAATATACTGTTCCTTTTTTAGCTGTTAGAATACGAGTTCTATAATGCAGATTATTATGTTTATTTGTGCTTATTGTATCATGGTGTTTTGTTTGTAGATCTGTAAGGATTGTAAAAACGCCTACCGCCGGGCTTTCCAAACCGATGACCTAATAATAAAAAAAAATCTTCAAGTATATAACAAGAAAATTATTATCT
Organism: Chrysoteuchia culmella; assembly: GCA_910589605.1. Classification (NCBI taxonomy): domain Eukaryota; kingdom Metazoa; phylum Arthropoda; class Insecta; order Lepidoptera; family Crambidae; genus Chrysoteuchia; species Chrysoteuchia culmella. The sequence continues at coordinate 22,668,528 of OU342652.1, read as the reverse complement.
TTCATGCCATGTTTCATCATCCGTACGCAAGTTCGGAATAGATTATGTGGGAGATAAATTGTCAGTTGTAATATAAAAATATGCCAAATAATCTGCCAAATAAGCTATCTAGAACTTATATTTCGATTATGATTATAATGAAACAGGCCCTTTCAGGCCCCAGAATAGGAGACACAATAGATATTCCATTGTTCTCTGGACACCGGTGTCCGGTTCGGATTTAATGAATTTATATATATGTACATATTTTCGCCCCAAAATACAGTTTTACTACCTACTTGGTATTTACTAAAAATCTCAAAACTGGGGATTCCTAGATGAGTACCAAATTCTAAAAGTAAAAGGTCAAAGACTGTAAAGTTACTTTCTTCCAAAACATTAACACTAAAATCGGAACGTGTTATTTGTTAACCCTATGTCAAACAGACCTGTTCGACATAGGGCTGGTTTCACTACCGTCAGATAAGTTCTGGATAGCTTATATGGCAGATAATTTGACATGTTTTTCTATAACAACTGTCATATTATCTTCTAGATAAACTATAAAAACCGGTCCTTAGGGTTGCTTCTTAAAAGTCAGTAACATAAAAACCGGGTCATTTTATGTGTTAACCCTACGTCAAAGTAACCTCTCGCGATCCTTAGTATCCTCGTTGTAATGTATCCTTTTTATCTTTCCAGGTAAGTGACGAAACCCGATCTGTGCGTACGCGCACTTTATGCCCGCGCGGTACGATCGAGATAACGCCGCACGCAGCTTTGCTCCTTTTGAGAAAAGTATCGGTGACAACTGACAAGGTAGGTTGTTGTAGAAATGTTGGGGGTTTCGTTGATGCTATGTGATGTTGATCAAATGTATAATTTGGATTGAGGTACCGTTTAAAGTTTGTTACTTTATTATTTCGAATAGAGACTGAATTGGGTAATAAAGAACGTTGAAATTCACTTGACGTTTACGGCGGCTTAGTTTTCAGACAATTTTGAAACTATAGCAAAGTTTGAGATTTATTTCGTCAATATGTACTTTAAAAAAGCCGTCAAAGCTGTCAATGTGCTTTGACAATTAATATTTTATTTTGGGTTTAGGTATTGTTTATTAGTTTTCGTTATAGAGCTTTAGAGTATTTTGATTTTTAATGGAGACTGCATACGGTATTAATAATAAAGAAGCGTAAATTCACTAGACGCTGTAGTTTTTTTTTTAATTGAAAACTGGCTTATTTTCGAGAAATTTTTTTAAACTATAGTAAAATTTTATAAATTTATTTCTTAAATAGATAGTTTACGCGCGTACGATAGAGATTACGACGACGCGCACAGCTTTGCTCCTTTTGGGAAGTATCGGTGACAAGGTAGTGTTCTGGGTTGAGCAGAAATGTTGGGAGGTTGAGAGGAGTTTAGTGAAAGCTATGATGTTGGTCTGAAGTGAAAAGTTATAAAGTTGGTACAGATGAATTAAATAAATAAATATTTCCTTACAATCACATCAATTATCTAGCCCACGTTAAGTATCGTGAAGAACTTGTGTTATGTATACTAGATAACGGATAAATATACTTATACACTTTTTTTTGTAAATACATACATAATATACATATTAAACACCCAGACCAAGACAAATAGACAAGTTCATGCACACAAATATTTGTCTTGTCCGGGTATCGAACCCGGGACCTCTGGCGCAAAAGGCGGGGTTAGTACCACTGCGCCAAACAGTTGGTCAATTTAGAATAAATGAAACTTAATATCCACTGTCGGGAAGTGAAATTAAGCTGCTGCAGAGTTTTTAACTACATATCATCTACCTTGAAATATGGGAACTGTAAAGATGGGAACATTAAAATTTATTTAGATTTATTGTCATTCATACTCGACTTTGACTGCAGCTGCAGACCATGGACTTTCTCTACACGAAATCAAAATATTAATTTAATATTTTCATCAATAAGTTTAATAATAATTTCATCAATTTTGTTCTTATGGTCATTGCGTGGAATGGAAACGTAACATACAATGTTATTCTCGTATTGATTATAAATTAATAAAAAACATAAATAATAAAATACAAGTACACCCCACCTTTCGTCTTCTCATTCCCAAAGTAACGTAAGCCCTCTTCACAAGTTTGTAGCGTAACATAGTGTTATTTGTATACAAATTTATATGTCTGTCCGTCCGTCTCGTGTTACGACTCCCCCGGGCACCGAACCCCGACCCTCTAAATAATGCACCCGTGGAATCCACCGAGCATATTTTTGGATCTAATCTGGAAGTTTTGTGAGGATATTAAATTTCCATCATGAATGTTCGTAATTAGACTTGTCAGGGGAAAATTTACTGTAATTATACTGCTAATATTAAATTTCAGCAAATCGATGTTGAAAAAAAAATGTCTGGGTACCGATAACTTTTAATTAAATATGTTCTGTCAAATCCAACTTCATAAATGATTGATAATAATGATAGATGATAAAATGTCTAAACTTAGTTTTAAAAACGAAATAAAAACTAAGATTTTAGAAAACTGTAATAACAGGTAATATTATATTGTATCACTTAGTTTAACTAACACATTATTATACCAAAGTAAGCACATAAAATAATTAAGTAATTTGTACTCAAGTGTTCTCAATCATTTAGAACACTTAGTACAAATTAAAAATATTTGCTAAGATGAAGAACATCCCAAACTGTATTTCGGTAAAATTAATTTGCACTTAACTAATTAACTCTCTCAATTAATTTGCTATTTCATTATCTAATTATATTTTATTTGAGTTTGTAATAATGTTGTCTTTTTTCATAGCTATGGAAATGGAAATCTGTAATTGGCTTTATTTGAGACCTATATGTAATAATTTAATGTGTACCTATTGCGGCTGTTGGTTTTCTGAATAAAGTAAATAAATAAAATAAATAAATACAAGTACCGGTAAAGTAAGTTGGTAATGTTAAAGTTGAAACCAGAAAAAAAATAACACAGTCTGCTCAGATGGACGGAGGAGACTTGTTTAAAATTTCTCTTATCAAACAGCATTGTCAATATTAAATATTTTATAAAATTTTTACTATAAACAATACGCAAGTCAATGACTGTGGACAGTGAAACTGGAAAAAGTATACCAGTGGAACAGATTTAACATGGTAGCAGTGTCTTTGATGTCATTATATTTTTTGCTGAAGTACCATTAAACATATGTTTTATTATCTAAACGCACACATCAGTTGACTATTAAAGTAATGATAAACTACTTAAATAGGACGAATATTTTAATTACACATTAGACTCGTTATGGATTATGGTCTTAGTTCCATTTAACGTTATTAGACTGGGAGTTGGGTGACAAACGAATCACATCACACCACAGAAACAATAAATTAACTTTTCGAGGGTTGACTTATAAGTAGCCAGCGACAACAGCAGCTGAAAAGGTGCTGAAACGTCGGGAAAACCAAAAAAACTTAAAACCACTAAATTGCCGGTATTAAACAGTGTGCATTGAAATCCGTAAAAGTTTTTTTATTTCAATCACATCAGTTTAAATATAAATAAAGAAAAACTTCATAAACAGGACGAATATTTTAATTATACATTTACCTCAGTATAAATTAACTATTTAACTGATGATGATGACAAACTTCTTAAACAGAACGAATATTTTGATTATACATAAACTCTTGATGAATTATGACCGTAAGCTTCATAATAAACGTTATAGACCGGGAGCTGGGTGACAAACCAATTAACTCGTGATGCATTGCTGTTTCGCGGACATCTGCGCTATTCTGAAGTCATTTGTAAACTGCAATCTCAGCCCGACAAGCCCATTGGGTCGGAAAATTGAAACAAGGGCCAGGATCTTACATGAATGTACTAGTATACTATAGTCTCTATTGTAAGAGCATAAGTTTTAAAATGGCTTTTTTGTGATGTGAGAGATTTGGATCCTCAGGCCGTCCCATGCGATTTTAAGGATTAGAGTATAGCTATTGAAATTCAATAGTATTTTCGACTATGGTGAAACGGGGGAGTAATAATTATGTTTACTTTTATTCCTTTCAGCTCATAATGTCAACTTCTCATAATGTCAACCGGACAAAAAATGCACATTTCTTATAACGTCAACTTCTTAGAATGTCAACTTCGCAAAAAGACACCTTCTCGAAATGTCCACTTCTCACAATGACAACTTCGCATTTGGTCAACTTCTCATAAAGTCGACTCTTAAATGATATATTCGCAAAATGACAACTCTTCGTAATTTGTACTTTAAATGGCTAATAAAAAAGAAAACCATGGTTTTACATTACTTTCTTACTTATTTTGCTAATCGATTTTCTAAAAAATCGTGGTTAAAGTCGGGGGATATCATAGTATTATTTGGGTATTATTACTTCAAAATTTGTATAATCAACCAACTATCTATAATTATGTAAATGCGATGTATCAATACATAATACATATAAATAATTCCAAAATAATTTCAAAAACCAAACTTCACTCCGTGCCCGTGCCGTATCCAAAAATTTTTTTTTTATTTAAACAAAAAGGCACAAAAAATGTTTTTATATCCAAAAACTATGAAAAATGCAGATTTTCATTTTGCAGTGCAATTAAATAAATATTTATTTTTATTTAAATAAAAAAAGTCGCAAAAATATAAATTTAAAAAAAAATATGAAAGGTTGAGATTTTCATTCTGCAGTTCAATTAAATATTTCGTCGAAGACGTCGTGACATAATTTTTGATAGAAAATATAATAAATATTTAATTGAACTGCAGAATGAAAATCTTAACAATTTTTAAAATTTTATTTTTATCACCTACATATTAATAATACCCACATAATACTATGATATCCCCCGAATTTAACCACGATTTATTAGAATATCTATTAGCAAAATAAGTAAGAAAGTAATGTAAAACCATGGTTTTCTTTTTTATTAGTCATTTAAAGTACAAATTACGAAGAGTTGTCATTTTGCGAATACATCATTTAAGAGTCGACTTTATGAGAAGTTGACCAAATGCGAAGTTGTCATTGTGAGAAGTGGACATTTCGAGAAGTTGTCTTTTTGCGAAGTTGACATTTTAAGAAGTTGACGTTATAAGAAATGTGCATTTTTTGTCCGGTTGACATTATGAGAAGTTGACATTATGAGCTGAAAGGCTTTTATTACTTGAGTAGTTCTGTATCTCGTATTTTACGGCAAAAACAAATAATCTGACTAAACTTAAGAAAGTGTGGTAGCCCAAAAATATATTGTGCTTATAGGCAGTACGCGCCTTACGTATAAACGTCGAAAAAGTTCTTGATAGTTTATGATTTTGTAATTTTTGCATTTTTCAATGCTATTTTTATACTTATGGTAAATTTTAAATAGAAAAATATTGGAAAAAATTAACTCGGCCACAAGTGAATTCTCAGACGGGAATCGAACCCGCGACCTTTGGAAAGAGCATTGGACCGGATTTCCAAAGGTCGCGGGTTCGATTCCCGTCTGAGAATTCACTTGTGGCCGAGTTAATTTTTTCCAATATTTTTCTTGATAGTTTGTCTGTATGTGTGTTATTTATTACGCAGAAACTATGGTTTTATAAAATTTTGGATATTGATTGATATCTTACTCCTCGAGTGATCATGAGATCATTTTATTGCACTAAAAATTCCCTTGGAAAATTTCATGTAGACGATTCCGCGGGCGGCCGCTAATATAAAACTGAACATCAATGAAATTTTGCAGTTTTTGCATTACTCAGAAAACCTTCTTAGCAAATTGCAGTACTATAATAAATCACGATGTTCTTTGATCTAAAAAAAAAACAAAACTTTTTATGCCCCTCGCAGATAGTCCCTTAAGAGCAGAGAAAATTGCAACACGATCGTCATTTGAAAAATAATGATTTCATCAAACACTAATCCGAAAGCTTTCATGTGGATTACACGTTTACAACCAAAGAATATTGTAGCAAATGAAAATACACATGCGAAAGTGAACCTTCGTTATTTGCAGTAAGGTACACTAGGGCATCTGCAAATGCAAAAATACTTTATCACCCTCCTTTTCTATCAAACCACGATTGTCTACGTTGTCTACAAACAAAAATGCACTTTAAACCGTTGATTTACAACACACTTTTATAAGCTATCCCATCTGCTCAGGGCTCTATCCAAGTCCTATTTTGATCGGAAGTTTATCTTTATTTCAAGCGCGTAAAAGTGCATTTTCGAGTGGTTTTTCTTTAGGGTATGAACACACTTGCGCGCTGGTGCGTCATTTCGATACATTAGGCGTGTGATTTATACGCGGGAAACGCTGGAGTCAAAACATGCAGGGTGCTCTTACTACACGGCCTCCTCTAGGGCTGTCAAAACCATTTTGGATTGGCATTGAACGTCACATTCGAAATATACTATGAATGAAATTGAATATAATTATGTAACTTTATTAAACCTGGTGTAAAAATCGAATGGGAATAATCTTTAACAATTAAAAGAAAACGAATGTGCAATGCTAAGTTTGACAAATAAAAATAGCATAATGACACTCGTATTTGCAATATTTCACTATCTTAATACTACTTACTAACAAATTCTATGGACATCTGTCTAAATTAAACAAATAAATAAAAATAAATAAAAAAATACTGTTGAATAAATAAAGAAAAGCTGATATTGTTCTCTATTTATTTTAGTTTTATCTAAACACGCACAATCGCTTTTGGATGTCACAGCAGAGAGGACACGTTAAAGAAGAGCAAGTGTAAAGAGACGCGTAATTCAAAAAAAGATACTCAACAAAAAAAACAAACTTTTAGTAGAGATGTTTAAATACCTTTACACAGAGACGCTGAAAATTCAAAAGGAAAACACATGAAAAGTTCACATTTGAACTTACATACATAAAGTCGCCAGTTATAAAATAACACGTAAGTACATTAAATATGGCAAGAGTTGTAAAATGCTTGGCAGCCCTGCCATCATTTGGCAAATGGCGAGAGCTCAGGTCTCCAGAGACTCGGCTCATCCCGCGGCTCCTCTCCAAATTACTATAAGCGGATACAGCTTTTTGTCACTGTGAGATACTTTCTTATCTGATACTCCATCTGTGACTGACACAGGTGGTTGCGTTTTTATTTACCTGAATATTAAAAAAAAAATAGAAACCTACGTCAACCTTTTTGTTTTTCTGTTTTGTAGGATTTGTGTTTAGATTTTTTCGCGATTTGAGTAGTTTCGTCGCCTTTCGTTTCCCAGTGGGATTTCTATTCTTACCAATATGAGATAGCTATTTGGTTTTTATGCAGATATATTTTTATAAATTTATATTTCCTGCCAAAACGGAAATGGTTTTAACTGAAAAGTACGTAAAAATTATTATATTGCAATAAGTTTTGATAGTATACAGTAAACAGTTTTCTTGAAATTAAACGTCAAAATATATTTCCTTATTTTTTTTTTATTTATATGGTAAATATCCTACTAATATTATGAATGCAAAAGTATGTCAGTTTGTTTGTTTGTTCCTCTTTCGCGTCTAAACGGTTGAACGGATTTGGATGAAATTTGGTATGTAGGGACTTCAAGTAGTGATCTAACACTTAGGCTACTTTTTATCCCGATATTCCCACGGGAACGGGAACCACGCGGGTGAAACCGCGGGCGGCCGCTAATTAAGTATAATTTAAACGGACCAGTAGGAAATCTAAAAGTAACATGCGTGCCAATTAACTGTATCACGTACGATTTCCATCAATAATTATTATGATTTTAATTTATGTAAACACATCCTCAAAAAGTTTACGTCGTTCACGAATCTAATGATATAATTAAGTACTTATAACACTTGAAAGTAACTATTTAAGTAGTAATCTGTGACTCGAGTTACTTTTAAAGACGCACATACAATTTTCCCACACATAAACTTGGATATGGTGTTTAATTTATGCTGATTAAGATTAGAGAAAGTATGTTGCGTTGGCACAGCCGCAGCCGGCCAGGCTGGCAATTGATTATTAATACTAGATCGCCAGCCCGTCTGTCACAGAAGAGCTGGAGGCTTCTACATGCTAATTTTATGTGGGAATCTGTAGCTATGCCCATTATAAAAAAAAAAAATGCAAAAAAAAAAATTTTTGTACAACTTATTTATTCAAAAAAGGAAATTGGTTTTTTTTTTGCATTATTCAATGCTATTTTTATACTTATGATAAATTTTAACTAGAAATATATTGGAAAAATCAACTGTGTGAAAATGAATCATCTGAGAATTGACTTGTGGCTGAGTTGATTTTTTCCAATATTTTTCTATATAAAATTTATAATAAGTAAATAACTTTTTGGAGAACACTGATGCTCAAAGTAAGTTGATCAAAAAGTTTAGGTAATATAAAGAAATTAACAAAAAGTAAACAATGTCTATTAATGTTATGAATGCAAAAGTAACACTCTCTGTAAATTAGGTACCTTCCATTGAATAAACTTGACATACATATATATTAGGTATTCGAGAAGGACATATACTAGTTTGGTTGCAAAAAATTGTAGTGACATAAGAAGCGCAAATTATTATTATTCCACTGATACTATTGAACTTTTACATCCTATTGCAATCTGTCATAATTAAAAAAGGGTTCTTATTGCACACTACGACGTTTTATCAGGGGCTGCGGGGGTTAATCTCGAGAGTAATTTTATTGCGAACAGCGTAGGGTTAACGTGGTTCAACACTAAATCGCGTTTCGTGTTTGTAATTTGTTTTTGGGAAGTTGTTTTGGGGTGCACTTTACAACCCTTCCGTTTTATGTTGCTCTAGTGCTTCTTTGTTATTCAATTTAGTACTTTCTTAGTTCAAGATTTAATAATTGTTATGCTTTAAAGGTAGTATTAGTACTTTCACATTTTCTTTTCGTTATAATTAATTGTGTTATGTATTCCATTACAGCCAACATTATTGTGTTTACCTCTGCAACGGAAATTAATTTTTATTAAAGACACCGGTGTAATCTTGAGGGCACGGTTTTCTTCGATATTTTTATCTAAGTATAAAATCATTTTCTAAATACAGGCTACTTTAACGATAATGTCAACGTAAGGGCTTTTAAAGTGCCACCCTCGTACCTAATGAGCCGTCGGTTATTAAACAATTACCATTGGAACGCCCGCACCTGGCCCCGGTACAAGGATACTATATTCTATTAATAAGTTAACAGTGCAGACGCGCCTTTAATGGTCCACTTCCATTAGGACGAGTAGTAAATTACAGCTTCTGTGCAGCTCTGCACTCCTGGTACTTTACTGTGACAACTTTTATGTTTTCCTCAAAGCAGCACTTCGTTTTTTTTCTTTTAAGCCTTAATCGTTTTGAATTTCCTGGTAATAATAACTTACAACAATTTAAATAAGGAATTAAAAAAAATAACTCAAAATAGCACTGCTAGGAATTCAATTGAATACACATATTCCTTCATTGACATAAAGGTTAATTAAAGGCTTATTTATGCCTTAATGGAAGTTATAGCCCATATAAGGCCAGTTGATGCGTTAACACATCCTTTTTTATAATACTACCAATGCCCATTCATCAACTGATCACTTGGCAAACACTGCCCATTATTATCATCATAAACTTTCCTTCCCGCCACACTTGAGACATTTACGTCTTTATAGACAAAGAACACAGCTGATTCCAACTCGGATTCAATTATAAACCATCATATTTCACGGCAGTGTCGTCTTAAAACCGCAACGTAAAAAAAAATAACGAATATTAAATTCAATACACTCTGTGCTCCTATTTTCGTCTACCCATGAATTGATTTTTTTATGGGACGCGCGTGAGAGAGTGTCATTTATTTTTATTAGCTGCAACCTCCAAGAAAGTTTTGTAAAAGTAGGAGCATGCTGTTTAAAAAATGAATGTTTATCGTCATTGCAATGCAACTATTATGGCAAGTTAAATTGCTTAATCAATAGACCTGACAATGTATTATTTAAAGTTTCCTGCTTCTTTCCATTCTCTAGCGCTTTATTACGTTATTTTGTTTTAACGCGTTAAATAACCTTTGGACCGCCACTACGTTGATTACGATATCGGTGAAAAGAATTTTTATTGTTTGAAAGTAGTGTAATATATTGGGAGGGCAGTGTGATATTCGCGTTAAGAATTTATGCTCGTTTCGCGTGAACAAGCGTGATAAAAGAAAGTTTTGTTTCTATAAATTTGAACTATGTTGGAAATGCTGTAAACAGCTGGCGTTTCACCGCGCGTGTGTGCATTATTATTTTCTATAGAATAGCTTAAGAACCCTTAGCTGAAGAGTACTCTTAACTTTTGTAGATTTTCCCGCATTTATTTGTATAAAAGTTATTGCTGATTTAAATACAGAAGATTCTAAATTAATGACTAGGTTTAAGTGATTCAAATGTTTTAATTAAAATACACCGAATAGATTCGGAAATGAATTTACAGTTATAATTCCTTAATTAATGAACGGATATTAATGTTCCAAAACAGCTTTATTTGATTAATTAATGATTCGTGCAATTAATATAAATTTTAAGTTTTTTCTTGGAAGCGAAGAAGCTTTTTCTCACACTGCTATGGATATTATTAAAATTCAAACAATGTGGTCTAAACGCGTAAACAAAATATAATAAAGATTAACGACCACCGATTAGATAGAAATGTAAAGTTATTGAATATTGGATATCTTTCCCACAGTGTAAGACATAGCAGTACGACTATTTGTTCATGCTTTCTAGCCGCCCAATATACAAACGTTCGTAGAAAGAAAATATTCTTTTATTATAATAAAGTGTTTGGGCTATTTAACTTTAACACGCAGCTCTATGAATTGTTTAGCATTAAGTATTAAACTTCATTTTAAATTCTAGTGTCATTAATTGATATTTTTGCCGTTAGATTTAGTGATAAAGTTTAACCACAAAAATACTAGATAAATCGACCAGTATCACAAGAATTAACGAAATAGTAACAACAACCGTTAAATATACTTATTGACGAAATATACTTATTACCAAAAAAAGAAAGAAAGAAAAATCAATTTAATGAAATAAAAAAAATACATAGGCCAATACACAGAACATTATAATTTGTCCCAAAACGGCCACGACTCGGCATAATACATGGTCTATGGCCAGCGCTGATGTTCCGCCGTCACCTCACGGTTTTACGTCGTCCGATTAAAATCAACAAGTACCTACCTACTCACATTATATAATATCATTGACAAAAAAAATACCAATAATAAATGACCTTATTAATTATTACATAATAATAATAATAATAATTCATTTATTTGCAAGGACATGGTAAATACATGGTTTTATAATATTGGTTATTGCGCAACATGACCTGTCGCGTTTGTCGACGTGCAAATACTATAATCGAGTTATTAGAATGTCAAAATGCTTACAAAAATACAAACAACAAAAAATGTCAAAGTAAATATTATAGTTGTTAGGTGTATTACAAATGTCAAATTATGCAGCCAGTGCCCACTCATTAATGTCAAGTTCTAATCTTAAATCCAAATAGCAATTAATATTAATGTCAAGTACCTACGTAGTGAAATTTTACAATGTCAACAATAATAATATATTTAATTAATGAATGTCAAAATGTTAATATCCACTATACATAATTCAATTAAAGTAATTTACCAAACTATCATTAAGGAATTCAGTAACAGAGTAATATGTTTTATCCAGTAATAAATTATACAATTTAATTTTAAATTTATTGAATGACATTTGTGTCAAACTAGTTGGTAATTTATTGAAAATAGATATTGCCATACAATAAGCATTTTTGGAGAAGAGTACAAGTTTTTTATTCGGTATTTGTAACTTATTTCCTTTTCTACCTATAGAGGTGAATATAGATTCACAATGCCATTTAGTATTGAACAAATTTTCATATCTTTTTACAAACAGGCTTATTTCAAAGATGTATAGACAGGGTAGAGACAACATTTGCAATGTTTTAATTAATTAACATACCAATAAAAAATATACATAAAATAATTACAAATTTTGACGGTGCAACCGTTCATTATTGCAAATCTGCAATTTATTTAGGTCAATGTAATTTACGTCATTTTAATTATTTTCACGACAGTACACGTTTCACCTACAGCACGGCGGACGCGTCCTCACTAGCAATTGTCTTTATATCATTTATCATTTACTTTAGAAATCTATCAGTTAATAAATAAATTATCAAATCGAATCAGTTCTTTCTAATTACAAACTAAAGGTGTCGCTAACAAGTTTTTTTAAACAACTTATCAATTTTGTCCGTCCATTATATATTTGCCATACTGTCGTCGTCGTCTTTACTGTAGCAAGCATAGCGGCCGCAAGCGACGGCGCCTACCGCCCGCCGCGCTGCATTGTGGTAACTCGAACATTTTTATTATGCCCACTGCCCAGCCAAACATACCACCGAGATTAGTAGATAATTCTGATTATTTCGTTCAAAAAAGAGACTGCAATAACTCGAAAATTGTTGTTCAAAAATTGTCTTTTAATATGAGACAAAAAAAAATTTGTAGTTAAGTAATACATAGGATTATTTCGAGCCCCTATTATCGCTCTAATGAACATTATAAGTCCATTCTAAAATTGTTATAAAACCAAGTGCAGTTTTGTTAAATTACCAATTCAAGATTTTATAATTTTTGCATTTTTTAATGCTATTTTAATACTTATGATAAATTTAAAAAATAAAAATATTGGAAAAAATCAACTCGACCACAAGTGAATTCTCAGATGGGACCCGAACACACGACCTTTAGAAATCCGGTCCAATGCTCTAACCACTGAGCTACCGAGACATCTGAGAATTCACAGATGTCTCGGTAGAAATTTGCATAACCTTAACAATCGCAGGCCGAGCGCGCGAGCGACTGCGCCAAGGACTCCTCACAAGACACAGATATAAGAGTATATAATAAACTAGCGGCCGCCTACGGTTTTACCATTCCCAAGGGAATATCGGTATAAAAAGTATCCTATGTTTTAATTCTGGCTATCTACTATCTCTGTGCCAAATTTCGTCCAAATCCGTTCAGTAGTTTTACTTTCGCATGTATAATATTAAACGTAAGTAAGTACCGCAGTCATCGTATTATGCAGTCCAGAATAATGGCATTTGCTCTTAATGCACTTTGCCTTCGTAAATCAAGTTCGCCATTGTTAGGCCTATGTGAATAAATTAGATGTGAAAAATTTCATTCTTAAGCATAAATTTAGAAAATTCCACAGTCTTCCAGGTAATTTTCTTAATTTATGCTCAAGATAATAAATCAAACATAAGAAATTTTAAATGATGATATCTCCCTTTAATCTGTTTCTACACAATAATAACATCAAGCGTATAAAATAACGTCCTGAAATATGTACTTACTCAAAAATATTTAAATTAATTCCAATAAAGTTTAACAAGAATTCCGAATGAACAAATCTATTCCCATATATTTTACGCCACATAAACAAGAAACTAAATTATTGAATTATTTTAATTCAGTTGCTAAGCCGGACTACCGTAATTATTCATACAATTCTTACTAATCAAACATCACAACTTATCTTCCTTTTTTAATTAATACCGATCATTTAAATAATACGCCTAAGTCGAAACTTGCTAATCAAGTAGCAAACTTGTGAATGTTTTGTGAATGAGCGCGCTTGTTCAAATTATTTTTTTGTACGTTAAACAAAATATTTGTAGTAACAGTTGTTCTACAAAAATCGGTCTAATTTCAGACTTGATAAAAGCTCGCTAATATCAGTTTTATTTGTTGTTTTCTGTACAATATTATTATGTAAGTGTATAAAGAGAACGTTAAACTTTGATCGTTTGTATACAACCACGTGGACGTTGTTATATTTGATGGTAGTTGCCATTTTATATCTTGTACATGTTTCGTGATTTGTGATCTCTCAACGGGTTTTTTTACTATTGGTGTTTTGACATTTGATAAGTATAAGTTACAACTAGGTGTTCTTAATTGGTTTTTGTCAGTATTGTCGATTTGATTAGCTATTACCATAATATTACATACTAGACTTAAGCGCGTGCTACGCACGTGTGCAATCCATCGAAAAAGTTTTTCTGACCTTAGACCTTGATAAGGTCAATTTAAAAAAATATTATATTTTTCCGGCCGTCTACATTTTTTTTGTGATTTTTGAAGCTATTAGTGAAGGCTGTAGGTGTTATACTCATGGCGCTGGAGGGAACATTAGAATTGATTACGGGCCTTATAAGTATTATAGATTTTTTTTTATATTCTCTAGTCTAGATGAAACAGAAATTGTTCTGAAATATAACTGTAGCATGATTTTTTGTTTTAAGAGCTACACTGCAGCATTATCTACAAATTCTTAACAGGGAATGGACTGGAGGGACAAATGGTACTCATAAAGAGGGTCGTGGGTTCGATCTTCACCCGGGACTAATATTTCTTTATTTTTCTCTTTTCTTAATAATAAAGAATTAAAATAACAATTAAATCAAAATATCAAATCAATAATAATTTGTGTCATAGTAAATGTCTAACCGTATCCGAACGAAAATAAATTAACTTTTCGAGGGTAGACTTATAAGTAACCAGTCATCCCGTGACCACGGCAGCTGTAAAGGTGCCGAAACGTCGGGAAAATCAAAAAACCCCTAAAAAACCTAAAAATACGGACAATTACAACTTAGTTCGTGGAAATATAGCGCGTTTGATATCCGTAAAAGTTGTTTTATTTCAATGAACAGTGCGCGCCAAAACATAAGATGTACGTATACTAATATTTCTGTAAGTAGGTTAGGTAATGGACATTTGATCTATGTCTTGATAGGGCGTCTGTTATCTACTTTCGTTGCATTTTTATGAACAACGGGAAGGCCCTTCGCCTCCATCATACCTGCACCCCTACCGCTAATGGTTTTTACTATCGCTATTGCCATCAAACTTAAAACTCTTTAACGAGAGTTCCCTTCAACGATATGATTTTTTTTCCAATTCCTAGATATTTCTATTCATTTCTATTGGATAGAATGTGATAGCGTTAGAGCCCTTATAGGGAGTTTGGAAATTCGAAAGCTATAGCGATAACGACATCAGTACCGTTAGGCGGTAGGGGTACAGATGCTAAGTAATGAATAAGGCTAAAAGCGGAAGCGCCTCTCCCGGTGGTTTATTTTTATTTTTATTAACGACGGTGAGACTCTTAGCCTTCATCATACCTGATGTTAAGTATTGATAAGGCTGAAGATGGAAGCGAGCCTCTCCCGGAATCCTCAACCACTGAGGAACTGGCTATCTTATCTCTAACTGCCGGAACACAACAATGCTGAAAACATTGTTATTATGGCGTCAGACTATAAGATGTTGGTAGCTAGCCAGGCGGACTCACAACAAGTCCTGCCACCAACCAAACCGAATACAAATTGTACCCCCGCTGGGAATCGAACCCGGGACCCCTGGGTCTGATACCGGTGGTTGTTACCACTAGACCACAGAGGCGGTGGTTATCGTATCTCTATTAAATAAAAAATAAAAATAAAATAAAATATGTTTATTTGTTCTAACAATTTAAGGTGTCTTAAGCTAGTGATCAGCATCTCCTTTTAAGCTAGACCAGCCTGTGTTAGGAGATACTGCTCTTCCTTACAGTAGTAATGTTAAAACGAAAAAAATAAAATAAAAACATAAGACGTTAATAATAAAATGAAACACAAAAGAAAGAAACCAAATCAGCTTACATTGTGTATGTATTTGTGTGTGTGTGTGTGTGTGTGTGTGTGTGTTGTTTTGTTTTTTGCTATTGTTTCTGATAATCAGTAAAGTTGCTTATTTCGGAAACAGGTAAATCTATGCGATAGTGCTTAACTATTGTCTAATATCTTAAATATATAAATGTGAAAAATAAACAATATTATAAATGCGAAAGTAGGTATGTCAGTTTGCTTGTTGCTCTTTCACGCCAAAACTACTAAACCGATTTTCACGAAATTTGGTACACAGGCTAGCCTGGTTTAAAACACAGATTACTTTTAATCCGATTTTCCCACAGGAAAAAACCACGCGGGTGAAACCGCGGGTGCCGCTAGTTTTCAATAATCATTTAATAACACAATGCTTAGTAAATTAATGGCGATATTTATTACTGTGTAAGTAAACAGTATATTATGATGACTAAACAACGCATAGGAACTAATCCATTTGCTTGAAGTCCGATTCACACCTTCCGCTGAGAAGTATTTACAAGCGAATAAATTAATTGCAGCGTTAGATATTGTAGTTGCAAATGCGGCAAATGAATGCACTAAGAAATGGGACTCGACACGCAACGCGGCAAAACTCTTTTATGTGGAAAATAGAACAGCACAACATAATTCAAGGTAAAAGAAAACTTTTCTACACAAGGCTTGACACACTTATTTTGTACAAGTACCGGCGGATCTACCCACGTGGTATCCCGTGGAAATTTTGGGATAAAATGTATCCTATCCCATGTTTGGATCGTCGTCGTCGTCTCAGCCGCATAACACCCACTGCTGGGTTTAACCGCCTCTGTGGTCTAGTGGTACAACCACCGGTATCAGACCCAGGGGTCCCGGGTTCGATTCCCAGCGGGGGTACATATTGTATTAGGTTTGGTTGGTGGTAGGACTCGTTGTAAGTCCGCCTGGCTAGCTACCACCATCATATCTAAGTCTGACGCCATAACAACAATGAATTCAGCATTGTTGTGTTCCAGCAGAGAGATAAGATAGCCAGTTCCTCAGCGATTGAGGATTCCGGGAGAGGCTCGCTTCCATCTTCAGCCTTATCAATACTTAACATCAGGTATGATGAAGGCTAAGAGTCTCCCCGTCGTTCATAAAAAAAAAATATAGGCCTCCCCCAAAAGAGGGGGTTTGCCATAATCGCCACGCTTGGCAGGCGGGTTGGCGATCGCAGTATGGCCAAGTTTGTAGGAGACGCTGCTGCCCGTCTCCTGAAGGCTGAGTCTCTTAGTCGCCCATTACGACACCCACGGGATGAGAGGGGGTAGTGCTATTCTAAGCCGACACTACACATCTACACAGCATGTTTGGATCCAGACTAAACTGTGTTCCAAACACAGACCTATATCGAGATAGACGAAAAGAGCGCTTCAAACTGTATGAGAAACTAGCGTGTGGAATTTTTCGTACCTACGATGACGTCACGAGCGAGATATAATGATGTGTAAATGTTATTGACGAGCTCTTGCAAGAAAGCACTGCACAATTAACCATTTTCGTTTCTGAGTGATGCGTGTTTTCATGGCAATGGTCTCAAGCGGTCTGACCTAAGTCGTAAAACTTTGACCGTGGGTCAAAGTTTTGGCACGCAAGGTAGGTACAGTTTTACGGTCTATCTCAATATAGGTCTGTGGTTCCAAAAATCCAAATTCGTTAAGCCGTTTTTGCGTAATTGATTGACAAACAAACATCCGAACAGCAAAACTATCACCATTATATTAGTAGGATTGATTCGACGTGTTTTTCCTGAAATCAAATGGCACATTTATGACAATTTTTTTAAATAGAAAAATATTGAAAAATTTCAACGTCTCGGTAGCTCAGTGGTTAGAGCATTGGATCGGATTTCCAATCGGGTTCGAGTCCCATCTGAAAATTCACTCGTGGCCGAGTTGCCTTTTTCCAATATTTTTCTATTAAAAAATCTATCATAAGTATAAAAATAGAATTTCAAACAAATGTCGCGCCAATACGAGTCAATTTTCCGATTTCCAAATTGAAACTTTTAATTGGTAAAGTGTTTTAGTCGTCTTATACGTATACTCTCCAAAAATACCATCAATATATCATCTTGGAAGCCATTTTATGCAACTATGGGTTATTGCAACATTGGTTACCGGTTACCACTAGTGACTGAAGTCAGCAATGGCACAACGGATCCTTGATACGGGGCGTCTAGTAACGTGTATCGAGGTTGTCGATCTTGAGCGCTTCTACAAGGTGGATTTTCCTTGCGATGTACTTTTTTCATCTGCAAAGTTTTTTTTTTATGAACTTGTTTTCATGCAATTCTGCCATATTTCTGGAATCAGATTTCTTCCGCCGTATTTTTTATCTAAATGAGCAATAAACTTTATGGAAGTGTGGTAGTGGCCTGTCTAATAACACTTAAGTATTAATCCAAAGTCCGTAAGAAAATTATCGGTCAGCGATGGGCCGGCCGACATTGTAGCATTCGTTCGTGTTGTCGTTACCACTTTGCGCGGGAAACGTTTTTGCAACCCCGTCGATGTTCCACATTTGAATTGTAAATATTTTAGTCTTTTGTTTTTGTGTTCTTTACTAAGTGCATGTAATAAATGGAACTCGTTTTTACTTTTCTATCAATTATTTATTGTGGTTTGACCTTTTTTCAGTGTTACTTTTTTGTTGCCTCTATGTTCTTAATATTAAATTGTATCGTGTATTTTTTCTTAAAATATGCTTAAATATGTTTTAAATTATTATTAGAGCTAAGCCACATCATAATATAATTACACTATCATTCAACTACTCACATTCAATTTGAATTTTGTAAGTAAAAGGAAATGCCGTCAAAGGAAATTTCGACATAAAGACATGAATTATTCCTATAAAGTACCGCCCCATAATAGGTCTCTAAAATGGTTTCTTTATGCTAGTGCATTGAATAATAGCTCCGGAAGCCACCCATAACACACACACTTAATATAAATCATCCACTTAACACTTTTTTTACTGCGACAATATTATAGTCTAAATATACCAGGAGAGCATAAAAAGTCAGGAGTTTATTTTCGAGTACTGCGATGAGAAACTATACGGGGACGCTTGAGCTACGGGCGTCTGTCGACGCGGTGGACGGCGCGCGTCCATCATACATACGTGCGTCTCGCTCGCACGTACGCGTCGTCTCGTTTGACAAGTCGGGCGTGAAAGACGTAAAACAATAACGTTAATAATTTCCGAGCTATATTTGATAGTCTGCTCGAAATCGTTTAACTGACGCGACCACAGATTTAAACAACAACTAGTACTTATATGAGCGTCATGTCATGACTCAAGAAATCATAAATTGCATGCAATACTATCAAGGAGAAAATGCAGGTCCAAAGACAATTTACTAAGTAATGTTTATTTCCATTTCATTATAAATGAATATTCATGAACCATATTTATGAATACGCACACACCCTCATTTATATCCAAATGTTTTAACATTCTGTATTAGTTTACCTCAAAATTCTTCGTCATTCCTTATAGATAAGGAACCAAAACCGGTTTACATTTAACAAACATTCAACGAAATATGTTAGTGTACATACATCTATTTTCTGCGATGAATGAACTGTCAAAACAAAACTATCGCAAGCATTCCAGTTATTTTCGTACATCTTATGTTATCCTAATACTTTTTTTGCGCCGGTATTGAAAAATGTCGGACGCGTCACGGTCGCGTCGTATCGGCCCGTGTTTTTTCTTTCTTTTCTTTTTTGGCGAAGGAACTACACAGAAATGCTTTTGCCTGTGCGCCTGTTATCGGCCATTTTAAAAAGCGGAGTCTGTCTACTGATGTCCCTCACTTTGTATTCAAATTCGCTGCAACTTAGGATATGCGAGTTGGCCACTCGTAAATTTTAGGCCTCCACATAAATTGTGTATGCAAAACCTTAGGCTAACATTTCGCTACCGTTCGCCAAAATGGATATAATTTTTCTTGGCGAAACCGGTGTTTAGAACGAACTGGTAATTTTTGTGAATTAGTGTTTTGGTTTTTGTTTAAAAATCCGTGAATTTCTTCTTTTAGTAGTTTTGTTAAATTCTATCACTTTGTTATTTAACAAACTCTGTTAATTGATACAAATTATAATAAAAAAAAATCTGCTCTTTGTATTATATTCGGTATAAGTAACTCTTCAGATTAATATTTGCTCTATGTAATCTATAAGGATGTGCTCAAGGTCATCACAAATATGAAATTTTAAATTATCTCGTTTCTACCTGAAGTATTTTTAAAGAAATACGATACGATCTCTTTTCTCAAAACTCAATGAAGCATTCGGTAACAAAAAAAGGTTTTCTCTAAATAATCTTGGTAATTTAGACGTGTTTAAAACTCTTTATGTTATCCGATGAATAGATCCGTCCATAGATTCACGTCATTCCGATCCGATCATCGGAACCATTCGGTCGTTGCAATTATGATAATTCTCTTATGACCCGCCGAGCGGCAACAATGCGGGAATCGAACCCGGTGCTTTACTTCTAATGCGGCGGTGCGACGACGCCGGCAAACATCTTGAGTTTTCTACAGAAGCGGATGGGTGGTGTCAGTGATGGCGAAAAAGCGTTTCTAAAAGTTTCCTCAGTTGTTTGGAAATCTGGAATAGGCGTGCTGGCATAACTTCAACCTTATCATAACTTAACATCGTATGATGAAGGCAAATCGTTTGGCTGTTCATGAAAAAAAAGTTCGAAAGTTGGTTTTCTCTGCAGGATACTGATAGGGTTGCTCTCTATAAGTCTGTAACTTGGTCTTCCCTAAAGCACAAAGTTATAGTATAGACTGTGCCCTAAGTAACATTTCCCCTTCTGCCTGTGTTCTCACCGCCATCAGATCGACTTAGAAAACATTTTAAGTATCTCTAAGTTTTATAAATTTCTAAATTAAGTAGTAATTAGAGCAGCCTGACACTACTTATGTTATATTAGATGTGGAATTGTAAATGGCTTAAGATTTTTTTTAACAATGTTTGTAGACTAGAACTTGTATACGAGCTGTTGAGTTTCCGAATAAATAAATAAATAAATGACTATATCTCTCTCAGTCTGTAACTTGGTCTTCCCTCAAGTAACATCTCCCGCTCCGCTTATCGCCCCGCTCTCCACTCGCACTGAGAACTGACCTAAACGCCCGTCGGATCGAATTAGACGGTCGGACGAGCGCAATGTTCGGATGAATTATTTAATATCAAACTGACGCGGTGTTTTGTTGCGCACACGCCGCTACGATGCAGCGCTTTTTGTGCTGTATTTGTATTACCGTAGACAGATATATTTAGGCACCAAATAAGAGAGTAAAGGTGAAAACGCAGAAAATAATTTGTGGCAAATACCATCTTTGAAGATAAATATTAAAAATTAAGTCGCACGTGTGACGTCTGGTTGCTGTATGGCTAAGAGTATGATAAATTTTTAACCGACTTCAAAAAAGGGAGGAGGTCGACTGTATTTTTATTTTTTTTTTTTTTTATTATGTATGTTCCACCATAACTTCGCCAGTTGTTAACAGATTTTTATAATTCTTTTTTTATCTGGAAGAAAATGGTTTATGTGTGGTCCCATATAATTTATACGAAGATCTGGCTAGTAGTTTTTTCATAATCCTGAAAAATATCAATCACCTTTTGGCAAGTAGTCGTATACCTAGATGACATCATTGTTGTGTATGGGTTGATTTTTAGTGTAAGTAACGGCACATAATGTAACAAAAAAATCTGAAATAAAAACATTTTATAAAAAAAAACAAACCGACTTCAAAAAGTAAAAAATAAAACTTTTGGAGTCGGTGCTAGTTAGCTAAGGCCAAAAAAAATATAGTTAATAGAAGTGCAATGTAGAATGCTTTGGCTGGCACCGACTCCAAAAGTTTTATTTTTTACTTTTTGAAGTCGGTTTGTTTTTTTTTTATAAAATGTTTTTATTAATAGAAACATTCTGGAAACATAATCGACAGGACCTGTCTGAAAATAACTTGTGGGCGAGTCGAAATTTTTCAATATTTTTGTACTTATTAAATTTATCATTAGTAGAAAAATAGCATTGAAAATGCAAAAACTAAAAAATCATAAAATAGGAGAATGATGTTTAGGTATATTTCACTCTCAACTCTAGAGTCTCTAGCTATTCCTTTGATGATCTGTCAACCCTTTAATTAAGGGATTTATGGCGTACCCATGTGCATAACGTTGCTTATAAAAATGATAGTTTCTCAATTCCAAAAGAAAAAAATGTTCTTTGACGAATAACTTATCACTTTTTTTTTATTCACGACGAGAGACTCTTAGCCTTGAAAATACCTGATGTTAAGTATTGATAAGGCTGAAGATGGAGGCGAGTCTATCCCGGAATCCTCAACCACTGAGGAATCTTATCTCTAAACACCGGAACACAACAATGCTAAAAACATTGTTGTTATGGCGTCAGACTTGGATAAGATGGTGGTAGCTAGCTAGGCGGACTTACAACAAGTTCTACCACCATACTAACCAAATACACATAGTTATAAGTGAGAAGAAGTTATTTTAAGAATAAGCGCTATTGGCGGCGCTTGACAGACTGGTCGTATTCGATTACGTTTGTTAGGCAATGTTCGGTCCGGTCAGGTGTCGGATGGGTGACCGTAAAGTGGCATTACAACTGAGCGATTCCGTGCTTAAGCTCAGAGGGCACGTTAAACCGCCGGTCCCGGCTGTTGTCATCTGATAACAGTCGTTAAGCGAAGTCAGAGGCCTTATAGGCGGCTTGATAAACTCTGACACCAAAGGTGGCCACTAATCCTCATCCGATAAGAGAGAGAAGAGACTTATAATTGAGTACTTATTTCTATCATTTCATTATCATTTATAAGTCGATATTACTAGTAACCATTTTGTAATAGTAAAATAGTCGTTATTTCCCATTATCATATTATCGTTGCTCCATAATTGCTACTGCTTTCGGCACCAGAAAAACAAGAGCAAAGTTGCGAAAAAATTTAGATAACACATTATTTACAAAAGTTCTAAATTCAGGCCCGCATTATAGGTGCACTTAAGTGTTCAGTCATTGTATTACAAATACTAGAATACATTTTGATGTCTAGACTTGAAAACGATTGGGAAAATCTAGATTTATCGCCGAATTATTTGTCTGTTCGCAAAATGAGGACAAGGTTGACCATTTGGTGATTTGGGTGGCAACAAGTAAGTACCTCGCCTCCCGGGTTCGGTTCCCAGCGGGGGTACATATCGTATTCGGTTTGGTTGGTGGTAGGACTTTTTGTAGGTCCGTCTGGCTAGATACCATCTTATCTAAGTCCATCGCCATAACAATAATGTTTTCAGCATTGCTGTGTTCCGGCAGTTCGAGATAAGACAGCCAGTTCCTCAGTGGCTGAGGATTCCGGTAGAGGCTCGCTTCCGTCTTCAGCCTTATCAATACTAAAACATCAGGTATCATGAAGGCTAAGAGTCTCCCCGTCATTCATTAAAAAAAAAAGGCCTCCCGATTTGTGAACTGGTAGTCGAGTCAGTAGCTTTTTATTTCATCTATAATAATAATAAAATTAATAAATTCAACATTATTCAACATTTTTCATAAACAATTTTAGGATTCAGTCTAAACGTATCCGCCGAACGCAATTCAATGTCGAAGGTAGACTTATAAGTAGCTAGTCATCCCGTAACCACGGCCCGTAAACATCGGGAAACTTAAGAATGATAATATAGCTCGTAGTTTCAAAGCAGAGTGTTAAATAAATAGATGAATGAATGACCATAATTACATACAATTTAAGAACATTTATTCAGTATTGCTCTCGAGTCTTACCTAAACCCTCAACTGAAGATTTCGTCTGATAATTATTGTTTAACGTCAATCACATAACATAATAATATAGTCTTTTTAGTACCTATATTAAATCACTTTTGATGATTATATTTTTCTGTCCGAGCAAATGATAAGAGCCTAACTTGAAAATCGGTAAACTTAATAGATAGATACTTTCAACCGCCTCTGTGGTCTAGTGGTGACAACCACTGGTATCAGACCCAGGGATCCCGGGTTCGATTCGTAGTGCGGGGTACATATTGTATTCGGTTTGGTTGGTGGTAGAACTTGTTGTAAGTCCGCCTGGCTAGCTACCACTACACTATTAAAACTGTAGATTAGAGAATGCCTAAAACGAAAATATGATAGATACAGATGAACATAGACTCTCCTTTTATGAAGTCGGCTAATAATGGCGAACGTAAAATAGAGTATTGTAATAAATATTAAACAAGAAAATAGCATTGTAAAATGCAAAATTAAAAAGTTATATAGTATTGTACTCAATTTTAGAGTAGGTTACTTATTCTAATTAAACAATTCTAATGAAAAATAAAAGTAAGTTTTGTCAACTGTGAAAATATGTCATCATTGACCGTTAACGGAACGTAGATAAACTAC
Source organism: Chrysoteuchia culmella (assembly GCA_910589605.1). NCBI lineage: Eukaryota > Metazoa > Arthropoda > Insecta > Lepidoptera > Crambidae > Chrysoteuchia > Chrysoteuchia culmella. Next base: position 22,644,266 of record OU342652.1, on the reverse strand, counting down.
TTTAGGACACATTTCTCTCCAATTAATAATCACTTATAAATTAATAATCGTCGCATTATAATCTACTTAATCGCTTAATGCCTTGCAGTTTTAATGATCGAGAAAGCAGCATTAAGTGGTTGAAATGTGTTGCCTTTAAGTCGGTAATGGTGTAAAAAAGACCAAACGTGTTTTAAGGGGTTGAATAAAATGATTAGATTGCACGGAACAAAGTTATTTAAATATCAAATGTAATAACCACTTACGGCCGGTTTCAATAATCTATCCCTAACAAGAAGCTTATTTTGGTTACCTACGTTACTTAGCAACCGCTGTTATTTTGGGTTATTTTGGGCCGATTAACAAAAATATCTAGGCAACAAAGCTCTAGTAAGTCTATTTCTTACTGTGGCTAGGTTATTGAAACCGACCATTAGCTTTATTTGAACTTTTCTTAATAACATGAAGTTAAATTTACACTTATTAATCTTTAAATAAATAGTTGCATTAAGGTTAGTACTGTTCTACATTGATATTGTATTATTATTACCATATTATTTTCCCGTTCTCCTACGTGATCGAATCAAAAATGTTAAGTTTATTTGGAAATTACATTTGGTTTTTTAAATCTACAATAGGGTAATGCTTTGCCTCGACACACCAGATGTAAATAAATAAATAATAAAATAAATACTTCATGAAGAACTTGTGTACTAGATAACGGATAAACATACTTATATACTTTTTTTTTTGTAAATACATACTTAATAAACATATTAAACACCCAGACCAAGACAAATAGACATGTTCATGCACACAAATATTTGTCTTGTCCGGGGATCGAACCCGGGACCTCTGGCGTAGAAGGCGGGGTTAGTACCCCTGCGCCAAACAGGTCGTCCGAAAATAAAGGCAATAAAGGCTGAATAAGTCTGATGGTATGGAATCGTTCTCTCGGAATGCTCAACCACTGAGGAATGGCTATCGTATCTCTCAGCTGCCAGAATGTAACAATGCTGTTAACATGCTTCAAAGTTCCTAAGCTAAGAGTATAAATTTGATTAGGTAATCAAATTTGGCCATGGCCGCGCTAGACAGACTGATCGTATTCGATCACGTTTGTTAAGCAAAGTTCGGCCCGGTCAGGTGTCGGATAGGTGACCGTAAAGTGATATTACAACTGAGCGATTCCGTGCTTCAGATCAGAGTTCTCATCTGATAACAGTCGTTAAGCGAAGTCAGAGGCCTTATAGGCGGCTTGATAAGCTCTGACACTAGAAGTGGCCACTAATCCTCACACGATAAGAAGAAGAAGAATTAGATTAGGTACTTGTGATTTTACATTTTCTTCGATTGCCCAAGTCTATAAATAGCTCAAAATTTCCAGATCGGCGTAGGGCATGTAGAATTAACTTATGCATATGATCAGAACAGGTCCAACATATGCGCGTTTGCATGTAAATACTATAATCGAATAAAGATGGCGCATGCGTGCCGAACATACTGCATTATTCATCTGGCAAATTGTCATATTATACGGATTACTTTAAAATTTGTCTGTGAAATCCCGGCTTAAATGTTTATCATTTTTCAAATTGATTTTTGCAATGTGAGCTAAAACTAAACTCCTGTACCTATGTAGGTATCACATAAGAACTAACGCTTTAATAGAAAAATACTTGACAAAACCGAATCTTCTCATAAGTTGAAATAAAACAACTTTTACGGATATTAAACGCGCTATATTTCACGAACTAAGTTGTAATTGTCCGGTTTGGTTGGGTTTTTTAGGGTTTTTTTTATTTTCCCGACGTTTCGGCACCTTTTCAGCTGCCGTGGTCACGGGACGACTGATCCCATTTACATGATCACTAGCAAAAATATCTTTGTTCTTCTATTTTAACTTCGTCGTCTCAGCCACATAACACCCACTGCTGGGTATAGGCCTCCCCCAAGGATCTCCACAACGATCGGTCCTGCGCTACCGGCATCCAGCGGCTTCCCGCGACCTTCACCAGATCGTCGGTCCACCTTGTCACGGAGCGTCGTCCTATTGCAACTTAAATATGACAATTGTAAGTAGATCTAAGGAATTGAAAATCAAAAATATTACTCAAAAAACCTCTAAGATAGGCCCGGGTTTTGGTTCTAAGATTTTGATCTTTGATTATATTTTGATTTGGACTTTAATACTGTGTAAACAAGTAGGTATTAAATGAAAGTGGCCCCAGTCACAGACGTGGTGCCTTCCCTACACGATTAAAGTAAATTGTAAATTATGAACCTTGTTATATTTTGAATAACCCATGAGTTTACATTGAGATTCAACATTCAGAGCCGCCACCTGCACTCGTGACTATATTCTAAATTTTGTTTAACCGTCATCATATTTATATTAAAAAACATGATTCTTTAAAAATGACTAATATTTTCCTTTATGCATATAAAAACTTATTTTACCATCTCGTCGCCACGGCCCCAGCAAAGGTATCAAAACTTCGAAACGGCAATGTATATATTAATGATATTAAGAGCCAATTTTACTAATAATGTCGATTAGCTAACAAAAATCGTCAGTTGATGAAAACATTCAAACAATCGACTAACACATTTAAAATGATGTTAGCGTTGATCGGCATGTTAATTATTTTGTATCTTATAATAGTACATTATTGCAAAGGTCGTGAAATAGGCAATTGCAGGTCGAGTATGAGTTTGAAGGCTGAGTCGTAGGCGAGGACTTCACTAATACGAGACAGGCAATTGCCATTTCCGCCGAGGCATATATAGTGCTTTTCTCAAAAGAATGCAGGGAAATAAAACATACTTTTTATATTATACATTTAATAATTACTATAAGAAATTGAATTTGGAACATTACAGCGCTCCAGCAATGTTAACCAGCAACTATATAACGGTTAAACATACTAATATACTTTTTTTTTGTAAATACATACATATTTATACATTTTAAACACCCAGACCAAGACAAATAGACATGACAAATATTTGTGTGCATGAACACACAAATATTTGTCATGTCCGGGGATCGAACCCGGGACCTCTGGCGTAGAAGGCGGGTTTAGTACCTCTGCGCCAAACAGGTCGTCAAAAATATGTGCTCATTTCAAATAATCGAATACTTTAGACCTAGTAGCCGTTTTCATTTCATTTTCGTTTATGTCCAACAGTGGACGATAATGGGCTTATAATAATTATGACTATAGACCTTATTTAAAAAAATGTTAAGTGGGTAGTCCAAACGATGGCTTAAGAACTAAACCACGTCGCATAATACGCCTAAAACGGCGGTGGATCAGGCGTTTCGTGGCGCCGGGCCTTATAAGGGATGCATACTAAATACTTTCCTATTTAATCATATTGGGTGACAATGTTTGAATCTATAATAAGGAAATAAATTTATTTAAGTCAAGTGCATGTCTGATCTATGCCAAAATTACGTTTGGCGTTATAAAAATTAGGTATGCTATGTAAAATAAGATCGTGTTTGTAAATATTTTATATAACATCGCGATTATAAATATATGTCTTGATTATTCGGAGGTCAAACTGTATAAAATATAATTTCACATAGAAGCAGATACTAATAAGCTTACTAAATGTATAGAGAATATGTATTAAAATGAGTTAGATAAAGGAAAGAAAATGAGGTTTCAAGAACGACTAGAAAAACCAGGCAAAGAAAAACTAAAAAACCTTAACCTAATTTAAGTAACCATCTTAGTCAAAGTATTATTATGGTTAATCAATTTCTATGTATCTAGTTAAATTAAATCTTAATTTAGAAGTGAGTGTTAAATTAATTTCTGTCTCTATGTAAAATTACTCCCTTGGGAACTAAATTAAATCGCATTACTCAAGTTATCAGTTAAATAAATGTATGTATCTTGTAAATAATCTTAACTGGCAGTAGATAGTTAAACAACACTAAAATATCAGTAACTGCAGTTATCTTATCAGAAACCGTGGTAACGATGGTTGTAACTGCTTTCTTATTGTTCGAACGGCTACAAAATTTTTATTAGCCTTAACCAACAGTTAAATTAACTACGAAAATAACCCTTTTGTGGTACTTGAGAGCTTTGCACTGACAATGTTTTTTTCTGGTATCAAGTTTATCCTGTAACCTACTAATATTATAAATGCGAAATACTTTTTATCCCTATATTCTCACGGGAACGGAAACCACGCGGGTTAAACCGCGGGCGGCCGCTAATTATACAAAAATGCAACACACTTTGGCGACTTTTTTATTTTTTTAACTATTATTTATTATAAAATAATAATGAATAAATAATTACATACAATCACACCAGTTATCTAGCCCACGTTAAGTTTCATGAAGAACTTGTGTTATGGATACTAGATAACGGATAAACATACTTATATACTTTTTTAGTATATATATACTTACATAAGATACATATTACACCCAGACCAAGACAAATAGACATGTTCATGCACACAAATATTTGTCTCGTCAGGTCCGAACCCGAGACCTCTGGCGCAGAAGACGGGGTTAGTACCCCTGCGCCAAACAGGTCGTCATTATTTTGGTCAGTTTACAAAACAAAAGTTTTACAAATTTGCACAAAATCTGTATTATCGTGAATCCTTGTTAAAGTATTCTGAATTTGAGTTTCATCTCCGAATAGTCGATTTATTAAAAATTAGATTTCGCCTGCGGCTTCATTTACATGAAATTACACATGTGCAACTTTCAGTGCTAATTTCAGCGGTAGTTTTGGTTTCTGTTGGAAAACTCATTATTTGATAAATTCAGAATATCACCTATATTTAAACTAATTATACCTCTTTAAAATATGTCATTTAACTATTTCACAGTTTATTCAATCATACATCCAATCCTATCCTAAATCTATACTAATATAATATTATAAAGCTGAAGAGTTTGTTTGTTTGAACGCTCTAATCTCAGGAACTACTGGACCGATTTAGAAAATTCTTAGACCATTAGAAAGCTACATTTCTCCCGAGTGACATAGGCTATATTTTGTCCCGATATTCCCACGGGAACGGGCACCACGCGGGTAAAACCGGGAGGATCCGCTAGTAAAATTATAAATGCGAAAGTTTGTTTGTTTGTCCTTCATTCACGCCCTAACTAAGCAACCAATCGACTTAATTTTTGGCATAGAGTTAGTTGAAAGGACGGAGAGTAACATAGGTATACTTTTTATCCCGATATTCCCACGGGAACGGAAGCCACGCGGGTGAAAACCGCTGGTGGAAGCTAGTTTTTTAAAGGTTCAGAATATACTCTATATATTGAATATATAACCTTCAAATTAATTTTTCCTCCTTAAAACTTAGAAAATACGTGTTATTTAACCATTTCATAATTTATTCAAACATACAATCGTCATAAAAGGGAAATTCTTACAAAATACGTTAAAAAAATCGAAAGTTTCCATCTCCAAGGGCTAATTTTGAAGTGGAGTGTATCGTACAAGACAGACAAACAAACACACGAAGAGTTATAATAGTAGGCTATTAATGTGGTGGTTTAGCAGCGACCGGGATTAGGGGTCCGCGCGAAATAAGAGAAGGGTTTCTGTGAAATAAATCAAACCTATGTAGGTTCGATAACGATATAACATAAGCAATATCCAATATGTTTATTGCTTCATCAAAAACTAGCCTTCCGAATTTGGTTATAATACAATCCCGTTTAATTCCATATCCCTCAGGAATATCAAACAATCTTTTCTTAGTGCTCACCTATATCCTGTTTGCACAAATTCAGCTTAATCGGTTCACCCGTTTGAGCTTTTCATTGTCTGTAAGTCAGTCACGGTATTGTTTTATTAGTGTAATAAATATAACTTTTTATTACTTCATCAGCAAAAGTCACCTAGCACATTGTTCAATCGTTCTTTGTCAAAAGACATCGCAATCCGCGATTTCGAGACAAAGTGTTCAGCTTTATTTTAAACTTTCCTACAGAAAAACCTAGACACTTTAAAAGGAACACATTTCGCACACAACACAACTCATGTTGGCATAAATAACGTTTTTTTTTTCGTTCCTTTCAGCTTAAATGTTTTAAATAGGAAAGTGTATCCATTCCTTCGTGTGATAATTTTATGAAATACTTTCTAATATACTTTTGTTGTTTGCAGCTATCTTTACTAGGTACAGTCGGGGACCTTCCCGGTTGATCTGTAAAGTTTTTTTTGGAAAAATGTTATTTCAAAAAGTAATAGTGCTTTTTTTCCTGACGTGCATTATTGAACCGTTTCACGCTTGTCCGTTTTTTGAGTCTGCGCCGGCGCTCGTTACGCCCCCTTTCGCCTCTTCATTATTACAATAATTCGTGTTACATTCAATTTCCCGGCCCCGAACCGCCCATAACGTTATTTATAACGGTTATTTGTCATAACAAACTTAATAAATTATAAATAGCATGCTCTCTAACGTTGCGTAATAGGAACCTTTTTAGTGTTGGTTTTTGTTTTTTTTTTTAACACCAAATGTAACAGTTTTAGGGATTTATGTAGGAGTTTTGGGTCAGTCTGTCTGTCTATTTTGAATGTGGGTCGTGCGAATGAGTTATTTCTAGTAGGTATTTCATATTATAATACCTGAAAGAAGTTTTTTTTATATATGAACAACAGGAAGACTCTAAGCTTTCATCATACCTGATGGCTGATGTTAAGTATTGATAAGGCTGAAGATAGAAGCAAGCCTATCCCGAAATCATCAATAATCGAGGAGTTAAATGTGTGATCTTTTTATTTGCACTAGAATTTATTTAAATAAAAATATATTAATAAACTAGAAATTTAATGACAATTATGAAAAGTACAGTTACTAAAATTCAACACCGACTTTCCCGGTTTGATATTACTAATAGTTTGCGATAATTCTAATGTGGTGTTTGACTGCTGTATTATTTCTTCATTTATTTCATCATTTTTTTTATAGTGAAGCTTATATTTTTCCTTTGAGTTTCGCGGTATTAAATTTTCAACCACTAATTTAGCTTCATCTTTAATGTCTGGCGGTGTTAAGCACATTGAATCGGAAGAATTTTTGCTTTGAGAGCTCATTTTTAGCAATAAAGTCACTAAATAAAATAGTTATTTGTTATGCAAGGCTGGAAAGTTGGTTATTTAGCGGCGAGTTACCTCTATTGAAATCTGAGCAAGTGAAGGATTCTAGGATTGACCCACGAGTTTAGCGAGTGGTTCAAAGATTGAATCCTGAGCGAAGCGAGGATTTCAAAGGTACAAGACGCTAAAAACTTTTCTGCCGAGCGCAACACACAATTTTTCACCTCACAACAGCGAGGAACATTTTATGGTTGTTTCCGCGGTCAACTTCCGGTAAAAGATTTTTTAAACATAAAGTTTAATCTAGATATACCTTATTCTCGTTGATTTAATGATATAAAAAACTAAAATAATAAAAAAGGGAGTATTATAGTTAATTCAAAGTTATTTATAGTAGGAATATATTGTTACTTATTAATAAGAATATAAACGATTCCGTAAATGTTGACACTGACATGAGGTACAAGACAAAGACAATTTAAAAATAAAGATTTATGTCACAGTCCGAAATCCAATTATAGGTTGTGAAATCTCACCCAGCCTAATATATAATTCTTATAACAAATAGTTTAATCTTATTGTTATTGTTTTTATGATTCAATGAACTAAAATAATATAGTAGTAAGAGTATTATAATTAATTTAAAGCTATTTAAAATAACAATTAAATGCAACAAAAAAGTCAATAGTGCGATTCGGAACGCATTATGACATATTTTTAGGTATTCAATTAAAAAAGTACTTTGCCGTGCTAGGCCGCAAAAAGCGATTTTCTACGCCTAAACTGATTGACAAAACCTACTTTTCAGAGCGTGTGAGGTGAAAATAAAATTTCCGGTGAACCGCGCTTTTGTTACTTCTTTGGGTTTTTTTAGCAATGGTAGTTGGAACTACACAGCCAAATATGATAAAATCTTTTTGCATTTGATTTTTTACAACGTTGAAACGTCAAAATAGCGGCCGGCAATGTTTTGCCGGCCTGTTAGAGCGACCAGCAAAACTTTACCGGCCGCTCCTTGAAACAGAACGGCAAGGTCGACTTTTCTCAAACAAGGTTGTCAAAATAATGACCATGTTACATGCATTTTGAGTAAGGATTACTTATTCACCGTGTTATATTGTTTGTCACATTGTTTGAGAGAGAAAACTGTAAGTATTTACCAGCAATCACAGACGTTACACCATTTTTATTTTGACATTCCGCAGCAATCGCGCTATAAATGCGCAATAATTGCTAATTCTTATCTAATAGCCCCGCGGGTTTGACTATATCACGAGTACTATTCGATAATATGCGTAGATCTAGACACCGATTTAATATTCCAATGAAAACCTTAGAATCGAATAAACTAAGAAATAAAATCCAAACTGTTGATTTGAACAAGTTCTTTGCTTTTTATAGTTACAGCGCAGTATGAGGTCGAACCGTACTCATTATACACACATAAAACCTTTTTCGATACTTTTACCTCTTTTGCATTATTTTAAAATTTCAAAGGCAAACGTCTATAAAATGCACCCAATATAATCTTTTTGGGCCGGCGGCCTACGTTTTGCCATAAAACTGCTAAAACAAATGCGATGCGTAGGCGCAAGCTGTCGGTATTTGGTGACTAACATGCTAAGTATGAAATGCAAAACGACATAATCGCGTAAACTTTATACACTGCTGAGCCGACTTTTGTTTCTTTAGCAGTATCTGGTATAAACTCTCAATGAACCACGAAATTGTTCGTAGTGTACTTATACTGTTTTCTTTTGCTACTTCTTTGACAATTTACGGTCTTTAATTGTACGAAGCTAAACGATTTAATGAGAATTTAGGGCAGTAGTGTGCTCTCATCGCCGTAGGCTGGGTCGTCTTGTTGAGTTAAATATATTGTTTGTAAACTGGAAATAAAGCTTGTTCTCAGCTGGGCCATTAAAAACTCTAATTAATGCCGTTAAAGCGTAAAGTTTATATTTTGCGTTGGCAAATTAAACAAATAACTTAGAAAAATTACGAACTTTTGTCCGTAACTGTACTTTAATACCGTCACTATAGTATGTAGGTATGGAATTTTATCTACGTATAAGTTCTCAGTATTTTATTGTTATATCAGAAGAAACATACCAGAATTCACTACTTTAGATTAAATTAAGAATAATTTCCAATTTTATCAATGTATCAATATTTCTTTAACAAAAGACTTCAACGATATAAAGCCGTAGGCAAAATTTTAAGTTTAGTTCCCGAATGTAGAGTTACACATATAATTTAAAATATTTAAAACAAATAAATCAAAGATGATAATAATAAGTATGGGTAAAAGCTTTACAATTTTCACCATATTTAGAAAATTAAGCTGCATATGAAGATTGCAATTAAAATAAAACAAGACCATATTGCATCAAGGTTTTGCCGTCAATTGTAGCCGTCAGTTATAGACTATGGCCGTTTGCGCCAAACTTCTTTTTATGAATTCGTATGAAGTATAATGTAATTTATTTTTAAAACTGTCAAATCCCATACATTTTTTCCCATTTGACGACCTGTTTGGCGCAGAGGTACTAACCCCGCCTTCTGCGCCAGAGGTCCCGGGTTCGATCCCCGGACAAGACAAATATTTGTGTGCATGAACATATCTATTTGTCTTGGTCTGGGTGTTTAATATGTATATTAAGTATATATTTACAAAAAAAAAGTATATTTATGTATGTTTATCCGTTATCTAGTATCCATAACACAAGTTCTTCATGAAACTTAACGTGGGACTAGATAATTGGTGTGATTGTATGCGAATATTTATTTATTTATTTTTAAAGTATAACGAAAAGAAACTTGTTGCAACCCACAGTTACTGCGTAATAGTTTAGAATATAGGTAATTTTTATTTTCCGCTGCAGCGCATCACAACGAATAACTATGTAACTTTTTGTCGTATAGTGAACCAAAGTGTATTGAATGTTGGATAGGATAGATTTAATATGCTTTTTTTTATTATTTACACATTTTGCGAGGTTTTTGCATTGTTTTACTCCCTTTAATAACATTCATGTATCTACAATTCTAATTGATACTTTAATTTTAAAAGTATATATCTGCCAATTCGTTAAATAATAATATCTGCAGGGTTAGCACGAATAACTATCGAGTAAGTATCGAGCACGTAATGTCAAAAAATGTATAGGAAAATGTAGTTCCGTTTACGTCCGGTAGGAACGCTGCTCAATATCTGATACATTTTTTTACTTAACGTTCTCGATACTTACTCGAAAATTATTCGTGCTAGGCCTACTGGACTTCTAAACTGATTCTGATTATTTTCCGATTATTCTTATGAATAAATAAAATAGCTTCCGCCCGTGGTTTCACCTGCGTGGTTCCCGTTCCCGTGGGAATATCGGGATAAAGTGTAGCCTATGCTACTCTCCAACCTTCCAACTAACTCTATGCCAAAAATCAAGTCGATTGGTTCGTCAACAAAGGACAAACAAACACACTTTCGCATTTAATTTAACTTAGTGCATGGAACAAAACTTCAAGGTTGTAAGATGTGTTTTTTTTTTGTTTTTATTAACGACGGGGAGACTATGTTAGTATTTTTTTACAGGTTTTTTAATCGTAAAATATATATATTTAGACTAGAAGTTAAACCGAACCACAGGCGGTCTTCTGTAAACTTCGTAACCTAATCCTCAAGATAAACCTTAACAAATTAAATGTCTCGTTTTTCTCTCCATTATTCCCTCATCAGTTGTATTCGTTCATTATTGTTTTTCGTACATTTACTATAGAGAACAGTGTAGATTACAATCGTAAATCGCTTGTGAGACGGCCACAAACTCTGAATGTATGGTCTAGTAACATGATATCTACATACTGACAAAGGAGCTTCTCTTTCATAAAACTTTATTTTAATCATAATAAAGTTTAAATTCCATTGTTTTTCTGTAAAAGACGTGGGATGATCATTTGGAAGAATGCAGCATATGTTTGCATTTTTATTATTATTGGTATTACTCGTAACTTCGGAATGAAATTATACCTATAGGAGTAAGATTAAATGTCGTTCATGAATTGAATGGCAGTTGCTAGCTAGCAGAAGTTATTTAAAACATTTAATCCTAGGCACTGTTTTATAGTGTTTTGAGTTTCCACTATAGGATTGACATTTTCTGCCTTTAAAGTATCATTTCGTAATGTTTTGAACTTAAATTGGTAATATTGATAACCGCTTGCGTTTTGCCTACAATCCATTCAATGCAGTCAATATAATTTGTATGAGATTTTGTTTGTAAAAATCTAGATATTTTATAAGATTTTTTTGGTGAAAATTACCCTTTGAATATACTGCGCCTATAGGCCTATTTGATTCTACTAGGTTTTAAACTTAATTTTATTCTAAATCATTTGCTACTTTCCGGGATTTTCTACAGGAAATATTGCAAATCAAAGATAGTCTTATAATATCATAATTATTTTATTTAACTATAGAATATAGGTAGTGCGCCTACTTTAAAAGATTTCAGTCAAATAAATACAGATAGTTTTAAATTAAATATATCACTAACATTGTACAACGATATTTAAGCTATTTACATTATATCACAAAATTATATTTCGAGAAGGTCCTATCCTATAGTAGTATCACTCTACTTACATTCAGTCCGATCCAAATGGAATTATCGACTCGCGATACATGCGTATACATCAACCACTGTACCACAGGCTTCGGATTCAAGCACACAAAGAAATGCCTCTTCTCCTAAATCTACAGAAAATGACTCGAGGATTACATTATCGGTACACACTTTCACTGCTTGGCAGTTACAGTTCACAATTTCTCGAACGCTCGGGAGTTGGTGAGCATCTCCCTGGTGAGCCTCCACACTTGCTTCGCAGCGTTCTCGAGGGCCGTCGGGGACTTGCCCTTGAACAGGTCCACGTGGGGCAGGAAGTAGTGCGGACACCGCCGGCACTGTAGCGACGAGATCAGCTGCAGGAAGATCCCGTTTATCCTGTCCCCTATCGCCCCCTCGTCCCATTCGTGCTCCCGAGGGTGCTTCTCGCATTCGTACAACAGTAAAGTCTTCATGTGGTAGCACGTCACCGGATTCCCCGGCAAGTCTAAGTGTCTGTCTCTGATCGTCTTGAGTATACTCAGACATTTCCGCCGGCAGCCGCCTTGCAGCAACCGGTTTTCAGCCTCAAAGAAACTTAGCACCCAAGCGTCGCCTTCCATAGCGGAATTCTTTCCTTGCAACGCTAAACACTCTTTTGACAGTAAATCGAATCCTTCCGTTTTCACTTCGGCGACAATGTTAGGGTGCGGCCAAGGAATGGCCGGGAGAGGCCAGTGGGCCGCGGACCGGGGCCACAGGCCTGCACATTTGAAGGCGGGCGTTATTTGCACGATGTACCTCTCGCGGATACGCAATTTCACTTCGGTGGTTTCGGCGATCATTTTGACGCAATCCCGATAGGAGCACTTGTCGCAGGCTTGGGCGACCAAAGTCTGGAATCGGGACCTGATCTTTCTCGCCGACAAGTAGCCGGAGGCGGTGATGAACTCGACCCACAGGGACATGGAGCGCTTGCGGCCGTCGCTCAGCTTCAGGACGGCGCACCCGGGCAGGGAGCCGTCGTCGACAAAATTTAAAACACCCATTTGGTTCAAATATATGACGATTTCGAACTCATGCGGAGACACCACTTCGAGGCCGTCGAACCGGCCGTTGTAATCCGTCAAGGAGGAGATGAACCTCGGCTCCTGGAGTTCCACCTCTTTGAGGACATCTTGCACTATCCTGCAGACCTCGTGGATGGTTTTCGCGATCTGCGCCTTCCTGTTGGCGACCCGTTCATTGTAGTACTTGTTCATTTGGTAGACGAGCTTGGATTGGGCGGCCATCATCTCGGGGGGCACGAGCATGGCGGCTGTCTGGGGGCGACTACCCGGAGCGCATAACGGCGGCGACGCACGCGCGCGGCACGCGGTTCTATGCCGACTGAACCGTGTCCACTCCAAACACCGACGACGCCGGAAGGTTGGAAACGCCCAGAGAGGAACGCTCTGGCGAATGGCAGGGCTATGCGCTCTCTCTTTTACGCTCAAGGATTCCTCCAGTGAGTGGGAATAGGACGGCTGTCTGTTTTGAAGTCGAGTAGTATTGATCGGTTTTAGGCGCCTCCTTTCGATGCGCAGTAGGTATCGTAGGTGCTTGTAATTACATGATCGCGCGTAGCTTCGGTAGCTGCAAGTTAGGGCCTATTAAATTCTCCCGGTTTTTCAAGCTTGTTAGCCTATCGTTTAATTGGAGTTACGTTGTTCTAATTTATTGGATAAAGAAAAGATTGTGGGTGTAAAATAGATTTTTTAGTCTGACTTTAATGTTCCAACCAGGGTTTTGGTAGTGATTGCCAATGAAAAAAGTACTTTAAACTTTATTTACATTTTTAAATAAATAAAAATGAATCGCTGAAATGTATGTATGCGCATAACTTCAAAACGACAGCACTAAATTGGATTATTCGTTTTTTTTCGTGTTCGTGATTACTAGGACGAGGTTTCCATAAAAGAAAATAAGTAAAGAACGTATGGATTTTTTATTATTTTTTACGGGGACAAAGTCGCAGGCCGAAAGCTAGCTTCTAATATAGATAGACAAGTAGGTTAACCAACATTTGAATGGATCGAGGCATAGCCATGAAGATATCAAATTAGTTTAGTTAATTAACACAAAAGCTATCGATATAAAAATGACAAACCTCAATAATTTAAATATTGTAGAATATGAAATTCAAATAACCGGACCGCGCTGCCGTGCTTTGAACTTTTTTCCATTTTGTGATAAAATAACAAAAGAGAAATTAGGATATAGTCCTAGTCCATGGACTATATCCTAATTTCTCTTTTGTTATTTTTGTCCTTGTCCTATATAGATATTAGGGGTCCCAGGTTCGATTCCCAGCGGGGGTACAATTTGTTTTCGGTTTGGTTGGTAGTAGGACTTGTTGTGAGTCCGCCTGGCTAGCTACCACCATCTTATCTAAGTCTGACGCCATAATAACAATGTTTTCTAAGTCTGACGCCATAATAACAATGTTTTCAGCATTGTTGTGTTCCGGCAGTTAGAGATAAGATAGCCAGTTCCTCAGTGGTTGAGGATTCCGGGAGAGCTCGCTTCCATCTTCAGCCTTATCAATACTTAACATCAGGTATGATGAAGGCTAAGAGTCTCCCCGTCGTTAATAAATAAATAAATAAATAAATCGCCATAATGAGTGGATTAAAGTTGAAATTATGTTCATTTGAAAAGTCTCTTTTTCACCACTGCAAAAAAATATTTGCATATCATTACGAAGTCCTTATCTGTATTAAAGTATTTATTTAATTTTACTTTTTTTAACTAAGTTTTGTACTTGGGTATCTTTAATACCTTCATTTAATTACTTCAACTAAGTTATGATAAATTTTAAATAAAAAAATATTGGAAAAAATCAACTCGGCCACAAGTGAATTCTCAGATGGTATTCAATTATTATTGTGGCCGAGTTGATTTTTTTCCAACATTTTTCATAATATATCATAAGAATAAAAATAGCATAATATAAAAAAACATAAATTCAACTATTTTTTCTTGAAGTGAAAGAAAAGTTTGTTTAATAAATATCTGTTTTGGAGGTCCATTTTTGCATGTCACCCATTGCTAAAAGATACCTAATTATCAATTATCAAAAGTACCTTTTTCAATATGTAACCTTACGTAGCCTTACGGACTATCAACTATTTACTTATCTTTAGTTAGGTACATAAGTTCCGGTAAAGCTCCCATTAATCAAATTGACAAACTAATCGTTCCATAGAATGTCTCTTTATAAATTTTTAAATTTCAAAACTAGAAACTGGTTGAAACGTATTCATATTATAATGAACTTACATGGCGAATATTTTCCCATACATACACATCTCCTTTTAAAGGAGGAATAGATTTCCCTAAAAGTATTCGAGATTCTCCGTATACTTATTTGGTGAGCATTCCGGTCCGATCTTAGCATTCCATAGGTGAGAATGCCTTCTATTTCGGTCCATATTGATGGGCGCTCGGCGCTTGATGGATGGCCGGCCGAGTGCTGATTTACGCGCCCGCCGTCTCCTCCCGACTCATGCATCCCTGGTACCAAATCACACGAATAACTAGATGCTACTATACTATATTTATCCTATACTTGATCAAAGGTAAAAAAGTTTGGGTATTTTTATCCAACTTCTAAAAAAAGAGGAAAGGAAAGTTCTCAATTCGTCGGAATCGTTTTTTTTTACATGCCTGTAGGTACACAAATTTTATTCAATAGGCAAGTACTTATCTGACGTATTTAGAAATCCTGCTGAACTCATGCATCCCACAAGGTAGGTATAGGTACTGCTTATCAGTGCTTGATCAAAGATAAAAAAAAATAGGTTTCTGTTTATAGTTTTATGTTTCGGTGTTATGGTATTCGTATTTTTATACCTAACTGACGAATTTAGTAAGGTATCTGATTTCTTACTGTTCTTGGATCTCGTAATCTAAGTTGAAACGCATAGGTACACACATGCCTTTAGATTTCAAACCAAACCACATTTTTATCTGTATTCAAGTTTTCTTATCGTCATCGTCATCAGCAATTTTTAATGTCCCCACTGCTGGGGCACTGGCCTTCCTTATGGATGGATAAGGAGAACGGGCCATGACCCACCACGCCGCGGGCCCAATGCGGATTGGTGGGTTTTAACGACTGCAAATGCAGCCGGGACCAACGGCTTAAAGTACCTTCCGAAGCACGGAGGAGCTCAAAATAGTACCTAAATTTTTAGTCACCCATCCCGTGACCGACCATTGCCAAAGTTGCTTAACCTCAACAAACGCAGGCCGAGCGCGCGAACCACTGTGCCACGGGCTCCTCAGTTTTCTTATGGGTATAATAAATTAATTTCCCGTAAAGTTAAACTCTTCAAATCTCCACAGTAAGAAAGCACCAAAAAGATTATGTAGGTAGGTACCTACCTCAAAATCCCGCATTATCAAATTGGGCTATCACTTCCCAATCTTCCCTGTTTACCTCACAATCATAAACATTGCCGAAAAAACGCGTTTTCCCAGTCCGTGATTCCATAGGAAAACTCCATTAAGATTAGGTAAATCGGGGAACTTCCACTTTGACCATAGTGTTTTTTTGATAAACTTTTTTTGAAAACTAACTTAATAACCGTAGTTAAAGAAATAATTTATTATTCAAATAAAATGTTTTCATTCTCCATGATTTGTGATATAAAAGTTTTCTATTTTCTTTTGTGATGGAAACTGACCTTACTGATATGTTAAGCTCACTTTTCAATTTGACGACTCTGTATGAAATAAAACAGGGAGAAAAAAATAGCCCTTGACGAGTTTCTTGCCGGTTCTTCTCATTACAAAGTCTTCCGCCGTAGGGTTTGTGGACCGATAGCGTAGCTTCTTTGACGTTCATAAGTGCTTGTAATAGCCTAGACTGAATAAATGATATTGAATTGAATTGAATTGAATATAAATCGTTTACTTTTTGAAATAACACTCCCTCAAATATTCAATAATTCTCCCGGCCTACCGGGAAGTTAACCGAGTTAACCTATTCATCAAATCAATCAAATTCTCCTTATCACTTCCCAATCTTGCCTGTATACCTCACAACCATAGACATTGCCGAAAAATGCGTTCTCCCATTATCCGTGATTCCGTAGGAAACCACCAGAAAGATTATGCACCTAACTATCTATCGGAAAATTTAAAATTATCGAATTCCCCTATCACTTTCCAATCTTCCCTGTTTACCTCACAACCATAAACATTGCCGAAAAATGCGTTCTCCCATAATCCGTGATACCGTGGGTAGATTTCCCCGGGGCCCGCGCACCAAGATGGCGGCCGCTCGCCCCGCCCCTTCCGCCGGACGTCCGACCCCCCGACGCCGCCCGACGGGTCGCGATGGTCCCCGAATCGATTTTAGGGTTGAAACGAAATTTGATTGGGAAAAAAATGGGACCTTTTTGGTCATTTTAATTGTAAAATCATTGTTTGTGCACCAGTTATGCCAGTAATGGACAGAAGTATTGTAGGTATTAGGGCATCGCTTATTGTATTTTGAATTCTGATTTACCTACCTATACCTACCTATAGTACCTACCTATTTAAAAGAAATTAGAAATCTTTAGATTTGTTTCATACTATGTTAGCCTGTACGGCTGTCAGAAAAAAAAATTACATTATGCTACTTATCTCTAAAATTCATCGAAATGTACTCAGAATGACAGTTCTTTGGAACCTATGATACCTTAAACATAAAAAAAATGAATTTGTTCTGTGACTATAAAAAAAATCATCTGTCCTATAACCTAAACCAAAAGACAGACCAAGATATACTCGAATGAAGATGTATGTAGGTAAAGAAAACATACCTCAACAGTTGTGATCAATAAGGAAGGAATGAAAAATTTTAAAGCACTCCCACAGGCTTATATCTAACAAATAGTCAGTTAGTAACCAGTGTATTTGCTATCATTAGTGTCACATTTTCATACTGTTTGACACACAGCGAAGAAACTGAAAACTGAATCGAGTTTTCGTTAGATAATCAGCCCTGGGCGTATCTAACACTCGGTTTCTTTAATTATTTTTCAAATTTCAAATATCAAACACAACTCAAAACTATGGTCATAGATATCATGCATAAGTGTTGTTTGAGACGATCTTTTAACTTGCTATTCTCAATTCAGAAACCAACCATACAAACGCTGACGAAGCTACAAAACTTACTTGCCTATTTCAAAACAACTTTTTAGAGCCTAATAATAATTTTATGTAACCGTTATCGACTTATTACAGCTATATATTTCAACATTTAAATGGTTCTAGGATTGGTAGGTTCAAAGATTAAATCCTGAGCGTAGCGAGGGTTTCAAAAGTACGAAACACTAAAAACTTTGCTGCCGAGCGATCATACAATTTTTCATCTCACAACAACGAGAAATATATTTAGGTTATCTACGGTCAACTTCCGGTAAAAAAATTTTTAACAAAAGTTTAATCTTAATTTACCTTATTGTTGTTAATGTTATAAAAAACGAAAGAAAAATGGAGTATTATAGTTACTTCAACGTTATTTAAAATAGGAATAAATTGTTACTTATAATAACAACAAATACGATTCGATAAATGTTGACATTAACAACACAAAGACAATTTAAAATTAAAGGTTCATGTAACGTTTTGAAATCCAATCATAGGTTCTGACATCTCACTCAGCCTAAATATCAAATTCTTATAAGAAATAGTTTAATCTTATTGTTTATGATTCAAGGAACTAAAATAATATAATAAAACCAAACGGAGTAAGTATGTATTATAATTAATTCAAAGTTATTTAAAATAAAATGTAACATAAAAAGTCAGTAGTGCAGTATTCAGAACATATTTTTATGTTTTAAATTAATAAAGTACTTTACCACGCTAGGCCGCAAAATTCGATTTTCCACGCAGAAATTAATGACAAAACTTCCTTTTCCGAGCGTGTGAGTGAAAAAAATATTGTTGTAGTTGCAGGTTTTCTCTTCAATTAGGCATCTAAAGCTTATTCGAATTCACAGCTATGGAAAGCATGATTTTGCCGGCCTTTTCATCCGCGTTGGAAAAAGTGCCTCTTTTTTTCGTAATTATAGCACAGAGATGCTTTTTTAACTACATTGTTAAAAACATCGGTGTGCCGCTGCCGTTGCTGAAAACGGCTGAACGATAGTTCAGCTGTTTTACCCAAACTTTGACATTTACATTTAATTATTTTCACCTCACACGCTCTGAAAAGGAGGTTTTGTCAATCAGTTTAGGCGTAGAAAATCGCGGCAAAGTACTTTTTTAATTAATTACCTAAAAATATGTCATAATGCGTTCCGAATCGCACTATTGACTTTTCTGATATATTTGATTGTTATTTTAAATAGCTTTAAATTAATTATAATACTCCGTTTTAGTTTTATTATATTATTTTAGTTCATTGAATCATAAAAACAATAACAATAAGATTAAACTATTTGTTATAAGAGTTTTATATTAGCCTGGGTGAGATTTCACAACCTATAGGTAATTGGATTTCGGACTGTGAAATAAATCTTTATTTTTAAATTGTCTGTGTCTTCTACCAACCTCATGTCAGTGTCAACATTTACGGAATCGTTTTTATTCTTATTAGTAATAATACATTTCTTAATATATTTCTACTTTTAATAACTTTGAATTAACTATAATACTCCCTTTTTTATTATTTTAGTTTTTTATATCATTAAAACAACGAGATTATGGTATATTTAGATTAAACTTTATGTTTAAAGAATTTTTTACCGGAAGTTGACCGCGGAAACAACCATAAAATGGGCCTCGCTGTTGTGAGGTGAAAAATTGTGTGTTGCGCTCGGCAGAAAAGTTTTTAGCATCTTGTACCTTTGAAATCCTCGCTTCGCTCAGGATTCAACATTTGGAATCCTAGAATCCTTCACTTGCTCAGATTTCAACAGAGGTAACTCGCCGCTAAATAACCAACTTTCCAGCCTTGCATAACAAATAAATATTATTTATTAATTGAATTTTGTGTAGCTATGTTGGTTTTGGCAACTTAAGTTCAATTGCTATAGGTACTACCACATCATTATTCAGAAAAAATAAGAAAAAAAATTGTTTATATTTTCAAGTATAAATAAAATTGTAGCACGAAAAGAAACTAGTAGTCAAACATTCCACAAACATCGGCGCATAGTTGAAAACATTTCTATCGATTATCGCCAAAATAAATCGTCGTTCCAAAGGCGACATCTCGCCATGCAGGAAATTAAACACAGCGTCGACTCCCGCGCACAAAACTATTGCAATCACGTCCTCGATACATCGCCACCATACTACGGCTACTCAACGAATGTATGTCTGCTCTAATAAGAAACGACAAGTGTTAATAACACTTCAACTTTACATCTACTAATTCACTGAACATCAACGATTTCCAAATGACTGTTGCCATTTCATCGAGCCTTTTATACGATGGATCCCGTTTATTCGGAGCAACATGACGCCTTGTACAACGAACAAGTCCGAGGCGTGTATTATTTATGGTGAATTGAATTCGCTATCTTGTTGTGGTATGAACGATGGGCGCAGACAGACATCTGTCTTCCCCCACCGCGTGGACGAGACTGACGTTTGGTGCCACCCCTCCACTAGTCACTTGGAGGGGGGAAACTCCGCCCTACTCGCGGAACGTCCAGAGTGGATTACGACGCAACTCCTCATTGCGCTACCCGCAATTTTGTACTTTATTTTGTAAGCAAGTGTGATGACATTGCCTTGTTTTTCGGTTCCCATGGTAGGGTTGTGCAGTGCTACTTTTTAATTATCATTTTTCTTGCAACTCGTAAGATATTTCGGTCCCTTGAGCAAGGTAATTGGATTCAGGAGATCGCAAGCGATGCCCGATTGAGACGTCTGCATGTCTGTTGTAATTATTATAAAGATCGAGATAAGATCCAGTTTACGTTGTTTTGTATGGGAATTTTCTTTTGGTATCATTAGTGGAGGGAGCTGGTCGCGGTTATGCGCCATTCGAATGTAAACGATGCACCGATACGACTACTGAATGCAACTCTTAATAACACCTTTGACATTTTCATTATAAACTGTTATAATTATAAAATATGGTTTTAAAATCGGTAATAAAGGTTTCTCCATATTCTATCAATCAGATTTAAAATGATAGTTATTTATAAAAAAAAGTATTTTTTTGTTTATTTGAAACCTCGAATAGAATTCGAAAAGAACAAAGAGAACGAGTTCTGAATCATAAGAAAAAAACTAAATATTTGTTTAAATTAGTTATGGTAATATCTTCGTATTCAGTACCTAAAGTATGCTATTTAAAATCTAGTGATTATCCTCAAGTCCAACTGCTATTGGTTATTAGAATCTTGACAGCATCCATAAAGTGCACTCGTTGTGGCATCGGATGCTAATGCAGGTCTGGATGCTATAAGCATTTTTTATTTTTGTTCTTAGTTTTATTAGATGCGACTACAGATTCGAGATAGGTCTCGTATATTCTTTCGTTGTGACAAAATTATGAATTAGGAAATAGGTAATTAATTTGACAAGAAATTAAACAGTCAAGTTCTTTTTTTTTTAGACTCTATTAGTAATGTATTTCTTTATCAACTAGTACCAGTAAAATAACAATTTTAACTATTGAATACGTTAATAGGAAAAAAGAAATGAGGAATCTTATTATTGTTTTGCATATATAGTAGGATAATTAGATAAATCGAATTTTCACGAAAATCCTAGAGATATTGCAAAAAAAGGATAATTAGACAAAGGTATGAGGACTTTTCTCAATCTTACTGAAAAAAGATAGGATATTCGCGAAAACAATGGTTGTTAATTTATTTTATTTATTTATTTTAACTTTATTGCACATATACAGCAAATGGCGGACTTAATGCCCTTAGGAAAGGATGTAAATGAGATATCCAGGCGGCAATAAAAAAGTAACTGATTTTAAAATAAACAATATTGAACACATTATACATTTGTACCTACACTATTATTACGAAAAGTTGGACATAAAGTACCTACTAAACTGAAAGCTACGTTAAATATAATACATAGATACTTATACATACATATATAAATACAATACCTATATATATTATATTATAATATAAATACAATATGATATTACAACATAACATAATACTAATCAGAGATGACGAAACAAAGTACAGAACTAAAGTAATGCTCTCGGGCCATCTCTTAAAAACGTACTTACTGGGAGGCAATTCTCGCGCCTTCGACATCTCGTATTCGACATTTTTTAGAGCTATAAAACTATATTTAAAACTCACTAAAAACAATCTTCAATATTATAGGATTGTCAAAGATCATTGAAACTAAAGTATTTTGACCATAGTAAAGATTTAACTTACATTTTCAATTAAGAAATTATGGTTTGAAAAATGTCGAATTCGACATATCTCAGCGCGAGAATTGCACCCCTGGAGGCACTACGTATGCTAAGGGGCAAAGCGTTCCAGAGTCGTTCTGCCGAAAAAGAAAATGAATAGGAGACGAAGCCGGAAGAATGGGAAGGAATCTTTAAAAGAAGATTGCTGCTAGAGCGAAGTTCACGTTGATGAGAGTCACCCAGAAACTGAAACTTGGATTTCAGGTATTCTGGGGTAAGTGGATCGAATAGAATGTTATAGAGAGTACACACAACGCGAAGTTTCCTACGGTCTCGGATAGGAAGCCATTTGAGTTACTCTTAACGCAGATTGGATTAATGTTTGCTTTCTTGCTAATTAGGTTGGTGAAAGGACTCGTTGTAAGTCCGCCTGGCTAGCTACCACCATCTTATCTAAGCCTGACGCCATAACAACAATGTTTTCAGCATTTTTGTGTTCCGGCAGTTAGAGATAAGATAGCCTAGTTCATCAGTAATTGAAGATTCCGGGAGAGGCTCGCTACCATCTTCAGCCTTATCAATACTTAACATCAAGTGCTTATGTACCATTGGGTGTGTCCAAAAGATACACGCGGGCGGAGGCCCGGTGACTGTCACCCCAAACCCGACAGTCTCCGCTAACGCGTGGAGGGAACAACCAGGGGGTTTTAGTGGGTTCGAGTCCCACATAACCTACCTGTCTCCCCGGACAGGGAGGTATGGAAAGAAAAAAAAAAGGTATGATGAAGGCTAAGAGTCTCCCCGTCGTTCATAAAAAAAAATCGTACCTGCTACCAAAGCGAAATATTGTTTTGCTATTGTTAACCCATTTGAACCAAAAATGGATAACTACGTTATATTTATCCTGTCCCATTTTATTGGCCCTACTGCTAGGGCACTGTTCTTCCCTATGGATAGATTATGGAAAATATTCTTTATCTTTAATCGATGTTATTTCATTGCGTTTTTACAGCTGATGTGATAGCTGAACAGCAGTTACGGCAGTTCCGTTATCTCAAAGATGCGTAAACGCATCTCTTCTGATACTGCACCGGTTTTAGAACGCTCTATAGCAGTAGGCGCTACAAGGTTGCTCGATTAGGCGTTTTAGATATTTTATTATAGAGGTATGCACATCAAAAGCGTCTAGGGATCAAGTATTTTTTAACCGACTTCAAAAAAAGGAGGAGGTTATCAATTCGGTCGTATGTTTCGATCTTTCGACGTACTTAATCGATAGTGTACCGTGTTACCGTGGTAACACGGTACACGATCATTTATGAACGGATTTGTATAATTGTTCTTTTTAACTATAAAGAATATCCAGTGAATATTTAACTCTGTCCTTATTGGAGTAGGTACTGAAATTTACAAAAAAGAATCATTACCGATACAAAAAAGTTAAAATATACTGATCTATCTATAGCGACGATAATCTAAAACTAACTTGATCCCTAGACACTTTTGATGTGTGTATTTACATCAATAGATATACAGACACCAGAACTTGCCGATATATTTTGTCATAATGCAGTTTTTGCTGCACTTTTGATAGTCTCTTATAAGACTCTTAAAACAATAATATTTCACTGACCTAGAAACGCAAGAATAATATTTCGTTGACCTATAAACATAATACAAGACGTTGTTGAGCATATACAACATATGAAAATCTTTAGTCGTCTGTCATGAGTTTTGTATTAATTTTAAATTATATTGCCTATACTTTTTTGCTCTCTTCATTAAGTACTTTCCCGTATTACAGGAATCATCTCTTTGAAAGCAGTCAACACAAAGTTAACTCTAACTGAATTTAACGTTCGGTTTGTCGCAGCTCCTCGCGACAGTTCTCGGTACGACTTAATCTGTCGCAATTAGTGCAATTACAAATGTCGCGACGTCGTGAGACGCGGCCAGGTTACGCCGTGTAATCTAATGCACGTGGTGGGTGCGATAGGCGCTGCGCGGTATCGATAAATCTATGATGATCATTAATCATACCACGTATTTTTTTTTTCTTATCTATCCATAAGGAAGGCTAGTACCCCAGCAGTGGGGACATTAAAATTGGCTGATGAAATTTTCGTAGCGCCTTGTTTCGATACGCAATTTTTGTAGAAAGGGCATTCGACTTTCATTTTTGAGTCTTACAAATTAAGTCGTTCGACAATAACTACTCAATCACAGTAGAATTAAAAAAAAATTTACTATTAGAATAGTCCATCTCTATAATAAGGCTGAAATTACTCCTGTAAATTTTACTTTCCTTACTAACCTACATAAATAAAGAAAAAATATTTTCAACTGTAAACACTTTTTGATACGATATTTATTTCTTTATCATTGATGATTGAAAAAATGTTGCATAATAAATAACATAATTCTTATATTAATGAAATCATTACATTATAACTTTTTAATTTTGCATTTTACAATGCTATTTTTATGTGATAAATAATAAATATGCGTCATGTCGCCCTGAAGCGATGAGACATGTTGCATTTTTCTAGTATATTTTCCTGTTTAATATAAATCACTACATATTAAACTTGATGATTATAATCTATAAACATTTCCAGTAATTCATTACTACTTTTAATACTTGTTGTAAGTTGCTTATCAAATTATGGTGTAGGTACCACGGGACTAAAGCCGTCAGTTTCTTGCATAAATCTTATCCTTCCTATCCTATCCTACTTCCTACTAATATTATGGATGCGAAAGTTTGTAGGGATCCAAACAGCAATTTTGTTATTCTTTCACACAAAAACTACAAAACCGATTTGGATTAAATTTGGCCCACAGATATTTAGATTAGATAGCCTGGATTAAAATATAGGCAACTTTTTATCCGGATATTCCCACGGGAACGGGAACCACGCGTGCGCTAGTTACTTTTAAGCTGTGTATTGGATTGGTGGCCTTTCATCGATATGTTCGCGTCACTAGCGGGCCAGATACATCTGCTCGTGGTTAGTGGCGCCACCGTCGCCGCCACTTCCGGGTCCGGTTCATTAGCTCTCCTACCTGAGATGAATCGACTGCTTCTGGAAACAGAATAATTGTTTTCATTTTAAAATTATTGTTAGAATATCAGTTAATTTATTTCTTTCGGAAATGGAATTGTTATAGCCGTTTTCTTTTACCGCATTAACAAAATAAAAATTTAAATTACAAATTACTTTTTCCAATCTACTTACATGGCTTACATCATTTGTGTTGACTCTGATAAATATGTCTGACCAAGACTTAGGCGCATGACAGCTAAGAAAAACTTAAAAATGTAACTAAAAACCAACATTTCAAGAAGCTGTAATCAATCAGTTAATCTCTGTAGCGCTAATAATAAATCAGATAATAAAAGAAGTGCGGTGATAGAAGTGGTCTGCAGGTGCCAAAATCCGCCTAATTGTCTTTGTCGTGTAGTATAAGTTTTCTTTAAAATTATGTATAATTTCTTCTCGTAAAGGTATGCTTTGTGCTGAAATTGCGGGCATTACGTCGTTTCACACCGCGAACTTACCGGAAAAGTTTTTAATCATTTTTAACCGACTTCTTTGTATTGTACTATTGTTGCATTGCATGCAATGATATTAAGTATGTGTGTACTTGAAGCAGGTATGTTATACGAGCTCACATTGTGAAACTTTAGAAAATCCCTTTAAAAAGTCCGATTCAATTTCATTTACCGGGCTTTTTCGTGTGTTATCAAATTGTTAATGTGTGCAGTCTTCGTCACAGATTTCAACCCAAATTACTATGAAGATAATATCTATTATATGACATCATTGTATCTATCATACATCTATTATATTACATGTCAAACTTGCGAATTTGTAACGAAGATGTTTTTAGTTTTGCATTCATAAACCCAATTACCACTAAGCGGTCCCCGGTGACCGCGCTCGACTTTTGTAATGAAGCAATGTATCTTTGAACTTGTATACCTTGACTTAGAGTAATCCTACAACTTTTGTCTATATCAACTATTGCTTCAAATGACTAATTCTAACTATACGAGTTCCTTTTTTTTAAGGCTGGCACTTTTAGAGACGGGCCCAAAAAGAATGATCTCCTTTTCGTTTAGATCATTTAAAACTGTAATGGTAGTTTCAACCCTTAATCTCTTTGTCAACTCATATACGCACGCGACGCGCGTAAATTACGTGCACCACTAATGGATATTTTATGACACCGATTTGGGAAGAAACTCTTACAACCATTTTCACTAAACTTAAGAATCGTCTTAGACTATTCTTAAATATCGTAAAACATTCATTAAAAGATTAGCATAAGCAACTTTTACGGATATCAAACGCGCTATATTTCACGAACTAAGTTGTAATTGTCCGTATTTTTAGGTTTGTAGGGGTTTTTGGTTTTCCCTAAAAAAACCCCTATCAAAAAACCCCTAAAAACCTAAAAATCGTCTTAGACTATTCTTAAATATCGTAAAACATTCATTAAAAGATTAGCATAAGCAACTTTTACGGATATCAAACGCGCTATATTTCACAAACTAAGTTGTAATTGTCCGTATTTTTAGGTTTGTAGGGGTTTTTGGTTTTCCCTAAAAAAACCCCTATCAAAAAAGCCCTAAAACCTAAAAATACGGAATAGCTTAGTGGATATTATTATTGGGGTGCAAAGCAATTTTTATTAAGGTTAAGATAGATAAGAACCTTAAGTTTAGTGCAAATGAGTGTCAGTGACTGGATGAGCGTAAATCAACAGGTAACTTTCATGACGACGCCGATGATGTGAAAATAAAGCGCTCTGGTAGATATTGCTATTTCAGGAAAACACTTTTAACCAACAAAATCACAAAAGACGAGCTCTAACTACTGTAGCGCTACGTAAGGTTACATGATACTAACTTAAATCTTATCAAAATCGATTCAGTAGTTTTTTCGTGAAAAAGAACATCCATCCATCCAAACATCTAAATATCGTCACAAATTTCGCATTTAAAATTCAATATTCAATATCATTTATTCAGTCTAGGCTTGTTACAAGCACTTATGAACGTCAAAGAAGCTACGCCATTGGCTCACAAACCCTACGGCGGGAGACCTCGTAACGAGAAGAACCGGCAAGAAACTCGTCAAGGGCTGTTTTTTTCTCCCTGTTTTATTTCATACAGAGTCGTCACATTGAGAAGTGACCTTATTAATTTATAATATTAATAGGATAGGGTAGGACTTAGACATTAGTTTTCATTAATAACCCGATAGAATATTCGCTCAAATAATAATTTGAATCAGTTTTTCATCAACATCATTAACAACCGAACTAACTTCATCAATCTCTACTTGACTGATAAATCTAACAGCACCTACAAAAAACTACAAATTCTTTCACTCGATTCGAATGGACGCATATTCCAGATACCGTCAGCAATAGACGCAGATTTATCCAAACGGTGTTTGTGTAAAAAAAGTGGGAACGTGGTGTAAAAAAAAATATAAGTCCAGGAATAGCCCGGGGACCGATGACAGCGAATTTATTAACCATTCGGTATGACAAACTGCGAGTGGGGAGGGAGCGCCGTACCACGCGCGGCGTGTAGCTACGCATGCTTTTGTTGTTTACGTGATAATTTGGTAGGCGTTTTATTTATCAATCTTCTAGCCATAAAAGCTAAATTTTAAGTATAGAAAAAAGGCCATATTTAATTGATACAAAATTTATTAAAATTTTGGGAAAATATTATTGAAGTATTATTTCAAATTTTATTTTCTCACATTTAGGTAAGGCAGAATCAAGGGTCCTATTAAAACTGTATTGTAAATGTTTTATAGCAGTAAGTAGGCAAGTAATCGGTCCTGCGGCCATTCCTAGTCATGTAAGGTATATTAAAATAAATCTATCTATACATACGTATAAGAAAAAGTAAAAACAAAAATTCTGCAAATTGAATAAATTCACCAAAAACGAATTGGAGACGAAGTAAAATCAGTAATAGAATACGTTGAGAGCATTTTTTTATTGTTGTCTGTCTGTCTGTTTGTCTGTACACGCTAATCTCAGAAAGCGGATTTGTATAAAACTTTTTATAAAACTCTTCGACATTTGTATTGGTATTTTTTGAATCGAGAACCGTTAGTACTAGTGTCGCGCGGGACGCGGGGTGCGGGTACGACCGTGATGAATAGGTTTTTAATTAGGACTTCCCTTTGAGTCCGCCGCGCGACTCCGCGACGCCTGCGCGAGCGGCGCTCTGTACAAGGCAACGACTTTTTCAAAAAAGATGCATGCGATTTCTAAGATCTATGAATGCACGAGGAGCCCGTGGCGCAGTGGTTCGCGCGCTCGGCCTGCGATTGTTGAGGTTAAGCAACTTTCGCAATGTACGGTCACGAGATGGGTGACCAGAAATTTACTATCTCGAGCTCGTCTGTGCTTCAGAAGGCTCGTTAACCCGTTGGTCCCGGCTGCATTTGCAGTCGTTAGAACCCACTAATCCGCATTGGGCCCGCGTGGTGGGTTCTCCTCTCCTTATCTATCCATAAGGAAGGCCATTGCCTCAGCAGTAGGGACATTGAATGGCTGATGACGATGAATGCAGATTCAGTTGGCTACGAAAAACTTGCGAAAAGTATACGCACTGCCACATCAGGAATGTTTAGGGAAATTAAGTTCCTTTTAGGTTCCTTTTAGGGTTTTTTTTCCGGTAGGGACAAATAATGCCCCCGTTGCTCGATACCCCATACATTTGTTAAGAGGCCCGCTACACGGCAGTCTTCCATACAAACGTAATACCAAACGAATTTAAAATTTGAGCACGATTGACTGTACTTGTAATGTTATTTGGATTAAGACAGTATTTAAATTAAAATATTAGTATGCAAATATATTACATATAAATAAATTAAATATATGGATAGATATTATGCATTACCCATAATATCTACCCTATAAAAAAGTAATGCCAAAATTATTATTTTTTATACAAAACTGCAATACGCATTAATTTTATATTGGGTAAGGGTAATAGGATTATATTTTTATTGGAAACCTAGACGACAAAAATAGAAAATAATGCTCTAATTTCAAATCATTTTGGTATTACGTTAGTATGGGACGCTGCCCGGTCGCCGGCCTCTTAACGTGACAATACGAATACCTACTTTTCGAAATTTTATAAGCGAAAAAAGCTGTGGGTTTTCTTTTTTAGGACATAAGCTAGTGTGTTAGCTAAGGTCTCTTTAGTTGCACAGTTATAACGTAAACTAAAAAGTTAAGTAATATTTTGAATGTTGGTTTTATGTGATAAATATTAAACAAGAAAATATACTAGAAAAAAGCAACTAGTCTCATGTCGCCCTGACGGGATTCGAACCCGCATCCTTGGGGATCCGGCCTAATGCACTAACCAATTATGCTACAGAGACCTATGAGGACACGTCGAATTTTTCTAGTATATTCACGGTTCTACGGTGTTGGCCACCGTCGTTTCATCAATGAGAGAATTATCCTCGCATTCGAAAGAAACATCTTTACAGATGTTTGACTATCGATTAAGATGAAACAGCCAACTAATTATAACTTTTTAATTTTGCATTTTACAATGCTATTTTTATGTGTTTTTACTTCATCATAAATTACTCTTAAACATACATAGGCAGGCATATCTTTTACCGTAATTATTTTGTTAACATCATTAAAACTAAACAGACCTGCGCGGGAGTGGATCGAGCGGACATGTCGCGGGATATTTACGACGCGGCGATAACGATCGCGGATCAGCATTCGATGCTCGGCTGAGATACACGACGTATGTATGTGTATGTACTTTGGTAAATACTAAACAGATGTTTTCATGTGATACGTTAACTGAATGACGGTTAGTCTCCGCTTGCTTGTTAACTTGATAGTTACTTAAATGGATTTTACATGATAATAGGTTTTCTTTTTATAACTTTTTAATTTTGCATTTTACAATAAATAAAATAATCTTTATGGTTACATAATGGTCTTAAAAACTAAAATTATTTTAGTAAGTCTCTCTATTTATAGGCGTACAATGCTATTTCTATGTGATAAAAATTAAACAAGAAAATATACTAGAAAAAAGCAACTTATCTCATGTCTCATCCCGTCAGAACGACATGAGACAAGTTGCTTTTTCCTATTTATTTTATTTATTGTCAGGAGGTTTTTCTTTAAAAGTATAGGTTTACAGAAAGTCTCTGTATTTGCACAGTCAGAATGGCGTCAATGTTAATAGTTAAGGAGCTGGATGGTGCAGTAGTTGCATTTGCAAAGGTTAAGCTACTTTTTTTGGGCGGTTACGGGAAGGTGACTAAAATTTCCTGATGTTGAGTAAAGAGCTCGAGCTTTGCTTTAGAAGGCACGTTAAGCCTATGCCCGGCTGTAGCCAGGCGGACTTACAATAAGTCCTACCACCAACCGAACCGAATACAAAATGTTCTACCCTGGGAATCGAACCTGTGCCCCCTGGGTCTAACACCGGTGGTTGTCACCACTAGATCACTGAGGCGGTTAAAAGTCGTAGTCGCTAAAACCCACCAATGCCCATTGGGCCCGCTTGGTGTGTCATGGGCGTCATGGCCCGTTCTCCTTATTCATCCAAAAGGAAAGCCAGTACCCTAGGACTGGCTGATGGTGAAGAATCACCAATAATTAAACGGTTAGAAAAAAGTTAACAAGCATACTAATGTAGCGTCTACTTTTAATCAACAGACCCTAAAACATGGCAGTAACAGTTAGTAGGGTCAGGCTTAATGTTGCAGTCCATTACAAAATCCGAACCCAATTCATAACCACAACACCAACAATAGAATCACATCAAAATTATGCACGCCAATCAGCATCTCCCCAATTTATTCCCACTTGGAGCAGTTTCCATAAATCACATCTTTTCCACCTGGACAGTTCCCACTACCTGATTCATCTGTTCCGTGCCTTTCTCCATTACCGAGAGTTGCATTAACCAATGCTACAAAATAGGAAAGTAACAGAATAATCCCTCACATCAAACTCATTTTTATGAACATCGGGGAGACTTGGTCTTCATCATTATATGATGTTAAGTAGTGGTAAGGTTGAAGGTGGAAGCGAGCCTCTTCAGGAATCCTCAATCACTGAGGACCTGGCTATTTTATCTCTAACTGCCGGAACACAACAATGCAGAAAACATTTTTGTGATGGCGTCAGACTTAGTTATGATGGTGGTAGCTATCCAGGCGGGTTAACAACAAGTCCTACCACCAACCGAATACCTGATACCGACGGTGTTATCACTAGACCACAGAGTTGTTTATTACAAAATATTATGTTTGCCATATGTCAAGAATACCGCTCAATCGGGATTGAATACTGTCTGAAACTTGTACTTGTAAACCTGTAAACTTAAATCGCAAATTTGAGAAATGGCTGTTTATTGTAAGTGTTGTCTCTGCTTGGGCGCCTGCCACCGATTACGTACTTTGTGTCACTTGTTATTGTTGGGCACTTAACACCCCTCTACAGTGTTATAATGGCATTGCATTAGATCGCTATTTGTTTCAAGTGTTGCAACAAAACTCACGTGTCTATTGGTCATTAACATAAACGCAGATTTAGTTTTTTTTTATGTGTGTATTTTGAAAAGAATTTATATCTTGCTACGATAAAGGAAAGGTCTGCCCTAGGATACCTGCCTACTAGGAGAGTTTTAAAATCATGTACAAAAAGTTAGGACTCTAAAAGTCAGTAACAAAAAGTACACCGGCGCCGTTGTAATGTCGCGGGAATTGTTGCAGACCGTTAAAAAGCGAAAGGTTGGTTATTAAGGTAAGACGACTTGTTTGGCGCAGCTGCGCCAGAGGTCCCGGGTTCGATCCCCGGCAAGACAAATATTTGTGTGCATGAACATGTCTATTTGTCTTGGTCTGGGTGTTTGATATGTATAATATGTATGTATGTACAAAAAAAGGGGGTATGTTTATCCGTTGTCTAGTATCCATTACACAAGTTCTTCGTGAAACTTAACGTGGTCTAGATAGTTGGTGTGATTGTATGCAATTATTTATTTATTTATTTGGGACATGGGAGGATGTCAAAGTAATGTTGGCCAATCAAAGGTGATTCTATCCAACTTTACTTTTTTGACATCTACTTAAAGCACAAGAGACAAATCAATACTCACTTATTTTATTTAGAAAACTCCCCGTTCGGAAACCTACATATTTTGTGGTTCGGAATAGTCAATATAAAAAGAATAATAGTTAATATTTTAGATTTTCAATATCTTAACCAGAAGAATTTCGCTTAATTTATTGTGAACCCCCATTTTTTGTCACGCCCACGTAAACCCTTGTCAAGTCTCCGGTGACCACTTTGGGAATCAATGATCTAAAATGCAACTCATCTGAGACTACCGACTCCTGTCCATAAAATGTAAAAGCATATGATTAAAAATACTACATTGTTTCTAATCTCTCCAAACACCGTACCAGCCCTTGACGCGTGCCGTATCTCCCGACTTTCCTGTCCGGGTAAACATTGCGTCTGGGTGATAAGCAGAGAGCGTGTCGTCACCACCAGTACAATCGTGACCGAGTTCACGTCGATCGGATTATAATGATGAGCTAATATTTCCGCCTTTATGGTGGGGATCGGTTGACTCGTAAAATAATCACAATTGTTTCTGATTTTACATTCATGTATTTCGACAACTTTCGGCAGTGTAATGAAAGATCAGTGGTCCAGGTAGTAGCAAAATATTGGGGAAACCGTTCTGTTGGAGAATTAAAAACTTTTTTTTTTTATTCTGCTGTTTATACTCCGGACATTATGTACCCGCATTCGAAAGATAGTCTATAAGAAAGTACACATTTCGATTAATTATGGTGACACATTAATTATCTATTTGAAAACTAGTTTAGTATATAAGGAGTCTTGATCCGTCCTTGAGGAAGGCCTGTGCCTTGTGCCCTGCAGAAAAGTCATTAAAAAAAGAGAGAAGGTTCTCATTCTGTCGGATTTTTCTAAAATAATTAAGATCTGTTTTGCGCAGGAGTACTAAGCCGGCTGCCTTCTGCGCCAGAGGTCCCGGCTTCGATCCCCGAAATAGACAAATATTGAGCATGAACATGCCTATTTGTCTTGGTCTGGGTGTTTAATATGTATATTATCTATGTATGTATGCATGTATGTATTTACAAAAAAAGTTAACTTAACGTGGACTAGATAATTGGCGTGATTATATGCAATTATTTATTTTTATCTCTTTACCCATTATGTTTATTTTTAATTGACACAACTGCCAAAAGTTTAACTTAGCAATTAGCAAACACATGTTCGAGTCTTTGCTTTGTCTTTGCAAAATGTATTGTCAACCGTCATAATAGCAGCATAATACCGATAGGTAGTGTTGTGACACCCGACCGTAGTCGCGGGAGGGTTCCTGACAAATTGGGACACAATTGGACCCGACGGGTGGTCCCTACGGCCCCGGGGGACGGGGTAGCTGGGTGTTTCCGAAAGTGTTAGGGATGTATGGATTTTTGTAACTTTGTGTGAAAGGGAACTAGAAGGATTAGAATGATTATAAAGAAATCTTCTTGTTTATTTGATAAGTAAGTAGGTCCAAGCCAAGAAAACTGCTTCAGAAAGTTAATACACAAACACATCAACCAATTATAACTGATGCTTACATTAGCGTTTGTCGTTTGTTGTGTGGTTATATTTATTTGCAAAAGTCTTTATCAAAGTTATTTTCTTTAAATTCATCCTCGCGCTACATGACTTGATTGATTTAATTAAAACTACACAGATTATATAATTTGATACAAGTATAACTAGTTAAACTCTCTTGATACTAGTAAGCTCTAACTTGATATGGCTTAACGTGGATAGTAGTAGAAATAAATCTTGAAAAAATAAATCGAAGATTTTTTCTCATGGACCCCCATGGCATGGGGTTTAGGATGTCGTTAGCCCCGTTACTCATTAAATAAATGTAGTTCTTTTAACTTTTGACACAGTTAAGTTTCCCCACTACTCCTACCATCGAACATGTGTCAAGACCACGTCATAATTTCACACTGCCTTTAACACTACAAAAAAAGTTTAATGCTCGAAGTCAACATAGACTGACAACGGTGGACTATCATCAGTACACTCATCAGCACGTCCGATTTTACACTTACCCTTGATTTCGTAGGTCTGTTTTCGTCATGCAAGTGTAAAGCCTGACGTGCTTTCCACAGTACAAATTACATCAATTAACAGAGAGCACAAAGCCAAAGTCCGAAGCGTGAAATTGAGTCAGTCCGGCGATGCGTAGAATCCGCGGTCATCAATCGATCAGCGCTGGCGAGCGCCTATCAATCAATGGTTGAACGATTGACGAGACCTGTAGACGCGCGCCAACTGAACAGACTTGTTAAGAATTTTATTATGATTATAAATTGTAGAATTATAGTCGAATTCGATCTGTTTTTTTTTATGTTTCAGAACCAAAATTTTAGATTTTATGCAAAATTTGTTTTTTTATTGTCATCGTATGACTTCGACCTCCCAGTAGCTATCTGTTATGCATGGATGGAAAATTGGATTTGGCGGCGAGTTACCTCTATTGAAACCGGAGCAAGCGAAGGATTCTAGGATTGACAAAAACCGAGTACCTTTTATAATAATTAATTCTAAGTTATTTAAAATAAGAATAAAAAGAATGGTGACGATTCGGAACGTCTGTTTCGTTCTGTTTTCCTTTTTAAAGGTACTAATTCTAAAACACTTTTCTACGTTAGGCCTCAAAATGCGATTTTCTACGCATAAATTAAATGACAAAACTAACTTTTCCGAAGTGTGAGGTGAAAAATATATATTTTTCACTCTCGAAAGAGCTTGAGAGAGCTTGTTACTCATTCAGTTCATACTGAAAGAAGTTCCTATACGAAAACGGCACATTACAATTAGTTTAAGTAACAGTGATACATACCTTATTTAGAATGGTACTACTAGTAGTGTACGATTCCGTGAGGTGGGAACCTGCATGCGTAGCATGAGCACCTCGACAAAGCTCTCTCGACACTTTTCTCGCGCGAGCGTATTATCTGTCCCGCTCACACCGTACTGTTATGAGCGGGACAGACATCGCGAGATAAGCGTCGACAGCGAGTCGCGGTGCGCATGCTACGCTGGCTGGTGACCAGTAATACAGGTCTTACCTAGTACAGGCACCAGTCTCCCACAATAGATTTAAGTTATACTGTACCTAGTTCTTAGTAAACTGCTCTATTGTGTGGAGATAATAAAGTTATTTTATTATTATATTATTTATTATTATTGCCACATAACGACGACGTGAAAAAAATCAAAATGAAATTCAAAAACGTAATCGATAGGCTGCTAAGTACTGTTTCCAGCAAAAGGGCCGGCAACTTACTACGTCTGATACAATAGATATATCAATGTTGTGAGGACATCGTTGCGGCCGGTTGGGTTGGGATTTTGTAGGTACTTATAATATATATATAATACTCACATAAAAATATTTTTCCCAAAATTAAGAAGCTTAAGTTATGTAATCCGATATGCTGTCTCACTAATCCCGTTCCCATAGTATTCAGCGCAGTCTCTCATCAACGCACACCCTAGGGACAACCCGGGATGCGTCGCGGGGCGTTATTAACAGATTTCAAGGGGCCGGAGACGGACCGAAGGTGCGAGCTTAATCGGTCTAATGGGAGAACGGTATTTTATTAGCAGTTATCGTATTTGTGATTGGGGGAGATTTTATTTTTCTTATTAAGGAAATAACAATAATGAATTAGGTTTTTCTTATAGAATTCGACGTCACGTATCACAGGCATTTTTTTTTGTTTTTGTTAGATTGGTTGTTTTGTTTGGTTGGTGGTAGCACTTGTTGTAAGTCCGCCTGGCTAGCTACCACCTATCTAATCTTATCTAAGTCTGACGCTATAACAGCAATGTTTTCAGCATTGTTGTGTTCCGGCAGTGAGAGATAAGATAGCCAGTTTCTCAGTGTTTAAGGATTCCAGGAGAGGTTCGCTTCCATTTTCAGCCTTATCAATACTTAACATCAGGTATGATAAAGGCTAAGAGTCTCCCCGTCGTCAATAAGAAAAAACAGGAGACTTCATTCATTTACTACTCACTAAATGTACAATAAACAGTTTTTGAAAAAAAATATTACTATTTTCCTGAGGAGGTCTAAAGTATAAAAAACAAACACATCTAGCTTTCTTAACTACCTATACTTTCAAAGATTTTCTTGTATTCTTGTGTTCAGGAAAATCTTTAGAAAAATAAAACAGTAAGATACTTGTCATTAATAACTATTTATGAACCTCGCTATTAAATAATGTTGGACAAGGGGTTGCAATCTTTTTTTAATGATCCTTAAGCATCTGTCTTTGTTGGAAGACGTAAAAAATTAGAAATCATTTGAATATAAATAAAAGGCGTACAAACCAGACAACTTTACTGCTCAAGCAAGTATTTAATTAAATTGTTCCTATCTGAAACTAGATAAAACTGATTCTATTCATAAACATGACATCATTAAGTCATCTCCCCAGTCGTTATCCTACCTCCGTGTTTAACTTTTACTGTTCTATCAATTGACTATATAATTTAGGAGAAAACCTCTCGAACACGCGACGTTGTCCGTGTCATTATTGTGCTTATAAATTTATCTACTAATGAACGGTTTACGACACCTTGTCTGCCTGTCTTTACGACTTGGACGGTGTTTATTTTTATTTCGTTTTCGGCGCCAGCTATGGTTCGTGTTAACTTAATAGAATGCGTTTACGTTTATCTTGAGTTTTTGTATGTGAGTTTGTAAAAAACACCTTTTAATTTTTATTGAAAGAAAGATTTTTTGTGACCACATGTACTCCAGGTCAACGCTTCGTTCAAAGATTAACCTTCTTTTTTGAGGTTGTTCAATAAGTTTAATTTATTTTGGCTTTATAATACCTAATATTTAGTATTAATAATGCTGAAAGTGGAAGCGCGCCTCTCCCGGAATCCCCCAACACTGAGGAACTGGCTAATTTATCTCTAACTGCCGAAACACAACAATGCTGAGAAACATTGTTGCTACGGCGTAAGAATGGATAAGATGGTAGTAGCTAGCCAGGCGGACTTGCAACAAGTTCTGCCAGCAACCAAACCAAATTAAATATATACCCACTAGGAATTTAACCAAGTCTGTTACTCATGGGTTACTACTAAAACATAGAAGCCCTTGGATTACGCATTAAAGACAATCAATTTATGAGAAACATGACGTTTTCTCTATGAAGTGCTTCCCATTCTAAGAATACGTCTATGTTTGTTTCCAGGTATTGAAGTACTGCGAGCACCTGCACGGCAAGTGGTACTTCAGCGAGATCCGCGCCATCTTCTCGCGCCGCTACCTGCTGCAGAATGTGGCCATCGAGATGTTCCTGGCTAGCAGAAGTAAGTGTTTTATAAGATTAACTACCAAACCTAGCTATAGGAAACTTGTGTAGGTCTGACGCAGAGTTTGCACTTCGCAAAATGAGCACTCCCCTAAAAACTTACCTACATTTCGTAGAATGTGTATTTCGCAAAATGAGCATTTCGATATGGCTAAATATGTAAGTCACAAAATTAAAATATAATAGTCATCGGTTATGCAAGGCTAGAAAGTTGGATTTCACGGCGAATTAAATTTAAGCTCTTAGCCTTCATCAAACCTGATGTTAAGTATTGATAAGGCTGAAGATGGAAGCGAGCCTCTCCCGGAATCCTCAATCACTGAGGAACTGGCTATCTAATCTTTAACTGCCGGAACACAACAATGCTGAAAACACTGTTGTTATAGCGTCAGACTTAGATAAGATGGTGGTAGCTAGCCAGGCGGATTTACAACAAGTCCTACCACCAACCAAACTGAATACAATATGTACCCCCGCTGGGAATCGATCCCGGGACCCCTGAGTCTGATACCGGTGGTTGTACCACTAGACCACAGAGGCGGTTAAAATACCTTTATTGTAACCTGAGCAACCGAAGGATTCCAGTATCCTGAGCGTGGCGAGGGTTTCAATGGTCCACTTTTAAAGTTAAAGCAATTTTGTACCTATAGAAAAACCTACTGCTTGATTTTACTCTATGTACCTTAAAGCGATGTCTTTTGAATATAAATTGCTCTATGGAAATGAATCAACGTGAATTATAATATTTTTAGTTGATAGTACCAGGCTCGCAAAGCTATCCAGTAGTAATTATATTTGAAAAGCTGCTGCCTATAATAAAATAAAAAATGCCTTAATATAAAGTCAGAACTTGTAAAAAAAACTAAAATAACTTCTTAAAGTAGGTAGTCAATTTATACAAGTTGAATCAATGATTCTTCATTTTCATACATCTTTTGGTATGTAAAATTATCAAATGTAACCAAATTAAAATGGGTTTTAATGTTTCGTTTCACCTTTTCCAGCGTCGATATTCTTCGCGTTCCCCGACCAGGCGACGGTGAAGAAGGTGATCAAGGCGCTGCCTAGGGTCGGCGTCGGCATCAAGTACGGCATCCCGCAGACCAGGTCAGACACCTTGTGTTATCTAGTTATGCTGTAAAGCACTTTCACTCAAACTCGAGTCTGAGTGCCAGTATCCTAATTATTATGCTCCGGCCACACAGCCTCATCGCCTACCGCCCGTTTACCGCAGTACGCTTAGGTAATTGTGTTATTTAAAGAAAACTTATTGAAAGATCCATAGAAAATAAACAAATGAATGAATTGTCAGGGAATTCACATTATTATTCCTTAACAATATTGCCACAATATTGCTTAGGTAAGTGGCCATTTTAGGCCCTCGGGTTAGTTCCTTGTATTACGTTTAAATCATTAGTGTCTAATGTCCATAGACATTTGAGAAACAAAATTGTAAATACTATAGAAAATAGATACGCTCAGCTTTGACATTTCACGTACATTTATTTGGAAACATGTTAAAGACGCTTTACGGAAAATTCGACTAGAACAATCCGTCTAAAACAATTTGACTTAAACGATTCGTCTAAAAAACCACTAACCTAACCTAACCTGAATTGTTTTAGTCGAATTGTTTTTTAGACAAATTGTTTTAGTCGGATTTTCCGTAGACAGTTAAACATCGCCATCTGAAGCGGCCATAGCAGCATGACGTTACTATTTTGTTTGGTCCTGGATAGCTTTTACTATAGTAGCGACAGAAGAAATACCAGGTAGAGCTTCGGAAAGATTCGGACCGCGAACCTAGCGGCATAAAGGGAAAGTTCCCTTCATGCCGCTAGGTTCGCGGTCCGAATCTTTCCGAAGCTCTACTTGGTATTACTTCTGCGAAAAAAATTAAACGAAAGAGGTAAGATTATCTATATTGACAAACAAATCCGCGCCAAAACTTTTTCCCTGGTTTAGTTCAGCTATGGTCTTTTTCACTGGATTATTTCAGCTATATCACTTCCCCGAAAGTTTATTCTACTTTTCCCGCATTTTTCCCGTTCCCGTGGGAGTATCGGGGAAAAATGTATCCTAATCTGTCGTAGTCCGGCACATGATCTATCTGTGCGTGCAAAATTTCAGTTCTGTTCAGCCGTTTCCATGCTATTAAACCTAACAAAAGAAACTTGCAAACCTTCTCATTTTATCATTTTTTTATAGTTTGGCTATCGAAAACTAAAAATGTGTGCAGTGTATTGATTATTATAATAACTTTTTGTATAACACTGCCATCTGTCGTAAGAGTAAGGCTTTATAATAAAACAAGACTCTAAATCAATGTTATAGGTAAATAAGCACTAGATGTTTGTAACTAAACATAATTCTTCTAGATGGCGTTACTAGTAATCATTCTGATTAAAATTGTCTGAGTTGCTTGTTCATCTATCTTATATTCCTTGTTCGGACAAGTCGTATAGTAAATATTTAGTATAAGACCACTGTTTGGTACCTACTCATGAGAGTATAAATGGTATAATTGGCAATTTTAAATACATATGTTGTCTAAACTATATCATAATCAGCCATTAAAATTCCACTGCTGGACATAGGCATACTTACGTTACGTAAATTATAGCCACTGATAGCTGAAATTAGACCTTAGTACCATGTGGTCACTATAATTTTACAGTACGACACAAAAGAGTAGAAAACCGGTTATTGTGGAACTAACCAACTTCATTGTAACACAAGTTACGAATGATAAGGTGGCAGTTTCGCTGTCAAGTCTTTAGCGTTTTCTTAATAAATAGTTATTAAGAAAAAAATCTAAATGGTTGCAAGTTATTGACTAGTGGCGCCACCAATTAATTTCTACTCTTTTGTGTCGCACTGTAATTTCAAAACAAATCCGATTAAGAAAATGATCTATGGCAGGTATAAACAAATAAATAAGTATGGAAAACAACACTATCTTTTATTCACACTATAAAATGTACACTAATAATAATATTAATAATAATTGCTTTCATCACAGTTAAAAAAGTATCCAAAATCACGCGTCATCCAACATTATCACAATAACTCCACACATCTTTGATTCGTAGCTTTTACATTATATTTGTTGCTATGAAAATCTTAAGTAAATAATTTCATAAATAAATATCTAACTAATTGTTAGCTACGCTTTCTATTCGAAAATGCTGATTTCAACTTTATATTTATATCAATTTTCAAAAGAAACTTTCTTTTACATATATAAAAGGTTAAAAAACTTCCAGTTTCGTTATGAAATTTGTACTTGCTTCTATAAACCTAACAAGATATAAACACATTATCGTCACCTCTTAGGAACTACAGCTAATAAGGAATGTATTCTTTCTTACACTTAATAATTAAAATCACTCAAAAATACCATGAGGCAAAGATCACAAAACAATTATAACTATAGATACTGGTAACCAGCGTTTGTACGAATGTACGCAATACGCCTCAATCGACCCTGTATTTAACATCCCAGATAAATTAAACCAAACTAAAATCACTCAGTAATCCTATTCACAAATCTATTTCTTTTCCCCTTTTTCCTGAATCCATTGAGTAGCAAAAATGTCATACTTTTCCAAGTTAACAGCCGCTTCTGCGCTGTGTCTCCTCTGAACAGGTTTACCTTCAATACCTTCTACGCTACTCTTCTTTTCTTTGTACCCTACTTCCACGTCCGGCTCCTTCTTCTCTTCATCAAATTGCCTCATGATCTCAGTCAAAGTCTTGCCCTTAGTTTCTGGTAAGAAGAAGTAGCAATACGCTGCCCCGAGTAAGGCACAACCGCCGAACAGGTACAAAGTACCATTGCTGGTCAACAAATTTTCCAATTGTGGATAAGTTTTTATATTAAAGAAGATGAGGACGTACGCACAGCATGAGGTCGCTCCGGACATCACTCCGCGAATGTCTTGTGGGTACAACTCTCCTGACATTATCCAAGGTAGTTGGAGGAAGCCCACCATACTGAAAGATACGTGGAGAAGCACGCATGCTAATTTCACTAGAGGAGGTCCATCCACGCTATCGCAGACGGCAGCTCCGAGCATCGCAACTCCTAACAGCAATCCAGAAGCCGCAGCTAAAGTCTTCCTTCTGAAGCTGTTTATCAAACAAGCCCCTACAGCCCCCATAAATACTCTAACTCCTCCAACAATAATCGAAGCAGTGAACTCATTCACGCTCGTCCCAACGGACTTGAAGAAGTCCACTGCGTAGTACAGAATCACGTAGATCCCAGACATCTCTTGGAAGATGAAGAACACTATTAAAAGCACGAACGGCTTCATGACGCTTCTCCTTTTGAAGAGACCGAGTTTCTGGCGGAAGGACATCGTCTCCCCCATTTTTCTGTCTTTGGTGAACTCCATGAGCTCCTGTTGCGCCGTACTATTGTTCTGTCGCAGCCAGAACATGGCACTGTAAGCTTCTTTCATGTGGCCCTTTGACGCGAGCCAAAGCGGTGATTCTGGGACGAAGTACATGAGGAATGGAGTTAGGAGCGACACTCCGGCGCAAATTGCGGCGACTTTTCGCCAGTGGACGAAAGCCCCGAGCGAGTACACCACGAATATGCCGGTGGACACCAACCCAGGGCCTAAAGCACTGAGGACTCCTCGCTTCTCCGGAGTTGTTATTTCGGCTACGTAGATGTACGAGACGGTAGACATGCCTGAAAACGAAATAAAAGTCATAAATAGTCGTAAATATATCATAATTAGTGCATTAGGTTGAGGATAAGTCATAATGACTTACGAGAAGAGTGATTTTATTATTTTCTGGCTTTGTTAATGCCGTGTTTACTTCGTATCGAACCTTCTTGTCATATTATTTAGTGGGCTCGTCCTGTTGTCAATGAAATTTCGTTTAACTACTTACAAAAAGTAATTATTTATATATTATAATAATTTACTTAAGATTTAGAGTCAGTCTGTTAGGTTGGCCACCACGATGGACTGAAGTTTGATTTCGGTCTAACTACCTGAATAGGCACTGACCTATAAAGCATCCTGAGATGAACCGTCCCACGCATAGGAACACGTAGCTCTCAGAAAAGACGATGACGAGCCAGCCGACCAGGTTCGGCAGCATGATGGACTGAAGTCTAATTTCGGCATGACCTTACCTGAATGGCGAAACTTTTGCGGCGTCCAACCGCACCTTATGTATTGACTGACCTATGACAGAAGGCAAGATTGACGGAAACAGAAAAAGTACATGACGATTGACTTACTACCAAGACAAACGTAGTGATTATCATCGCTCCAACCAAGAGCTGACGATGACAAGAAGCCACCAACCTAACGACTAAGGCTACGATCGGCTACCTTACGACGACCAGACACAGTAACTAACCTATAGTGAATCCTGTGATGAACCGTCCCACGCAGAGGAAGACGTAGCTCTCAGCAAATGCGATGACGAGCCATCCGACGAGGTTGGGCAGCACGATGGACTGCAGCAGCAGGCGGCGCCCCACGGCGTCCACCATCATGCCGCCCAGCAGCGCCCCCACCGGGTTCGAGATCACGCCCAAACTTGCTGGAAAACAAGGTCCAGGTTAACAAGGATACTGTGGAATCAAAACAATTTTCAATGGAGAAAGTTCCTGATGTTGAAAACATTATATTTCACTGAATGGCATAAAAATGTAGATCAAAACTAATAAGAGAATGATTTTTTTTAATCTATCAAGAAATAGCTGAGAAATTAATTACTGTGGCCTCAAATATAGCGGTGACGTCACGCCACTTCCTCACGTGTCGAGACGTCGGCGCACGGCCCTACAGATTACCTGCGGGCCGAAGTGGCGTGACGTCACACGCTGAGCCGTTATGCGCAACTTTATGGCCCCATAACCTCTCTATTTGCAGAGATAATTTCATGATGTTGCATGTTTAATTTTACCCATATTTTCAAATTTTATTAATAGAAAAATTTGGAAACTTCTCCATTCTGGACTCGGAGTGAAAGAAAAACAGAATGTGCCTTCCAGTGCAGATAGTAAAAGCCTATGTACGGACAGGGTATATTCAAAAACTAAGTATAGATGACCCAGTTACTATTGTTTCCGGACAACATCTTAGACCCAACCAATGCCAAA
The DNA here is from genome assembly GCA_910589605.1 of Chrysoteuchia culmella. Taxonomy (NCBI): domain Eukaryota; kingdom Metazoa; phylum Arthropoda; class Insecta; order Lepidoptera; family Crambidae; genus Chrysoteuchia; species Chrysoteuchia culmella. Next base: position 22,600,578 of record OU342652.1, on the reverse strand, counting down.
TGTGGCCTCTTTGAGGTGTCTCTACCAACCCCGCAAGAAATTTATGGCGTGAGTATGTACGAAGGCTGATTGATAAGTTTCCGGAACGAAAAAGAAAATCTTTAATAACCCATTTAAAATAAATGTATTTCTCAACCTAGTATCCTTCTACCTCAATGCATTTGGTCCAGCACTTCTCCAATGCCGTTACACCAGTTTGATAAAATATTTTTCTCCAACCCCTCAACATACTCATCTACGGCAACAAAGACTTAATCATTTGTTGAAAATCTCTGGCCACCTTACCCTTTCTTCAAGTTTGGGAATAAGTGGAAGTCGCATGGGGCGATCTGGGGAATAGGGTGGATGCAGCAGTAATTCGAACCGCAATTCATTCAGGAGTTTGGCGACTGCAACCATATACGACTGTACAGGCGCATTCTTTCCATTGTTAAGAAAATTCACGACAAAGAAAGTTCAAGGTCCTGTCATACAAATTCCATAAGTTCGATCAAATCCAAATTTGGCGTTTTATTTTCGAAAAGATGCCAGAATATAATGTAATATTTTTTTTGCGTATCTTTTTTTAATCGTTAACAGATCTTACGTACTATTTATCGTCTAGAAATGTGAATGATTGATCAAATTATCTATGATAGATACTTAACTAAATAACTGATATGATATGAGATGCAATAGCTTAATTTTATCATAACAACCTACCTACTGAGTGCGGGGGAAATCTTTCTTACTCCCTTTCTTTTTGCATTTTGCTTATTTATTGTTTGGCTTTGTTTTCGTGAAATGGCTATACTATTCATCAACTGTATCATGATGATAAAATACGTTGACGCCTTGGCTTGGCTAACCACCAAATTTCTCTTTAAACGAGACAGTTTGCTCAGAAAGGATTTGCTACATTGGCTGTTCGCCAGTATGTTGGTCTGTTAATCGTAGATTTATTAATACTACATGGTCATCCTTGTAATTAGTATATAATGCAAGAATATATAAATCCTACTGACAACACAAACGTTTTGTTGTAAAAGAAATTGACCTTGTCTGAAATAAATATATTTTATTTTTATTTTATTTTTATAAAAGTACCAAAAATGAAACCAATATCCAACGAATCTTTATACAGACGCAATGGCTCAGTAAATAAAATGCAGAATTTTATTAGTTGTGTGTTAGCTTAAATAAATAGCACATATTGAATAGGTAGGTATAGTAGGCCAGAACTGTTGAAAACTTTCTAAATTAATTAGGAACTATCAATTTTAAAACCTAGTTAGGATTATGCAGGTTTTTGTGTACACTGCAGCAGTAGTCAACATAAAAATAGTAAACTAAAAACATTTGATATGCCTTTAGAGTTTTCTGTACTTTCTAGGTCTTGAAAGAAGGTTACTGCGCCATCACTTTTTCTCAATTTTTCCACATTGAATTTTCAGAATGGAACCTCATTATTTACAACAGCTCGTTGAATTTAAATATTTACTGTAGCTGTGTTTGCTTACCTGTTGATATTGCCTCGAGTTTGCAATTGTCGATAAGATATCACGGTTATTTTTAATTCTAACAATGCAAATGTTTGCGGAGCGAAAGGGATCTAATAAAATTTCTTATATGAATTGGAAGTTTATACGAAACGTGATAGAAATCGTGTGAACAATAAATCATATGAATAGTTTTGCAAACTTTGAATCTGTTTATTAATCAAAATCTTAATAGTTGTTAATAGTCTTATCAGATTCGTAGTAGACGTCATAACCTTAATAGATTTTACATAAGCTACTTAACTATGTTTCATTGATACGTTATCGATTCAATTGCAGTAGTTTAGTTAAAATTGTAGTAATGATTTTATTCTAGGATCTTCGCTGAGTCTTTGATGATACAGATGACTCATGAAAGAATAAGCTTTCTTTGTTTTATGGGGAGCATTTATAGTATATCAAGAATTAGCAAGAAATGTATTTTAACTGAAAAGAAGAAGTTAATTCTTCCTACTCTGCAAAAAAAATGCGTGATATGTAGGTATGTATACTTATTCAGTTTATGAACGACTTGTTAAAAATAAAATGACGTAGAACCTCACCTATCCATGAGCTCTGCTCATATGTGATGTTGGGGTGTTCAAACGTGTACTGGGGTAGCAGGACCGCTGAGAAGCCCTGGCAGAACCCCACTGATATGTTGATGGACTGCGCAGCGAGCGCCGCCAACACCTGCAAATGAAAAAAGTCCGGTTAAGTTTTAAACTCATTGCGCTTCTAACAGCCTAGTACCAATTTTACGTCTAATGCTCTAGGTAACTGAAAAAAAAAATGCAAAAAGTTATGAGATTTTGCATTATGAAGAGTTTTGCGTAGAATAATATACAAGTATTGACTATTATTGTAAATGTTTAGTTTTACTTTGATCTTATAAAAAATCATACCTGCTGCCGAGATAAGTGTGTTTTCAAGCTCATCAAAGTCGGAACTGTTTATCTTAACAGACGTGCAATATCACATAATCTACCTAATCAAACTACTCACTAGACATCATCGCAACAATGTTTCATCATGACTACTTATTTTATAATGTTTAAACAACATTTTAACTAACAAACTCCTATCCATAGAAACACTTTCTTACGTCTTACTTCAAGTAAGATTAAAAGTATCTAAAAAGCTGGTTTGGTACTGACCCATTATTAGGATAGGAACAGCTGAAAAGTCAAAGGAGAGTTCAACAACCTTTTGACATTTCGATCACATTTCCAAATAGCGATGAACGAAATACTCATAATAGGTAATGACAATAATGCGGACACGACAGATGACCAGCTGTTACCGCATTTAGCGAACAATTACTGTGGAGAGGGTCGTAATTGCGGTGTTGTTATTAATGTCATTACTTCGCGTCATGATAGATAAGCACTGGTCATCGCGTTATACAATAGTCGCGACTGCGACAGGCCTCATAGAGAAGCGACGAAAAATAAAGGATTTTTTGCTATACTAGAACATTTTAACGCATTTTGACACCAACTAGCCTGATGGAAAGTATGTTGTGGCTAAGATGGACTAAAATATTCCTCACCAAACTTAGTTTTTAAAAGAAATACATTAAAGGAAAGTTTTCTTATGTAAGAAATAGGTATATATGCGAAAGGGAATTTGGACAACCATAACCGATAATGGGACTAAGAAGAACAGCATTTTTAGTATAAAAGTGATAGCATTAGCCGGAGCCCTTGGTACACTTGGTACACACATAATCCTAGGACCACGAGAAAACAGGGGCCCAATTCTGCTAATGCTTAGTCACAATGGTATTCCAGTGGTGTTTCAATGGTAGTGCTGTTTTACACAGTTCTTGTTACAACAGTGTTAATAAACACTACTATTGAAACACCACTGAGAGACGATTATGACAATAATTTACCAGAATTGACCCCCAGGGGTACTAGTTATGCATCAAATCGTACCTTTGTGGCGTTCGTTCAACATATTCCATCGTTCCGGTAGTTGAACATGGCTAGACCAAACCACTGTTTATGTGATCTCGATCAGAAAAAAGAAAATTGCAAACCAAATAAGATGATTGCCCGATTGTCGCTAATGTCTTGAAATCAAGAAAATGCTGTAATGATTTACCTAGAAGCTATTTGGTGACTCTTTGATAAAGTACATACTTAGTAGAAAACGAATAATAATGTAGCTTAAATCCGCAAAAAAACTTACATGCAAGATGCATCGCCCGATACTTAACTCGTTACTCGATTACTCAAAGACGGCTTGACCGATTTGAGTAATTCTTTTTTGTTCGAAAGGATCATGTCAGGATCCTAGAGAAATCCAGGGAACTCTTCAAATATAAAAGGCACTCCTATAGTGATTTCGGTGTTTTCTATAGTAACTCATGCATATTGATCCAGAAAGCGCCATTTGGTGAAGTGGAACTGATGATGAAGACCACAAATGGTCATCGGAACTATTAAATACTTAGCATTTCACGGAAGCGATACGATAACTTTAATGTGGTTCATAGGCAATTTATGATCGCCTCAATGCATTTGATAAAGTAAAGCTGATGATGAAGTACCTGAAGAACTCCTCAATAAGTAACATCCCTGCACCGTTATTAACGTAATTGAATGGATAAAAATAGAAAAAAGTAGTGGAGATAAGACGCCACCCTGAGGAACTCCGTCATTGATATCACACCACCGAGAGAAAGAATCCCCAGTGCGGATACGTTGCCGTCGCCCTAGCAGGTAACTTTGAAACCAATCAATTGCAGATGGAGATATGTTCAGAGAACGTAAAACAGCAAGGAGGATATCGAAGTCAACCGAGTTAAACGCATTACTAAAATCTAGTAATGTCATTACCGTCAATTGACGACTATCCATCCCCAAGCGTATGTCATCTGTTATCTTCACCAGTGCTGTAGAAGTACTGTGGGCTTTACGAAAGCCAGACTGAAAGGGATTAAGTTGGTGGTTACTGTTTAGATAGTCAGTAAGCTGACGGTGTATGAGTTTTTCAAGGACTTTGGAGAGGAAAGGAAGGATTGAGATTGGACGGAAATCAGAAAACATAGCCGGCTTAGGTTTTTTAGGCAGAGGAATGACGTTAGCGTCCTTCCAGGATGTAGGAAAAGTACCAGAGGAAATCGATGTATTTAGGATAAAGGTGATTATAGGCGTCACAACATCAAGGATAGGAATGATCATTTTGCGGCTAATAAAGTCAGCACCCAAATATTATAGTTACAGTGTAAAAAACTGATTACATAATTCAAAAAGTAATAACATGTTCACGGTTGGACTACTGGCTTGGAAACTAGACGTCTCAGACAGTCATTCTATACGATTAGCGGCGAGTGTCCACTCCACGTGCCTCGTGCTGCCCTGGTACCTTCCACGTAATTACACGCCTATCTCGTTGATTATCAGCGACATCAATGATTAATGTAACTTGACTATTGGATGGTGCAGTCAGATTAAGGTATAGAGGTAGATAGATATAAATAGGAAATAATGACAGCATACAAGTGCATAACCATTGTTTATATTGTATTATTTTGCTATATTACTCGTATAATCATTATGCATATGATAGTAAGATAAACGTAGAGCGCAGCAAGCAATAACATGGATTTTCAAAAAAGTCAACCCTTTATGCAATATGTAGGCTTTCTCTTGGCCTCATTCTGAATCATTAGATTTAAGAAGAGGCTGATGATGGAGCGACCTTGCCTAGAAAAAGCCTATCCACTCGAGCTTTAAATACAGCAGGGTTGTCAGCTCCTGGGAATACAGCCGCAGGCAGAGAATTCCACTCCATGGCTGTACGCATACTAAAAGATAAGGAGAAGCGCTTTATACGCAGACGAGGAATATCGCGCGTATTTACTACACTTACATGTATAAGAAAGTTTTTGTTTTTTTCTTTTATATAATATCGATACCTTGGGGCTCAAAGGGCGTAACCACCATTTTGGTCAAAATGAGTTTTAAATGCCATCTTATTCAGTTTTTTCTGCGCTATCGAACTGTATTTTTAAAGTTCTCAAATTCGGAAAACAATGGTGAATACGACCCCAAATTTCAAGGCTGGTAATGCAGATTTTTTTGTATTTTTGGACGTAAAAGCAATAATTATTAGGCATCATCAAAGTACTGGGCGTAAACGACAATCTCAAATGAAAATGTAGGGCGTATATCTGTACGACTTAAAGCCATAAAGAATATATTTAATATATTTCATCATATTTTATTGTTGTATATTAAGGTTTAGAGGGTGGAAACGTTATCGCCGTTTGTATGGAGACCGTTTGCTACACATTCCTCTTAAAAAGTTTAGTTATAAATAAATAAAAAATAAATATTTCCATACAATCACACCAATTATCTAGCCCACGTTAAGTATCATGAAGAACTTGTGTTATGGATACTAGATAACGGATAAACATACTTATATACTTTTTTTTGTAAATAAATACATAATATACATATTAAACACCCAGACCAAGACATAGACATGTTTATGCACACAAATATTTGTCTTGTCCGGGGATCGAACCCGGGACCTCTGGCGCAGAAGGTGGGGTTAGTACCCCTGCGCCAAACAGTTATAACCCATGTTAAGGCCCTCCAAAACTAGGTTTAATTTTAAAGCCACAATCATTGCTTTAATGTGCCTAACAATTGACAAAGCTGTGAAGCTTTGCAAAAATTTGTAGCTAACTAACCTTATAGTTAAACCTTACTGGCTGTGTAGCAAATTGTTAAAAATAATCATTAAAAATAATTTGTAGTTCCAATTAATTTGTCTTAATATTTATTACCTTCGTCAGAACTAGCCAACAATCAAGATTGTTTTGCAATAGTAGCCTTTTACTCTTATCTTCCTTCTAGTAACTAACTATAAAATACTAAATTTATTTTGTCATTCCAAAAGTAAAAAAAAAACTTCCCTACTTATAAATATCAGAATAGAATACAAGCCTCTGATGGACTAAGGGTTGCCAAATTGACCTATATTACTAAAAACAGTTGTAAGTATTGTAATATAAACCCAAAAAGTTAAATAACTAATAACAGATCGATAAAAACTACAGTATTCATTTTGAAAGTTGGTGGTTACACTCTGCGTTACTAACGCAGCACTCATTTTATGGGGCATAAAAGACAGCGTTACTAACGCAGCAGTCATTTTATGGGGCATAAAAGACATTCATGTTGGATTTTGTGGGGCGTATTCACCAGCTAACTTTTTAATTACAAATATTTCTTAAAATGTTATGTTTTAACATTATGCACATCAAAAATTAACTACTTTTGGTGTAAGAATCATATTTATAGGATCAATAACAACAAAGTTGTGATAAATACAAAATTTAAAATTTAGTTTTTTGGCTCTCCTGAAAAGTCGTGTTTTGGTGGTTACGCCCTTTGAGCCCCAAGGTATCGATATAGTCTCTAGTTAGACCTTAGATTTCGGTTAATTTATTTGTATTTTTTGCAAATTTGTATAAATTCGAGGTGGGCGCTAATAACTGCGACACAGTCTTTGACTACTGTGGTTATTAACGATAATATTGTTTTTGTACCAGGCTTTAGATACAAATAAATTATTGTTTGTTATTTGTTGTTATCAACCAGGTAGGGCTGATAGCCTACCGTACCCTTAAAAGGATGAAAGGAGACATTGTTTTTTATCTAAACACCGCCTAAGCGGTGTCTTACGAGAAAACAAGATCTTTGTTTTTAAAGACTGACTATACATGGCTGTCTTTGAAATTTAATGGTCATGCGAATAAAGATGCGAGAAGCCAGTTCCAAATTAATGAGATATCGACGACTCATTCTACATAATAAATTGCCAAATTCAAATAACTTAGGTTAAGTATTCAGTTGGTCACTCTACCCAGTCAAATAACCTCGATTTATGAATAGATTTTCCTAGTAGTAAGACGTCTTCTTATTCATTAAATTTTCATTTCATTTTATGAATTGGAGCAAAAATTATGATGTTATTACATCATTTTTGTTCCAATTGACATAGAAACCGTAATGGTTTTCCAACTCTTTGTTAAAAATAATAGACTATTATTGCAGCTGCCAAAAGAAACATTAGTCATATCACAATTAGATTATGTTTGCCGTGTCTTTAAAATTCTATTGTTTTCACCGAACACGCACTTCTAATATTTTATTATTATTAATTCTTATTTCTGTCGTCTTGCTTGCTCTATCACCTGAAAGGCTTTTTATCTGCGTTTTTAAGTTGAAGAATCTGAATTAATAGTAATAGTAATATTTATTTGCATAAATCACGGTACAATTCAGTTCTTCAAATTCAAGTACGTACATGCGTGTTTTACCGACATATCGATAAGCAAACTTGTAATCTCGTCATGCTCTAAAATACTATGTAATGTTCTCCATACATTAAATTAAATCAAATTATATAAAAAAATACTAGCTACTAAAGTTCAATATTTAAATATCAATCACTAAGTACATACAAGAAACAACACAAATCTCATCTCTCAGCATGTCAATACACACAACAGTATTATGTCCATTATTGATGTATCGGATGTCAGAAATTACATGTCAAAATTTAAAATGTCAATATTTAAGATGTCAAAATTTAAGATATGAATAATGTACATAAAGTTTTGAATTTAATCAAATTGATGTTGTCCGGTCCGATATTTAATTATAATACGCGTATTTATTATAACAATCGTATATGTGGACTATAAAACTACATTTATACAAGCTTAAAAGTTCAGAAGGAAAATGGAGAAACTATATGATTGAAAACAAAAATCAGTTATATGGAATTTGACAAATAATTAATTACTTACAGAAAGATTAGCGACGATCGATTTGATACGGTCCCGTTTCTCCGCGTAAGTCATGCCACGTTCTACAGTCAGTGACAAACTGACAGACAACGGGTTTGTTGTTGCATTTATCAGATTATGAATAACAGATCAACATTAGTTCTGGAAAGGGCTAATAAAGAAAACATTGGAAACCATAACAACAATGTTTTCAGCATTGTTGTGTTCCGGCAGTTAGAGATAAGATAGCCAGTTCCTCAGTGATTGAGGATTCCGGGAGAGGCTCGCTTCCATCTTCAGCCTTATCAATACTTAACATCAGGTATGATGAAGGCTAAGAGACTCGCCGTCGTTCATAAAAAAGAAAAAAATATGGTTTAATGAAAATAGAATAAGTCCTTACATGAAATATTGAAATGGTAATAACAAAAAATATGATGTTATATGTAGGAGTAATTAATCTCTGTAATCGACTTCTTAAAAACTTCATTTGAGTTATGAGTTTGGTAAACAGTTTACTTACATCCACTTAACTTTATTTTCTCATTTTCTGGCGTCCCTTCTAGAATTTCTAACTCAAATATCTCTGAGGGATCATAAGGCCACCCATGTTTTTTATTAATATCTCGTTAGATTCGCTTTTATTATTGAACTAATACGACTGAATATGATAAAATAACATGACGTTATGATAGTTAAATTGCATTTTCTCAAACATGCTTGGAAATTTCAGCATTATTTTGACAACCTTCATCGAGATAAATCGAAATTGCTGTACTGGCCAAAAACATGCGAGCAGTGGCCGGCAAAAGTTGTATGAAAATACATATCTGTCTGCAGTTATATCATGCTAAAATTATATAAAATCTGTTATTATCAAATAAATTATTAATTTCTTCGTAAAAATAAACAAGCACATTTCCGTTTTATTAATGATTTGTCATGCATGAGAACCACCAGGTCTTCATAAATCGGAAGGATACCAGTGCACTCTGAATAGAACCTTGACCGTGCCACACCTACGGCCGCCTTCACCGAGCGCTTTATCTTCTCGAAGCTCCTTGTGATCGTGAACTACATTTTCAATAACAACGTTTTTACACAGTATTTGTTTGTAATGGAGATGTATATGAAAAATGTATTTTCACCTCACACGCTCTGAAAAGGAGGTTTTGTCAATCAGTTTAGGCGTAGAAAATCGCTTTTTGCGGCCTAGCGCGGCAAAGTACTTTTTAAAATTAATACCAAAAATATGTCATAATACGTTCCGAATCGCACTATTGACTTTTTTGTTAGATTTGATTCTTATTTTAAATAGCTTTAAATGAATTATACTAAAATAATATAATAAAACCAAAACGGAGTATCGTTTTGGTTTTATTATATTATTTTAGTTCATTGAATCATAAAAACAATAACATTCAGATTAAACTATTTGTTATAAGAATTTTATATTAGGCTGGGTAAGATTTGACAACCTTTAATTGGATTTCGGACTGTGACATAAATCTTTATTTTTAAATTGTCTTTGTCTTGTACGTCATGTCAGTGTCAACATTTACTGAATCGTTTTTATTCTTATTAATAAGTAACAATTTATTCCTACTTTAAATAACTTTGAATTAACTATAATACTCCCTTTTTTATTATTTTAGATTTTTATATCATTATAACAACGAGAATAACGTATATTTAGAATAAACTTTATGTTTAAAGAATTTTTTACCGGAAGTTGAGCTCGGAAACAACTATAAAATGTTCCTCCTCGCTGTTGTGAGGTGAAAAATTGTGTGTTGCGCTCGGCAGAAAAGCTTTTAGCGTCTTGTACCTTTCAAATCCTCGCTTCGCTCAGGATTGAATCTTTGAACTACTCGCTCCGCTCGTGGTTCAATCCTAGAATCCTTCACTTGCTCAGATTTCAATAGAGGCAACTTGCCGCTAAATAACCAACTTACCAGCCTTGCATAACAAATAACTATTAATGTTTATCCCATTGTTGCCAAAATTGCCAGACTGGTCATCGACTCTACGAAATCATTATTGTTGGCATCAATTCTAATGACTGCTTTTGGTATTGTCTTCGTAATCCTTTTTTTGCGCCAACGGTATATTTCTGTAATATGTAAGTTTTTTTTTATGAACGACGAGGAGATTTAGCCTTCATCATACCTGATATTAAGTATTGAGAAGGCTGAAGATGGAAGCTGCTTCTCCGGGACTCCTCAATCACTGAGGAACTGGCTATCTTATTTCTAACTGCCGGAACACTACAATGCTGAAAACATTGTTATTATGGCGTCAGACTTAGACAAGATAGTGAGATTACGAGTCCTTCCACCAACCAAACCGAATACAATATGTACTCCCGCTGGGAATCGAACCCGGGACCTCTGGGTCTCATACCGGTGGTTGTACCACTAGACAACAGATGCGGTTAAAAGTATTATAAATAAGTAGTTACCGTAATACCAAAGGTTAGTGGTGCGCTTTATTGTGCTATGCCAATCTCTCAGTTAGCATTGAAGCTCACGTTGTGACCCATATTCTACGAGTATTTGTGCCAGATAATTAATTTAATGAACACGATTCTGTTATCTAGTACTTTCAGAAGAGTGATATTTTTCGCGTCCACATTATCGAGACAGTTTTTTAGCACATCGTTCAATGAACTTTTGCGTAACATATCTTTAAAACAGGTTGATTATCTTTAGTCGTTATTTTTGTTACAGTTGTTTTGGCGTTAATTTTGTTACCTACATTTCAGACGTCAGAAAACTTTTTCTTAAAAGCTTGGTCGAGTTTTGAATAAAGTATGTTGAGTGCAACCCGATAGTTATAAGATCATAGTGGCGTAAGTAAGTTTGTTTACGTACAACCGGTTGACCAGTAGTTTTTTTTCGGAAACGATTTCTCGAAAAGTACTAAGTTTAAAGAAATAATTAATTATTCAAATGAAATAACTATTAATAATAATAATTTATACTTTATTACACAATTAAAGAAACAAGTAACACAGGACAATTTACAAATAGAGAACAAACAACAGGCGGCCTTATTGCTACATAGCAATCTCTTCCAGGCAACCTTGGGTGAAAGAAAATAGAAGAGGAACAATAGGGGAAAAAGTGCAGAAAAATGAAATAATAAGTATATATTAACAGATAAATATCGAAAGAGAAATAAAAGGTAATATTTATAAGTTAAGGAGAAAGGGAAAGGAAGTGACTTCTAATATGATCGCCAAATGATTTTAGAGTCTGAGCCTTTCTGATACCTTCTGGCAGGGCATTCCACAAGCAAACAGCGTGTACAGTAAAGGAGTAGGAGTATTAATGTTCTATTATTTGTGATATAAACGCTTTCTGTATATCTGTTACTTTTTAAATAAAGCTCCTTAAAAAAACTCTACTGTTCAACCGGGAAGTTCCGCGACTATACATACGACATCATAACCATGACATGACATCCAAGTCACATCATGACATCCAAGTAGCTGGTCCCCTCCCGCGCAATTGTCGTCGGCATCGACATCGACTTCATTTGACAGATGGATGTGACATATTGCTCTTTAGTCTTCGGAAAGTTTTCATTTGTGTCAAAAAGAAGCAGCAATGTGTCACATCCATCTGTCAAATGAAGACGATGTCGATGCCGACGACACTTGCGTGGTACGGCCTCTGGTCCTACAGCGCAAGTGTCGTCGACATCAACATCGACTTCATGTGACAGATGGATGTGACATATTGCTCTTTAGTCTTCGGTAAGTTTTCATTTGTGTCAAAAAGAAGCAGCAATGTGTCACATCCATCTGTCAAATGAAGCCGATTTCTATGCCGACGCCACTTGCGCGGTACGGCCCCTGGTTGTGGATACGTGTACCTACCGTACTCGTATCTGAACCCAAGGGCGCAGCTTCCCGGCCCGCAGGGCAATCAGGCTTGTGTAAAGTTTATCGTGTTTTTTTTTTCGCTTTTTTCTAGGCATTGAGTGAACTTTTTTATCTTCCAAACACACTATGCTAACGCGCACCATCGCATACATGTAGGAACACAAATACAAAAATACGCACATACCCACGCACATATACACGCACATATACAAAATCTAGGATAATGTTTGTCTTTGTTAATAAAATAAATTGCTAAATATGTTAAGACTAGCACTAGTTAATCTTAATACCTAACCAGCCAGGGTAGCATGAGCGCCTCGACTCGTTGTCGAACCTTTTCTCGCGATGTCTGTCCTGCATTAATCAATACGGTGCGAGCAGGACAGACACTGCGCTTGCTCGAGAAAAGTCCTGACAAAGCTTTGTCGAGGTGCGCATGCTACGCCTGCTGCTGTAGTCATATTAAGTATTGCTCCACCTTAATGCTAGCTAATATGTAAAATGTGACCAGCACTGTTGGATTCATAATGATTGTACCTGAATACTTATACTTAGTTTTATAATTGAAATATTATGAATCTGTTTGTGGTCCTTTAAATAAATAAAAAAAATATATAAAAAAATCATACATATACACTGAGCTAAAACTGCACTACAAATAGCTCTCTTATTATTATTTGATTAGACCGAATGTGTCATCCACCGTATATTTTAGAAAGGTATATATGCCGTGTATGTACCAAAACAAACTTACTACTTATTGTACTTAGACTACTAATAAACTCGTATGCTTGAATGTCTATACAATTTAGATAATCTAACTAAACAAAGGTACGATGAGCCATTATTTCTTTATAAGAAGTTATCCTTATATTTTTGACCTCATTCAGCACAAGAATTTATGTCAATGCGTCTTCTGCAGACTACTATACTTATATTGCTTTTAAAACGTTATATTTAGATAAAATATTTGAACATACTTCGAAAATAACCCATATAATCAAAGGCAAAAACATCATTAATAATGTACATAAACCTATTGCTCTATTTTGTTGCTAATTTTAGTTTCTTCTGGCAAAAACTGAATAAGAGATATCCGTAACATTAACCAAAAAAACCGGCCATGGGAGAGTCGGACTCGCGCACCGAGGGTTCCGTAAAATATTTTTTATTTTATGATGTAACTAAAAATTTACGGTTTTCGCAATTTTTCCTTTATCTGTACTATAAGACGTTACTTCGTACCAAATTTCAAGATTCTAAGTTCACGGGAAGTACCCTGTAGGTTTTGATTCCCGTGCGAGTTTCGAAAATTTGCGGCATAAACGGCTGTATCTTTTGATTGCTTTGGCTTAGAAGTTTGATTTTTTCACAGCTCCAAGGGACAGTAGACCTGAGTATTAGATATAAATTTCAGTTTGATACCTCCACGCGTTCCTGAGAAAAACGGTCTTGACAGACGGACGGATAGACGGACGGACAATGAAGTGATCCTATTAGGCTTCCGTTTTTTCCTTTTGAGGTACGGAACCCTAAAAAAGAAACAAAAAACGAACGGATGGTACCCTGTAGGTTTTGATTCCCGTGCGAGTTTCGAAAATTTGCGGCATAAACGGCTGTATCTTTTGATTGCTTTGGCTTAGAAGTTTGATTTTTTCACAGCTCCAAGGGACAGTAGACCTGAGTATTAGATATAAATTTCAGTTTGATACCTCCACGCGTTCCTGAGAAAACAACGGTCTTGACAGACGGACGGACAATGAAATGATCCTATAAGGGTTCCGTTTTTTCCTTTTGAGGTACGGAACCCTAAAAAAGAAACAATAAACGAACGGATATGTTTACCACTCATATAATTAAAAAGAAAAAAAAATGATATTTATGAGGCCTAAAAATAGTATACTAAATCATGAATACTACAGTTACGGACTATTATGGTTTAAATTAGTACAAGTGAGCGATTAAATGTAACATGATGTAGTAATTAAGTAAGTAATTCGAGTACAGAGACTTTTTTACCGCCCCAGAAGCCTCTATACCGGAAACCTAAAAACTTTATCTATTTTTGGATGTAGGCAAATATTTTACAGATTTGATTAGGGATTTGAATATACGCTTTTGATTAAGATCAAGCATTCAATATAGTTAGGAATGATTGAATATGTTGCAATCTTATTAGAAGGCAATTGATATATAAGAAAGTTTAGTAGTTTTTGAACCGCCTCTGTTGTCTAGTGGTACAACCACCGGTATCAGACCCAGGGGTATCAGACCCACATATTGTATTCGGTTTGGTTGGTGGTAGGACTTGTTGTAAGTCCGCCTAACAACAATGTTTTCAGCATTGTTGTGTTCCGGCAGTCAAAGATAAGATAGCCAGTTCCTCAGTAGTTGAGGATTTCAGAAGAGGTTCGCTTCCATCTTCAGCCTTATCAATACTCAACACCAGGTATGATGAAGGTACAGAGTCTCCCCGTCGTAAATATAAAAAAATGTTTTACTTTTAAAGCTTTATAACAATATCGAACCATCGTATATTTATTACCCTCTTGAGTATTCTAGAAAGGCCATTAATATAATTAAAATGTTTCCCAACAATATAACATTGCACAACATAATAATTAAATACTTACACCGTTCTAACAAAGTTACTAGATAATGCAAATCACCACACGTTGTAATGTTTGTTGGACGAAATTGCATAACGCTTTAATGGCGGCGTTCGCGGTCAAGTTCAATGTTGGTCGTTAGCTGCTGTCTTTGCCGATTAGAACGAGGTTGAAGGTAGTCTATTAACATCTAGGTAGGTACTTCTAAATATGTAAGTTTGGATTTATATTAGATGTTTGGATGTTTGTCACCAAAGCACACGAAAACGGTTGAATGGATTAGGATAAAATTGAGCACAAAAGTAAATTATAACCTATAAAATATAGGCAACTTTTTTCCCGATATTCCCACGGGAACGGAAACCACTCGGGTGAATTTGACTGAGAAGAAAGTGTCTACAGACGTGAAAACTACTAGAGTCAGTGCCGGCCTATAAGTTATAGAGTAGCACAACACATTCCCGAGATGTTGGTCAAAGCCGCCGTAGGAAACATAGATTAAACATAAACATAGCCTAGGGAAGGAAAAAATCTTAGAAGGACAGAGGTAGCAGCTAATGCAATTTGAAAGCCTATACACCTAACTAACTTATACGACGTAAATCGATGATGGCAATGGCTTAAAAAAATTTGTAATAGAACTAATCATATACGATGTTTAAAGTAAAAATGAATTAGATCATGAACTTATGACAATTCGCAGTAAAAAGTACCATCAAAACTACAAAAATAACCACATCAACTCGTTAAATCCAAAAATAGAACTCCGATCACGCTCAGTTAACAGCAACAAATTGTTGAAATAACAATAACAGAAATATTTAGCAATCGGTAGAAATGAACGTGGACTGCCGGTTCAAGGTTCGATACCCGCTAATAGGTTTCCGGAAGCGGAAACACGTGTGACATTTAAGCCTCGTGAGGAGACATGCGCCTGCACTAGTGAAGGGATGAGGTCAGTCCGGCGGGCGGCCATTAACTAACTGCCGGATAACTAGAAAAGTTCCGAATGGCAAGCCAAAACAGGTGGCAACTAATCAATTTAAACAACATTTGGTATTGTTTCCGGACGTCATCTTGGACCTCAACCAACGCTAAATGTAGTGTCCCTGAGATGTGACTCTAAAGACGCAATTCCTCCAGTGTGTTTAGCAGTGGACATAGAGCCACGTAGTTGACGCACTATTGAAGTTTCTGCACGAAACATATGCTTCACATTAATTGTGCGGTACACGCTTTCGGTCGAATCCGATATTGAGATATAAATAAAATAAATAAATATTTCCATACAATCACACCAATTATCTAGCCCACGTTAAGTATCATGAAGAACTTGTGTTATGGATACTAGATAACGGATAAACATACTAATATTTGTGTGCATGAACAAATAGACATGTTCATGCACACAAATATTTGTCTAGAAATGTTAAATACTCGGACATTTCTATCTCAAGCTGCACTTGCTGCTGATGCTCTGCTAACCCTGAATGGGATTTATGGCGAGGGTATGTTATACTTGGTGGCCAGGGCAGAACCTTATTTCTAGGCAGTTTTCTGAATTGCTATAATGCCATCCCTTTCTCATTGTATAATGAGTAAAATAGATGTAAGTAATTATAGCAATTCATAAAACTGAAATGTTATAATTGGGCCCAATCCTTTCTATTAAAGGATTTACCTATAAGTAGTGAAGTTTCTTGTGCCATACGCATGTATTGGACATTAATAGAGTAATCACAAAATGTTCTCATTAAACTTTGGTTAACTGATGCTGTTTCTGTGTTCATAATCCGAAAATTATTAAACTTTAGATATCGTTGTTGTTCAAGAAAGCAAAACAAACTAAGAGAAACGATGTAACGATGAACTTCTGGGTCAACCAATAAATTTATTCGAAGAAAACTAAAAGAGAACTAGAGGCCGGGCGCGGTTTCACCCGCGTGGTTCCCATTCCCGTGGGAATTTTGGGATCAAAGCTATCCTATCTCTTAAGTTGGACCAGACTGCTCACGGTGTGCCAATTTAATTTAAAATCGGTTAAGTAGTTTATGAGTCCATCGCGGACAAACATCGTGACAGGAGATTTATATATATTAAGAAAGATAGTTTATTGACAAGTCGTCATCAGCCATTATTTTAATGTCCCTGCTGCTGGGGCCCTTATGGATGGATTGACAGGTGCCCGGTCACCTTCACAAGTACGGTCGTACCTTAAATACAGGCAGCCCAAAAAGCACAATTAAAAAAGTAGTTAATAAAATGGAAATCAGACATTACTGCATTATCCTTGGATTTCCATTATGCGAAATCAAACATTGTCAAAAAAGAGTTTCGACATTCAGAGCGAAATAAATTTGCTTTAACACACTATTAAGTTTTAAAGTAGGCGTCAGTTATAGTTATTGCCCATTTAAAGTGGCTATTTTGAAATAGTGTATCGCATTTTATCAATAATTTGTCGCATAATGGCGAAAATTGCCGATTGGATATATTTATTGTGACTTAAATTGTGTTAGTTTATATTAATTTGCTTATAATGACCTTGACTCGCCTATACTTTGTAATTTTGCGCCGTCGCCGGTGAAATCTTAAAAAGCACTTTTATCAATATTATTGAATCAGTTAGTTGCACCTAAATTATTTTGTTGTTTAAATATTTCGTCAATATATATTATATTGTTTGAAGGTATGGCAATGTCAGTAGACTAGATTGAGTTAGGTTTTGGTTTCCTTTCAACGAGTAAGCTACTGAATAGCTAGAACGAGATTGAGTCTGAATTTCAAATAAATAAATATTTTAGACAAAATGATTTGCACCAAGGATCAGAACCAAGGAGCTAAGTATAATCAATACCTTTATAAGTTTTTATATAGATCCTAGAGTTTTGTTCCTATTTGAATGTTATATAGTGGTCTGTGGTACAACCGCCGGTATCAGACCCAGGGGTCCCGGGTTCGATTCCCAGCAGGGGTACATATTGTAGTCTGCCACCATCTTATCTAAGCCTGACGCCATAACAGCAATGTTTTCAGCATTATTGTGTTCCTGCAGTTAGAGATAAGATAGCCAGTTCCTCAGTGATTAAGGATTCCGGGAAAGGCTCGCTTCCATCTTTCAGCCTTATCAATACTTAATATCAAATATGATGAAGGCTAAGAGTCTCCCCGTCGTTTTAAAAAAAAAACTATTCAAGAAAAGCGACTAGAAACAGACATTCTATATCGAACCAAATACCTAACAGGTAAATAGTGAAATAATAATAATAATAATAATAATATAAATATTTCCATACAATCACACCAATTATCTAGCCCACGTTAAGTATCATGAAGAACTTGTGTTATGGATACTAGATAATGGATAAACATACTTATATACTTTTTTTTTTGGTAAATACATACATAATATACATATTAAACATCCAGACCAAGACAAATAGACATGTTCATGCACACAAATATTTGTCTTGTCCGGGGATCGAACCCGGGACCTCTGGAAATGAAGGAAAGCAACTCAAAAAAGAACTTATTTGACTAACTTAACACCAGACGGATGAATAGTAACCGGAAAATACATATTTCGTCACAACGCG
Organism: Chrysoteuchia culmella; assembly: GCA_910589605.1. NCBI lineage: Eukaryota > Metazoa > Arthropoda > Insecta > Lepidoptera > Crambidae > Chrysoteuchia > Chrysoteuchia culmella. The sequence goes on along the minus strand of OU342652.1, from coordinate 22,582,150 downwards.
CAACGGTGCACATCGAGTGCATCTGATTATCGCATCTGCAGTTATGTCATAATTCGCTCTCGACTGCACGACTTGAGCAAGGCAGGAAAATGCACGTACTTACCCTTAATTATACGCAATTGTTCTATGCAATTTACAACTGGCACATTTTTAATTTCTCAAATGGCGTGCATATGTCATGTCAGATCTACATTGAGTAGAAATAACTTTTTAACCGACTTCAAAAAAGGAAGAGGTTCTCAATTCGGTTGGTATAATTTTTTTTATATGTTTTTTATGTATGTACACCGATTACGCCGAGATTTTTGAACCGATTTCCGTGATTCTTTTTTTGTTCGATGCAGAATAGTTGCCAATTGGTCCCATAAAAATTTGATTTAGTTTGACCCAGTACTTTTTATGTTTTGAGCATTTTTATATATTTCATTTCATATTTGTTACTTGGATGACATGATATTATCTTCCTTTAAAAACTGTGAAATAAAAACTTTAAAAAAAAAAAAGGAAACCGACTTCAAAACACTAAAAAGCAAAAAATAACCTTTTGGAGTCGGTGCCAGCCAAAGCATTCTACTTTGCGGTCCTACTATTTTATTTTTCTTGCCTTGCTTGCACCGACTCAAAAAGGTTTATTTTTTGCATTTTAGTGTTTTGAAGTCGGTTTTCTTTTTTTTATATAAAAAGATTTTATTCAATACTTATCCGTATGATATAAGAAGGATTGGTAAAGGGAATTCAATAAATTGAACAACAAATAACTGGGTCCAACCTTAAAGCTCACGAACATGTTACGCGCTTGCCGCTCGCCCCAGCTAGCAGACGTTTTGTCATTTATGTAGGTACTACCCTATTCCTCGTAGATGAAGCCGTGGGAAGTGGCTAGTGAGCTATGTAGACACCATACCCTCCTGTCACGACCTTTTGAAACTGGCGAGCATGTTACGTAGGCCGTCGCCGCTCGCCCCGTTTAATAACAACTGTTTGACATCATATATATCTCACCATATAGAGGTCGCCATACCGGCACGCCTTCCAGAAGCCCTTGATGCTCGCGAGCATGTTACGCGCTCGTGCCTGCCCCATTTAACAAATGTTTGACATCATAAATATCTCACCATGTAGAGGTCGCCATACCGACACGCCTTCCAGAAGCCCTTGAAGCTCGCGAGCATGTTACGCGCTCGCCGCTCGCCCCAGCGCGCCGCGCCCCCGCCGCCAGCCGCCCGCGCGCCTCTGAAACATAAACAAACAAATAGATAAATAATATTTTAATTGCATTAATATCCTAGAAATTAACGACTTATATTTAAGTAACTCAAACCTCATCTAATTTTTTTTTGTTTTGTGTGAGAGGTGGATAACTTAACCTATAAATATACTGAAATGCACATGAAAACAAAGATTTGCAGTGCTGGTAACTTGGTATGTATTGTATTTTAGGACAGCCACTACACTAGTCTAACGACTTGTGTCGAAACCCAAACTGGTTGTTTGAGCGACTAAAATGAAAGAATATTCGTAATTTACAGTTGCGTCAATAGAAATAACAACAGATTACAGATAGTTTCATATTAAAATATTTTAAATACCTAATTGTGGAATCTAGATTACTTACAAGAAATCTAACAGGTAAATATATTAATATAGTTAAGTTGTGTAAGAGATTTTCAATCTTCCTTATTTCAAGCCAATTCAAATAGTTCAACACGTAATTCTAATGTATTAAAAGGGTTACATAAAATAAGCGTATACCTAAAGGAAAACCAATATAGTTACTTAAAACCTGTTGTGTGATTAAGAAGAGCGTGCTTGATACTAACTAATGCTCCAAGCAAATTGAAGAGCACATTATTTTCCTGAGGTGCAGTTGTGGTCACAGCGACAAGCTGATGTAGTATAGCAAATGTGCAACAAAAACACAATGTAGATAATTAGATATTTCGATTTAACTGTCAAATCTGTAGTTCCACCAAAGATCGACCAAAATGTTAAATTGGAAAATCAGTGTCAAAATTTCCTACACCGTAAAATATATTTATCTCTAATCTAAGATTCTATAATAGGTAACATACAAAAAAGATTTATTAAAGTCTCTTAGCAAATAACCCTTTCTTTGCAGTCGGGTAAAATGGAGTGAAGTAATTTTCTATTTTTTAAGAATTGTTGTAGGTAACATGAGAAACGGCGACTCTCTCACAATCCGGCTAGCTAAGAATACCATCATTGCATTATGACATCGTGAGAAACATAGACATGCTCCATTTTCGCGTCTTAAGTGTATTCCCTATGAAGAATCCGCTTATGCGAACTGCGAAGTCCGCTAACCGCTGCGCTCGAGACCCTACTTTACTATCATTGATCATGTTCAATGACCACAACACATTGATACCGTAGAATAATGAATGACGCTTTGTAATTAAGATGCGGATGCAAATTACACACGAACTATTTGTTCTATCGTATAAAATAAAAAGGCTTAATTATGTACTTAGGTGTGATCTGATAAACGATGTGTAAATTAAAGTATACACGACATAAGGTCACTTTACAATTTAACTTACTTATATCGCTCGCGCTCGTAATAGCTCCATAACTTTTTGAAAATACCTATATAGTAACATACAACTCACGCCTTAGCCCCATAGAAAGAAAAGGAAGGCAAGGCAGTCTCAGAATAATAATTTAACCCCACCCTGGTCTAGTGGCAACAACCAACGGTATTAGACCCAGAGATCCCGGGTTCGATTCCCAGCGGGGGCACATATTGTTCGGTTTTGTTGGTGGTAGGACCTGTTGTACGTCCGCCTGGCTAACTACCACCATCTTATCTGTATGACGTCATAACAACAATGTTTTCAGTATTGTTCTGTTCCGGTAGTTAGAGATAAGATAACCAGGTCCTCAGTGATTGAGGATTCCGGGAGAGGCTCGCTTCCATCTTTAGCCTTATTAATACTTAACATCAGGTATGATGAAGGCTAAGAATCTCCCCGTTGTTCATAAAAATAAAACAACAAGTCGGCACATTGTTTAAAATATGTGTGTGTACTAAATACTCGTCCGTTCATAAAAATTCAATTGAACTAGGTATGTTGCTAAATCGTAAACTTCATATATTTATATATAGCACATGTTGCTATAAATTCATCTGTTTAAACATAACGACACATGTTTTGTAACATATCATAGTAACAAATTGAAGGAGGAAGCAAAATGGTTTTATTTATTATCTTCATTCAACCATTCACATACAAGACAATAGAAATATAATGCTCTGGAATAATATTAATTTATATGAGTGCCAGTGACCCTATAGATTTTCCTTAGCGCAGTCACACAGTGACGCATAAGCTAAGAAACTATGGCATCATATCAAATATAGGTATATCATACTCTTCATTTATACTTCCTTCCTACCTTAGTAATAATTAACAATAATAGTTAATATTTTTAAGGAAATTTTGACGGTTTACCTTACAGTAGGAGTCATAAATTTAGGTTTTTTTTCTGAACAACGGAAGACTCTTAGCCGTCATCATTCTGATGTTAAGTATTGATTAGGTTGAAGATAAGTAGTATCTTTCCTACTTAATGACGAGTTATTGTCGTCACAAGAAACTAAATAAAAGAGAACTGATACCAATAGTTTCTAAGGCTTTGAGGATTTTTTTTGTACCGGATAAGTTATGTGAGTTTAATCTTCTATATGTGTTATCCATTCTAATGTTCCATCCAGCGCCATGAGTATAACACCTACAGCCTTCACTAATAGCTTTAAAAATCACAAAAAAAATTTAGACGGCCGGAATTTTTTTTTTTTTTAATTGACCTTATTAAGGTCAAAGATCAGAAAAACTTTTTTCTCAAGTGACCCCAGTGAGTACACGTGCGTACAAGTCTAGTCTTTTAATATGCAATCGCTTCCGTACTTCAACTGTACTGCATTGCTGCACTGCATGCAGTTATCGATATGGTGGTACTGTGTTATCCATTCTAATGTTCCCTCCAGCGCCATGAGTATAACACCTACAGCCTTCACTAATAGCTTTAAAAATCACAAAAAAATTTAGACGGCCGGAAAAATATTTTTTTTTTAAATTGACCTTATTAAGGTCAAAGGTCAAAAAAACTTTTTTCTCAAGTGACCCCAGTGAGTACACGTGCGTACAAGTCTAGTCTTTTAATATGCAATCGCTTCCGTACTTCAACTGTACTGCATTGCTGCACTGCATGCAGTTATCGATATGGTGGTACTACGCACTGTCTGTCTATCTATCCGTATCAGTTTTCGAAAATGAGACACCTGTTGTTATGACTGTAACACAATTGGTATTGTTCTTAGGTTGTTCATACGTGATTCTTCAGTTATCTGAGCTGTGGAAAAACTAGGCGTAAATCATTTTAAGAAAACTGTTTATATAGAATCAATTTATATAGGGTGTAAGAAAAATAAATTAACACATTCGTGGACACTGAACGAGACACAATAGAAATTTTATTGTTATGACTGCTATAGCCTTGGTTAATTGGCTGCTTGGTTCGGTACAGCAACTTTTTTGTAGAAGATTTGAGGAGGGCGTAAAGTTTGTAAGTTTTTTTGTAGAAAGTAATATTTGGAATTACTGAACCGATATTGATTTTTTTTTTAACATTAAAATTTATTTTATTTTTGAGTTACATGTGAGTCAAGAACTAGTATTAAATATTTGAAAACACCCGCTATATGAGAATAAAGAAACTTTACATTTTATACGTAATTTAATTATTCGACTGCAATGTTAGTTTATTTGTATGAAATTAAAATAATTTAACTAACCAAAAGACAATGTATGGGTAAATACGTAATATGAGTGCAAGCATGCTTTATGAAGTGAACAAAAACATTCCGGACAATAGGTCAGGGTGCAGCAAGTGATATTTTATGCGATCGTACAGGCAACAGCAGCTACTGCTTTACATTTGCACTACGAAAATCGCCGCTATTACGAGCGACGTAAGGGCGCTCTCAAGGTCGAAGTGGAAAGCCGTGGCTGCTGTTGACTGTACTTCGTTGCGAAATATCGTGAGATCGGAAGCCTCAATTAAAATGCCGAAAGGAGGGTAATTTGCGACTATATCTTAATGAAGCACCGTTAAGATACCATATACACATAAATATTTTGTTATCCCTAATTACTTTTGCCACAGAGTACAAGATGGGAGGTTAGAGGTAATAATTTAGCACCCTTTGCGTGAAAATCAGAAGCAGTCCACACATAACGTTCTAACTGGAATTACCTTTGAAAATAAATTACGTTTCGATTTGCTAGAGCTCCAAAAGATTCATTCATAGAGATTTTGAACCCCTTTCAAAGCTAACAAGCTTATTTTTTATTGACGTGAAAACTTCATTAAAGGCGTTGAGCACATCATTTTTAAAATTTTTGGGATGGGTAAAAGATGTTAAAGTCGCGTCAGGACGCGTGACCCTGATCGAAAATTCGTAAGACCATTTACCGTTGACCTATTTCAAATTACTTAAAGTCTCACACTTCAAAGATCTACGTATATCTGTTAATAACAACCATTGTATAAAGATCTCTCATTACAACCAACTTTCACATTGATGGCGTCCTTTTTTAAGGGATTTACCTGCCAAATCAAGTTGGTCTCCGTTTTCATCAACTTTTTATGAAGTTGTGGTCAAGATATAGTGGATTATGATCGTTATTTTCGTTTAAGCGTTTTTTACTTTTGCCGGCACTCCAAGAGGCACTGCCGGAGTGCAACCCGTTGTTTTTTTTTTATGTATATTAACTAGGTACTAAACTATTTATATTTTATTTAATCTTGTAAGTTATCCATTAACTGTGTATCTACTTTATTAGTCTTCCACGCAATCCTTTCCCTTCCCAGTTTTATAGACTTTATACTTTTTTATTTTATAAGCGTCATTTTCACCAATAGGGTGAAAGCTGAAAATCGATCTTTCGCTCATCCCACGAGCGAAAATACTACATCGAGCCTAGAGCCTGTTTTGCTGCTGCACATAGAGGCATTCGCACTACGTGTAACGAAATGATTATAACAATATGTCACGTAAATTATAAGATGTCTACCTAAATACCAGATACAACAAAATAAAAATAATATACGTGTGGCACTCGGAGACTGCCGCGGTAAAGCATAGCATTTTTTATCATAGATTTTCTAGTTGTCGCGGATTTTAAGCTATTGCATAGCTTTTATCGCGGGCTTTGAGCGCGGCGACCGAATCAAGAAATTCCGTAACGAAAAAACCTAACACCCCCCACTCCGTGTCGTAGATTTTGGTTGCTTAGTTACGATTGTGAATAACAAAATGGTTAATGAAGAAAAAAAAACTGTATGAAAATTTGTGTGAAAATGTAATTTCTTTTTATAATTTGGTACCGCATTTTTTCCGTGACAACTGGAAAAATGCTATGCAATAGCTTTACCGCGGCAATCCCCGAGTGCCATACGTATTTTTTCTCTCACTTTATATGTTAGTTTTATCACGGATTTCAGGATTTTCCGAAAAAAGCTACTATCGGAAACGGTTATGAAATTTTTCACAAAGTTTATTTCTGATGACAAGTACTTGATTGTGAGAAGATAATGTAACGTGTTTATTAACATCAGTTTTATCGTCATAAGGCAAATTATTAGGAAATTAATAGGATGTTTTTTTACACAATCTTTTTTTTCTAGCTACATATAGTACAGAGTATTGTGTCAACTTCTTTGTGAAGTTAACAAAGAAAACAAATCATTTAAAAGTACTTATCTTCAAATTGGTTTAATTATTCCAATGTTAGATATATGTAAAAATCTATTAGAATCATAATAACCTGCTGTGGTAGAACGAATTATGTGATTATTCTAAATCTTTCTAAATGATATATATCGATTAGTGCCTTGTAATACAAGTTGTAATTGACAATGCGGCGATTCACCCACAACCATAAATAAAAAGCTAACCGGTTTTTATTTATAAATATTCGCGTTCTAATTATAGTATCTTACTTTAATTACATTATAATTACTCGGTGCATAAATTACGCAATAATGTAAGTGATATCTTGTTGTTTGTGATTTTTGCTTTATATGATTCCATTAATTGTGCTTCGAGAAAACAATTATTACTTAATTACAAGGCGCACTTTATTTCGTTATCATTCATCATTGCCAGGTAACAATGCCAACAATGTGACAGGCCCTTAGGGTAAAATGTCCGGCTAAATATGAATCTGTGTCCAGCTTTTAAATTTTTTGGCCTGGCAACCCTCGCCGCGTAGGTATGAATGATTTTCCCACCGTTTGCAACCAATATTTTGGTTACAGCTTTTTTTTATTTTGCATTTTACAATGCTGTTTTTATGTGATAAATATTAAAGAAGAAAATATACTAGGAAAAGCAACTTGTCTCATGTCGCCCTGACGGGATTCGAACCCGCATCCTTGGGAATCCGGCCCAATGCACTTTGCTTTTGATGAGATGACATCATAAGAAAATTTACTTTTTAATTAAAATTATTTCCCAAGGATGCGGGTGGGGTGCGGGGTCGAATGCTGTCAGGGCGACATGAGCCAAGTTTTCTTTAGTATATTTTCTTGTTCAATATTTTGGTGTTTCATTTCGAAGTCATTTAAATGTTTTTTTTACTCATTTCTCTACCAGTCTATTTACGTAGTCTACGTACGACAAGCTATTGAAATGAATTGACGTTTTGTTTATAAATTAAATTGTTGAAATTTTAGTACCTTAATTAACGGACATTTTATTTTCTTATTTATTTTTATTGAGTTTTGTATAATTTAAAAATCAATTAAGTATATTAAAACTTTTGAGTGAAATTTTATATTTGCATGCCATTTGCAATGGCTGAATGGGCCAAATCATAAGACCTTTAGAATACCCCATCTCAAAAGTGAAATGAATTATTTCTTTCTTTTAATAAATATCGTTGTTTTTTTGTAAAAAAAAAAGGGTCCACTCCACATCCATCCCTACTCTACCCTGGACGATCTCGAGCGAGGGTTCTGCGTATTCCACAAAACGGCAGTAGTGCCACAAGTAATAATTATTGCAAGGCAGTATTATTACAGTTCAAAATCTCGCCACTCGTAGAACAAGGTGTTACTTATTTAATTATTTCGGGAACTAATAGCAAACCTAAATACGTGAAAAAAAAACAGATTTTACATGCAAAATTTTATTTGAACTCTGCTGAAAAATTTATGAATCAGATAGGTTTTTTTACGATAGGATTGTTTGTTCGTAATGAGTTCTACAAATGGTTTTGATGTTTTGGGTGAACGTAAAATGACGATGTATAATAATTATTAAGTTCGCAATCTCTCCAATCGTGGAACAAGGTGTAGCTTATTTAATTATTTCGCGAGCCGATAGTGTTACCAGCCGTGACCGAGCTTGATGCGTACGCGCCGTGTCCGATGCCTGTTACCGATATATACCGAACAACTAACCGTACATATACTTATAGCTAATATTATGTACTAGTTTTGTTTATTTCGGGTTTTTTTATTTGTTGTTTAGCCCAGTGAAAAATAAAAATGGAATAGAATATAATACTTTAATTTGCATTTGACTGAGGTACATAAAAGTTTATGGTAAATTTTAAATAGAAAAATATTGGAAAAAATTAACTCGGGCACAAGTGAATTCTCAGACGGGAATCGAACCCGCGACCTTTGGAAATCTCTCAAGAGCATTGGACCGGTTTTCACTAGTGGCCTAGTTAATTTTTTCCAATATTTTTCTATTTAAAATTTACCATAAGTATAAAAATAGCATTGAAAAATGCAAAAATTACAAAATCATAAAATACATTACAGCTGTTATTTTATAATAAGGCGCCTCCCATTCAGCCAACAACGTGGCATGCAAATTATAATAAGTGTGTGTGGTGTTCACTCATTACAAGACTGGCCAAAAAAGAAGTGTATTTCTTTCGATATTACTTTTAGTATGAATAAAGATAGAAATACAAAAAATAAAATTCTATAGTACCTAGATGAGATATTTTTTCAATATTTTCAGGTTTTTGAAGCATTTTCCATTACTTTCTTCTTGCATATTTTTGTTTTCATTTAATTTTTATTTATATGTAATGCTAAAATTGTTGCGAGTACAAGCTTGGGAAAGTTAGATTGTTCAACTCTTAAAAAAAATAAGCGAAAATAAATGGAAAGCATGGAAAATTTTACTTTTGTCACTTTTGAGAAAGTACTTGTCATAAATAAGCTTCCGTATACATAATTATTTTTTATCGAAATTAACGATCAATTCCTGAAAAAGGAGATTTCAGCTTCTTAAACGTTTTAAATGTGTGCTTTCTTATTTTTTTTCTACGAGTACCTATTTAAAGTTTAAGAACAATCTATGTCTTCAATGTAAATCACATGTATAAACAATGTATTGTTCCTTCATAACCTTTTAGCATTGTTTATACATAAATATTCATAATTTAAGAATAAGCCTTCATTTAATTACTTTCACTAACACTATCATTGATTAATAACAGAATGAACATTTTTACCTACCTAATTTTACTTCAATAAAAAGCTCTCTCAATGTTAATTGTTTGTTTTTATTTAACAGCACAATACTTACTCAAAAACAAAATCTTCGAGTCACAAAATGAATCAATTACTGAACGAAAGAGCACTGCAAAGTCTTTTCAAACGTGGAAATTCAACTGTTCACAAAATTTTCTTTCCACACTCACTGTTTACGCGGGAAAGCTCTCCGGAACGAATCGGGCGTTTAAATTAGGAACAACACCGCCCTGGCCCACGTGCGCACGAGACTTTTAAATTAGGAACACAAGTAGCGTTCGATTGTTTTGAATTGTTTAAGTTCCTATTTTATTATTTTCTTTTTTTTTATAAGACGAGGCTGTCACATCGCGGCTGGGAATCGACTGTTTTGAAAAGAGCACATATGCTCTTGACCTTGCACGACTGTGTGGCGAACTGAGGCGGGTTTCTGTTCGCGGAGTGAGTTTTATAACGCATTATTGTTGTCATAACTTTTACCTCGCGAACAGCGGTGACGAAGACGGGCGATGCGCGGGCGGCTATTTGTCAAACCGAGGGCGAAATTTTTTTCAGGAAGTTCCTGTGTTTGTTTTTGGTGATCTATATTTGTTTGAGTGGTTTTATTTGGTCATGTAAATAATTATGTTTCAATATCATAACTCGGAATTGCAATAAATATTTCTTTTTTTTGGGATTACGTTTCGATATTTGACATAAAAATTAAGAATGCCAGTTATCTAATGCTTATTAAAACTAATTACAATCCACACATGCCACCTTTCTATGTCAAGACTAGCTTGATATCTAATCAAATAGTCTACATTTGCTCAATATTACACGTCAATCTTAAACACACAATGAAATCAGTTTCATGACGAGTGACAGTCTTTCACATTTCCACTCAGTGCAACAAACTGCTGAAATACAATTAAAATAATGTCTGAAAATCAAATAAAACCTAACAATTGTTGCCAAATTAAAAACATAGGCCACATCACTCCGTGCAATCAACTGAGTATTCAAAACAAAAGGAAAACTAAACAATACAATAATATGTAGGTACTTATAGCTTTTTTAACGATATGAAATGTGTGAGTAAAGTAGTAATATTTAGTAGTATGTTTAGTGTAGTATGGAAGCGCTCATGGGCGCGCTTGACAAACTGATTGTATTCGATCACGTTCGTTAAGTAAAGTTCGGCCCGGTCAGGTGTCGGATGGGTGACCGTAAAGTGGCATTATAACTGAGTGCTTCCGTGCTTTGGAGGGCACGTTAAACCGCCGGTCCTGGATATTGTCATTTGATTACAGTCGTTAAGCCAAGTCGGAGGCCTTATAGGCGGCTTGATAAACTCTGACACCAGAGGTGGCCACTAATCCTCACTCGATAAGAAGAAGAAGAATGTTTAGTTTTGCCTGCGGTTATTTTTAAACAAAAGAATTCAACGGACACGTGACGGCTGATTCGATAAGGTAGTCAATATCAAACATACTAATTAATAATAAGTATGTTTGATTTAATTATTAAAAAGTAAATAGAGTTTTGTCTTTATGGCAAATTTTAATAGATAACAATCGACGAGAAAAATATTAGAAAAAATCGACTCGACTCCAAGTTATTCTCAGACGGGACTCAAAACCGCGACCTTTGGGTATCCGGCCCACTGCTCCAACCACTGAGCCACCAGCCATCAGTGTCGATCTAAGGGTAGAAGTTACAAAGAAATTGTCATTTAAGACTGGTATGTTAAATAAACGGCCGGTTGCAGCCATGGAAGCGTTGCGATTGGCCTAGTAGATAAATAAGGATAATTAAAAAATGAGGAAAATGTTGTATTATCAAAAAACAGAAACAACAATGTTTTCAGCATTGTTGTGTTCCGGCAGTTAGAGATGAGATAGCCAGTTCCTCAGTGGATGAGGATTCCGGGAGAGGCTCGCTACCATCTTCAGCCTTATCAATACTTAATATCAGGTATAATGAAGGCTGTCTCCGCCTTGAATAAAAAAAAAACAGAAGTAAATGAATTTTCAACACGACAATAGTAAGCTGAATCCTGCACACAAAGAATTAGTGTCAATGCTTCTCTATTGTTATTTTAACTTTCTTTTTGTAACGTTACTTAAAACAATCACATATCAACCGCTGAAAAAGACATCTTTTCTAGCTGAACATTTGGCAGAAAACAACCTGCCTCAAAATGACCATTAGACATTTCAGAATTTGATTAACTTATATGTTTGCAGCAACCATCCCGTAACTACGTTACGCATCAAAATAATTATCGCAGCGTACATGTCTAAATGCATTACATCACGGACCTAGATAAGATCTGTTAGCAGACGTATGGTTATTAGCCATCGATGTATGGCAGAGGAAATTGGTCTGATTAGCGGTCGAGACCTTGGGTGATGGTCGAGAACCTTTTCTGCGCCTGTCATGTTGAAGAGATCACGAATTACTGAGAAAATCACGATAAATTGCTATAAGAGACCCAACTATGCAATCTTAATGCCGTAGTTAGTATAAAAATAAGGTAATATCCAATAAAATAAATACAATCACACCAATTATCACAATCCCTATCAAATGTCATATAATGGCAAACTGAAGTATGTTAATATCTTTCAAATGACGAATTGAAAGGGATTGCGATAGATTTTAAAATGAGTTAATTAGCCGTTTATATACCTACACACAAATATTAGGCTGGGGATTTTTTTCGCATTTTTTATGAAAATTCAAAACATTTTTAATAAGGTTTATTTACATTTAACTAAAGTATGTATGTAGGTACATTTTGTTCGATAACTTTTTGCCATCTTGTAGGTAGGGACATGATCCCATTGCTATAGAAATTTTGGGGCTTCTGATCAAAATACCGTGACAAGTGGTTTTGGCAGTCCTCTCGTGATAACCTGACACTGCCTAAAGAATTCTGCAAGGCAAGGCCATTCTGTCAAGACTATACGGCGGATCCTTCTGTTGATTAATTCCGGCTTCTTTCTCTCAACTCCTTGCTTTAATCACATCAGTTGTTCGCAGTTGAGTTGAGATTCGATGGTCCTGCCTGGTGGTAACAGCTCATAATGAATAATGCCCTTCCAATCCCACCACACACACAGCATCACCTTGTTGCGAGTTAACCCTGGGTTCGCCAGAGTCTGTGAAACCTGACCGGCCTTTGATCATGACCTTTTTCGCACGTTCTTGTCGTACGTGATACAATTTTCATCTCCAGTTATCAGCTTCTTCAAAAATATCAAGTTTTTTTGTGTACCCGTTTTTTTCAAATGCGCCAAACGGTTTTAAAGTCAATTCCCAGTTCTTTAGCTACGTCGTAACTACTGATATGCCGATCTTGCTCCAATTTTTCAAAAATGGCATCCATTTTATCCGTAATAGGGCGACCAGAGCGACGTGCATCTTTAACATCAAAATTTCGGTTGAAAACGCTTATACCAAATTTGTGGTACTCTCACAGACACTGCACTAGGTCCATAAACATAGCAAATTCTTTTCGCGTCTTGCTTTGCATTTTTCCTTTTTTGTAGTTAAAATTTTAAAATGTATCCAATTTCTTCATTACTTTCACTCATCTTGACAGTAAGAAAAACAAATGAAAATTACACATTTTAATTTGAATTTGGAATTATAGTATTACAAATAGTATAGCCAAAGAGATTTTATTACAATATATATATTAGAAACAACGGGGAGACTCAGGCCTTCATCATACCTGATGTTATGTATTGATAAGGCTGAAGATGGAATCGAGCCCCTCCCGGAATCCTCAACCACTGGGCGTCAGACTTAGATAAGATGGTGGTAGCTAGCCAGGCGGACTTACAACAAATCCTACCACCAACCAAAGCGAAATATATAGCGAAATATACGAAATGACTTTATTTGTCTTGTCCTGAAATCGCACCTATTTAAAATCTCAACTAATATTATAAATGCGAAAGAAAGTGTTTGTTTGTCCTTTGTTGGCACCCCAACTAACCAACCAATCGACTTGATTTTTGGCATAGAGTTAGTTGACAGGACCGAGAGTAACATAGGCTACTGTATATCCCGATATTCCCACGGGAACTGGAACCACGCGGGTGAAACCGCAGGCGGAAGCTAGTATATCATATTCATTCATAAGTATTTTGCAAATATACGATAATATATATAGTTAAAATCACATTGTTAACTACGACTTTATGGAGAAAATCATGGTTTGATTAGCGATAAGATGTTCACGTTATGGTCTTTCCCATATCAAGGCCATTACAGCGCTGCGGTCATAATGAGCGCTTGTGGCGGAAGTGCATTGTTGCAGCGTCTTGAAAGTACTCGTTTGTACTGAAACCAACTATTTTGTGACTGGTCAGCGTGCATCACAAAATAAAAGTCATGCCATACATCACTTGTGTGATTGGCAGAGCATAAGATGAAATTTGTGTGCAGCTGTGTAGTTTTGGCTTAGAATAGCACTACCCCCTCTCATCCCGTGGGTGTCGTAAAAGGCGACTAAGGGACTTAGCCTTCAGGAGACGAGCAGCAGCGTCTCCTACAAAACTTGGCCATACTGCGAACGCCAACCCGCCTGCCAAGCGTGGCGATTATGGCAACCCCCCTTTTGGGGGAGGCTTATACCCAGCAGTAAGTGCTATGTGGCTGAAACGACGAAGGTGAAATTTATAAACACATTACACTCACAGCCAGAAACGACGCACATATGGCATAGGATATTGTTCGGAAATAAAAGTTACAAAATAATAAGTGTAATGTCAATAATACCACATATTCATTTTGCCGTGACAGTTGAATTCGTGCGAAAAATGGCACTTTATTCTGAAGATATATAAGATACGCTTGGGCGCCAGAATAATAATTTTGTAAGCGAGATGGAGAAAGTCTCGGTAACTCCGAAGAAAGAGAGTCCGAGAGCATTTGAGACAAAAGGGCCTTGCCACGAGTTCTCGGCTCTAGAGTAATATTGTAAGCTAGGTGACACTATACGCACTGCGTAGATAAAAATTCCACCGTCATAATTAATCAACATTAATATTGGGATCACATCGAACCCACGACCTTTGGAAATCCGGTCCTCTAATAATAAAAATAAATGCTCTAACCACTGAGCTACCGAGACTTGCCGAGATTCCTATTCCTAGCATTCATGTGACAACGCTGGCCTACAGCGTATTAAAAATATAAACTTATTGGAGATTTTCGACGGTGGTCCGCAAGTCTCGGTAGCTCAGTGGTTCGAGCATTGGACCGGATTTCCAAAGGTCGTGGGCTCGAGTCCCTTTTGAGAATTCACTCGTGGTGGCCGAGTTGATTTTTTCCAATATTTTTCTATTTAAAATTTATCATAAGTATAAAAAAATAATTGAAAAATGCAAAAATTAAAAATCATAAATCTATTTTTTTTCTTAAAATAGGTTCACCATTATACAAGAAGCATGTTACTTACGCGCTAGACATTTTTTTAAATCTAAACACACATTAAACTACTATCGTTTGATCACTCGATTCCCGTTATTCCCGTAACACGTTAGCACCAATGCATCCACAATTGCACAGAGCGAAGTTCATTTCACATTTCGATTGTATTCGGATAAGATCTGTCACAGTTTTCTCGTACGAGCACGATCTTGACGACTGAACGAAACTTTATGCATATCTTGAGGCTCAATATTATTGTTGTTTCATATCAGATAAACACATCTCTCGAGTATTTGGACCAATGGAAAGTGGTGACGTTTCAAACAATAGTCGTGGAATATTTTTATTTCGGTTGTTTCACAGATTATACGGCTCTGTATTGGTTAAACTGCCTGATTTGTTTCTTACTCCGCATATAGTAGATTGTGTACCAAGGGCTGTATGACACCCATAACAGCCGATAGTTCGAGACTGTTATGGGTCCATACACCCGAAGTAAACACTCTACTTTTCATTTTGAATATGAGGAAAGTAAAAACAAACAGAATATTCTAAAAAAAAATTGTAAGGTTTCTACGATTTTAATTATTTTATAATGTAGCAACATAAGCTGTATAGGCTTCTGTGCCTTTGCCTACATACCTTTGGTAAATAAAAGTCCAAAAAGATTACAGATATCGATTTGACATGACACCCCCTATTCTTTTTTCAAATTTATTACAGCCCTAGGGCCGCCACATATCACTTTCAACCCGCATTTTAGGCAAGTTATGAGTTACTTTCAGAATATGAGACATGAAAAATACTAAAATGTCTTGTAAGTTCTGTGCTCATCTATCTGTCAAGTTTCTTTCGTACATTCAGCCCACTAATTGTCTAATTTCAAAATCTATCAAAATCCCTTTGAAAGATATTGTGGTTGTGATAGTGATTTATGGAATTGTGTAACTTGTAGTCGCAATCCCTTTCAGAACGAAAGATGTTTTTAGTGACACTTCTTTTGATACTTCTTCATACATTTGAAAGATATTTTCGTCTGTCACTTTGCTTAGACAGTTTAATTTCGTTCATTCAATACCTTTCAAAACGCATCCTGATCACAATCACTATCGAATATCAAATAATTACAGCCTGAAGTAGGTATGAATATCTTTCAAATGACGAATTGAAAGGGATTGCGATTGATTTTAAAATTAGACAATTAGCCCCCTGGTTATCAGTTAAAAGATATCCTGAATAGGTGTTAGGAAAAAATATTGAAAGACTCGAAAGTACTAAAGATTTACAAACTGGTCTGATTGCTTAATCTATGGGCTAATTGTCTAATTTTAAAATCTATCGCAATCCCTTTCAATTCGTCATTTGAAAGATATTAGACGCGTTTTGAAAGGTATCGAATGAACGAAATTGAACTGTCAAAGCAAAGTGACAGACGAAAATATTTTTCAAATGTATGGAGTAGTGTCAAATGAAGTGTCATTTAAAACATAATTCGTTCGTAAAAGAGATTGCGATTAGAAGTTACACAATTGCATAAATCATTATCGCCATCACAGTACCTTTGAAAGGGATTGGGATAGTTTTTAAAATTAGACAATTAGGGGGCTGCTTAGGCTTTTCAGAATAGCATAGGCTACTTTTTTATTTACAAAAACGTCAAGTGATCACTTGTTTTCACTCAGACGAAGTCGCGTGCGCAACATTAATTTGTCAATATAGATTTGACTTCATGATACCTTGCCAAAGTACCTCATCACCATAAATGCTGCCCATTCGCCGTACTACATAATATTCTATGATTACGAAACTCGTGACGTTATTATAGTAGGTACTAACTCAACTCTCAATACATTTTTGGAGCGAATCTCCATTCTTTTCCGATTCGGATTTTCGCTTTGTCATTGAACTCGTCCCGCACTATAAGAGCTATGGCCACGAAAATTAGCATGTAACTCCGTGTTCAGACGAAGATGGTTTAGAAAAAATTAAATAAAAAATCGGACCTACCACGGAGGAATAATCACCGAAATAAAAAAGATATCGAAAAAAAATCGCTCCATGTAGGCTTACCGGGGACGGCAATTGCACCTAGTTTAATTTAAAGTCGAAGTCAAAGATTTTTATTCAAATAGACTTATAGATAAGTACTTTCGAATAGTCCAAAATTTTTTTTTCCCTTCCAGCCATTCAGGACATCTTTTAACTGATAAGAAGAACGGCCGCAAGAAACTTATCTATATACTTAATTCAGGTTCGCAAAATTTGTGACGACTCGATAGGGACTTTGGCGCGTAGTACGCGGCCGAGTAAGGTATCAAATTAAAGGTACTCGAGTCTATTTGTTCCGAAAACTATAAAATATACAAAATGTTAAACGTGATGATCGTCGTCTCAGCCACATGACACCCACTGCTGGGTATAGGCCTCCCCCAAGGATCTCCACGACGATCAGTCCTGCGCTGCCCGCATCCAGCGGCTTCCCGCGACCTTCACCAGATCGTCGGTCCACCTTGTGGGGGGCCTACCCACGGAGCGTCGTCCGGTACGCGGTCGCCATTCCAGAACCTTTCCGCCCCAACGGCCATCGGTTCTTCTCGCTATGTGTCCCGCCCACTGCCACTTCAGCTGAGCAATCCTTCGAGCAATGTCAGTAACTTTAGTTCTCCTGCGGATCTCCTCATTTCTGATTCGATCACGCAGGGAAACGCCGAGCATAGCTCTCTCCATTGCACGCTGAGTCACCTTGAGCCTCCTTATCAGACCCATAGTTAGCGACCACGTTTCACTGCCGTAAGTCATCACTGGCACCACACACTGGTCGTAGACTTTCGTCTTGAGACACTGAGGTAAGTTGGACGCGAAGATTTTACGGAGCTTCCCGAATGCTACCCATCCGAGTTGGATTCGACGAGAGACCTCTTCCTCAAAGTTGGACTTACCTAACTGGATTGTCTGTCCAAGGTAAACGTAATGGTCAACAACTTCGAGTGTAGTGTTCCCAACGTGAACTGTAGTGGGTATGACATGGGAATTCGACATGATTTTCGTCTTATCCATGTTCATCCTAAGACCCACTCTTTGGGAAGCACTACGGAGATCTTCGAGCATTGTGTTCAGGTCCTCCAGGGTCTCAGCCATAAGGACTATATCATCGGCAAAACGAAGGTGTGTCAGATACTGGCCATTTATGTTAATGCCGCGTCCTTTCCAGTCCAAAAGCTTAAAGATGTCCTCCAACGCAGCTGTGAACAGTTTCGGAGAAATGACGTCTCCCTGTCTCACACCTCGCTGCAGTTGGATGGAATTTGTGCTCTGGTTCTGTAATCGGACTGACATGGTGGCATGTTCGTATAAGTACCTTAACACCTCGATATACCTATAGTCCACTTGGCACCTCTGGAGAGACTGCAGCACCGCCCAGGTCTCAATCGAATCAAAGGCTTTCTCATAGTCCACGAACGCCAAGCAAAGTGGCAGATTATACTCTTCGGTCTTCTGTATAACCTGCCGCAGCGTATGGATGTGGTCTATGGTACTGAAACCTTTTCGGAACCCAGCTTGTTCGGGAGGTTGGAAGTCGTCGAGCCTGCGAGCAAGACGATTCGTGATGACTCTCGAAAACAACTTATAAACATGGCTTAAAATGAGATGGGTCTGAAGTTCTTTAACCGGGTCTTGTCACCCTTTTTAAAGAATAAGATTACCTCACTTATATTCCATGCTCTTGGCGTTTTACCCTCGACGATAACGGAATTGAATAGCTTCTGGAGGACTTTGAGTATCGGCTTACCGCCCGCTCTCAGAAGTTCCGCAGTAATTCCATCATCGCCTGCCGCCTTGTTGTTTTTCAGTTGCTTGAGAGCCATACTAATCTCGTACAGGCTGACGTCCGGGATATCTTCGGTGAAGTGTCGGGTAAGCTTGGCTCTGGGGTCTTTAGCCTTGCTTTCAACAGGTGTCTGCGTGGAATATAACTGCCCATAGAAACTCTCGATCTCCCTCAGGATTTCAGGTTTCGTAGAAATGATGCGACTGTCGTCAGTTTTCAGCTTCGTCATCTGGCTTTGCCCAATAGACAGATCTCTCGCGAACACTTTGGAGCCTTTGTTACGCTCGATAGCCTCTTTAATACAGTTCGTATTAAATTGGCGAAGGTCGCTTGTCAAAGACTTAGAGATCTGCCTATTTAGTTGCCGATAGCGATGAGCATCCGCTGAGTTCTGAAGCCTCATTTCACGTCTCTGATCCATGAGTAGGAGTGTGTGGTCAGAGAGTTTCTTTAACTTGGTACGGCGGGTCTTAAAGAACCTAGACCCTACCGTACGGACAGTGTCCACCACCATGTTGTGTAGATCGTCCACATCTATGCTGTTCTCAAGGGCTTCGAAGCGGTTATGGAGTTCGAGTTGAAAACTCTCGGGGTTTTGGATATGGGCCGGTAATGGTCGGAGCGTAGATTTTATCAGTCTCGATCTTTCTAGCTTTACGTTGATGTTCAATGTGCCACGTACTAGTCGGTGATCGCTCCCCGTCTTGACGGTGTTGATCACGGTGACATCGTGACAACGTGATGATCACAAACTGCAATTAAAGATTTTCGCATAATTTGGAATTTTTCGTCGATCGACGAACCCGAGTATCGGGTTGTAACCGCCCAGCGCCCTAGTTAGCTTTAACAGAAACAACAACATTTACAATGGAACATGTTGTTGCCAAGCACAAATTTACAATTTTGAAATATATTTAATATAAGAGGAAAATTTTCCCATATTCAATTCTTAGAATATTTTCCTTTTATCCAATTTATAATAGTTATGTTTTATGTTAGTATCACATCCATGCATTTTGGTATTTTAAATAATCATCTACCTTTGCTTAAGAGTGACTTTTTAACATATATTTTAAATTTATGCAAAGGTAGCTCAATCAATTGTTGTGGAACTTTATTAAAAAAAGCTATACCTTTCCCCAAAATCGAGCGTCTACATTTTTCAAGTCGAAATTTTGGAACGACAAGCTTATTCTTATTTCTAGTATTAAAATTATGGACGTCGTTATGCTTAATAAATAAATCAAGATGTTTCCTTACATATACTATATTATCATAGATGTATTGTCCCGCCAAAGTTAGTATATTAATCGTCGAAGCTTGTAAAAGGCGCGCACAGCTCTTTTCGAAGTATAAAAACATTTTCTATATTAGCTGCTGAGCCCCACAACAGCAGGCCATGCCAACTATAATGGGAAACACTTCAATGGTAAGTAGGTATTACGTGGATATGAGGAAAACATTTTTTTTTAAAGTCAAAGTCAAAGTCAAAGATTTTTATTCAAATAGACTTACAGATAAGTGCTTTCGAATCGTCCAATTTTTTTTTTCCTACCAGCCATTCAGGACATCTTTTAACTGATAAGAAGAACGGCCGCAAGAAACTTATCAGCTTTAACAGAAGCAACAACATTTACAAAGGAACATGTCGTTGCCAAACACAAATCTACAATCTTGAAACATATTTAATATAAGAGGAAAATTTTCTTATACTCAGTTATTAGAATATTTTCCTTTTATACAATTACAATAGTCATGTTTTATGTTAGTATCACTTCCATGCATTTTGGTCTTTCAAATAATCTTCTACCTTGTAATAACCTTTGCTTAAGAGCGTTTTTTTAACATGTATTTTAAATTTATGCAAAGGCAGCTCAATCACTTGTTGTGGAACTTTATTAAAAAAGGCTATGCCTTTCCCCAAAAACGAGCGACTGCATTTTTCAAGTCGAAATCTTGGAACGGCAAGCTTATTCTTGTTTCTAGTATTAAAATTATGAACATCGCTATGCTTAATAAATAAATCGTGATGTTTCCTTACATATACTATATTATCATAAATGTATTGTCCCGCCAAAGTTAGTATATTAATCTCTTTAAACAATTCTTTAAGAGAATCTCTCTGTCGAAGGTTGTAAATGGCGCGCACAGCTCTTTTTTGAAGTATAAAAACATTTTCTATATTGGCTGCTGAGCCCCACAACAACAGGCCATAGGACATTACACTATGAAAATAACTAAAGTAAACTAGTCTTGCCGTTTCAATATCAGTTAGGAGCCTTATTTTCCTTATTGCGAAAGCCGCAGAACTAAGTCTACTCGACAAGGTTTCAATATGTGGATCCCATTGAAGTTTTGAATCTAATGTAATACCAAGAAATTTAGTACTCTCAACTAACTCTACTACATCCCCATTCAAATTGATGTGCATGTCGACCTGCCCTACATTAGGTAATGTGAATTTAACAAATTTCGTTTTGGTAGGGTTAAGAGACAAATTATTACTGTTGAACCAGTGTGCGACTTGAGAGAGAGCACTATTTACTTCGTCAGAACAGTTGTTTCCTCTATCAATTTTAAAAATTAAAGATGTATCATCTGCAAATAGTACTGTCTCACATAAATTACTCGCGTAGTTAGGGAGATCGTTAATATATATTAAGAACAGCAGAGGGCCCAATATTGAACCTTGGGGCACGCCCATAATAATGGGGGCTCCAGTAGAAGCAGTATTATTTACAATTACTTTTTGATGTCTATTGTGCAAGTATGACTGCAAAAGGCTAACTGATTTTTTAGAGACACCATAATGTTCTAGCTTCTTTAAAAGTGTAACGTGATCAACGCAATCGAAAGCTTTAGACAGGTCACAAAATATACCAATTACGTCTTGCTTGCCCTCCCAAGCCTCAAAAATATGTTTGAGGAGTGCTATTCCAGCATCTGTAGTATTTTTACCTTTAGAAAAGCCGAACTGATTATTATGAAGGATTTGATTTACTGTTAAATAGTCTAATAATTGAGAGTATATAATTTTTTCAAAAACTTTACTAAGTGCCGGTAAGACTGATATCGGCCTAAAATTTGTGGGGTCACTTTTGTCACCTGATTTAAAAAGAGGAATAAGCTTACTATATTTCATTAAATCGGGAAAAGTACCTTCATCTATGCATTGATTAAAAATGAAAGCTAAATATGGAGCTATTATTTCAATTATAGATTTAATAACGCTGGTTGATATGCCCCATAAATCTTCAGTCTTTTTAATATTTATAGACTTGAAAGCTTTTAAAATGTCTTCACTATTAATATGCTTAAAATTGAAAACTTTATAACACTTCTCAACACATGACTCTAAGAGGGCAGCAGCAACGTTTGGACAGGAATTTAAATTACTGGTAGTTTCTAAGGGTACCCGAGAGAAGAAATCTTCAAAAACACGGGCAACCTCAACGTCAGATTCAATTAATTTATTATCTACTTTAAGGGAGAAGGAGTTTACATTATGTTTAGTTTTCCCAGTTGTTTGGTTAATAATATTCCAAGTAGCCTTTATTTTATTATCCGCTAATTTTATTTTATTTGAAAAGAACATCGCCTTAGCAGCTACACATACATTTCTAAACATTTGAGAATACTTCCTGACATATTCAATAAAATTTGGGTCACAGGAAGTATGCTTTGACGCATAAAGGTCATATAGTTTCCTTCTACTTGTATAAATTCCCGGTGTGGCCCAATCACTAAACTTTACTTTATCCGAATTACCATTGATCACTTTTTTCTTAAACGTTTTACTAAATTCGCCTTCAACCACATGAAATAAATCATTATAAAGGTAATTAGATTCCATAATGGGAACTGGTAAAGACTCAATTTTATTAATCACATTGTTTCTAAATACATCTATGCCCTTTTTAGTTATTGGCCTACATACAATTTTCCGCTTAGGACAGACATGATGGTGCTCTATAGAGGCTAGTTGTCCACTATGGTCAGATTTAATAACATTTATTATAGATTTTTCAGTGACTACACAGTTTGAAAAAATGTTGTCTAAGCAGGTGGCAGATGTGGGTGTTATTCGTGTAGGCTCATTAAAGGTATGTGATAAATTATACGATTTAAATAAATTTAAAAATCTGCTTGAGAGCTTTGACAACTTTGGGTCTAAAATGTCAACATTAAAATCCCCACATATGACAACCTTTTTATTACTTTTACTAGTTATTCTTAAAACTTCCTCCATAGTGGACTCAAACTCTAGGTAATTACTCTGAGGGGGTCTATAAACACATATTACAATTATTTGGTCTAGTTCCACACAAGACAATTCAATTATTCGTTCAATTGAGAGGGATATTATATCTTTGCGCTCTTTGTATTGAAAATTATTATGTAAAATTATAAGAGACCCTCCTCTAATAACAGATTGCCTACTAAATGAACTTACAATACTATAATTATCGATATTTAAAATTAATTCGTGACATTTTAACCAATGCTCAGTGATACACAACACATCAACATTTTCACAGTTTATAAATAAACTAACTTCTAGATCTTTATCAGAAAAGCCTTGTATATTTTGGTGTACAACTCTTAAACAATTAGGCTTTCCTGTTGTCAACACTGGGCTAGAGGGCGCCTCTGTTGTCTCTAATGGTAATTTAAATTAACCAAGTCAGTATTGGGATTCAATAGAATCAAATTACTTGGAAAAGATTCCAAGGTTGTATTAGAAAAGTCTGAATTTAACTGCTCAATAAAAGCAGAGGTTCTACTAGCCAGATTATTGGCTAATTGTTTAAAATAAAAAGATAGCGAAAGCGCTATTTGTCTCATAAAATAAATAGGCAGATAATATTTATCCTTGGTCAAGTTTAAATCCTTAAACAATGTATTTATGTCAATCAAATGTATTTGTTTACTATTATGATAAGCTATTGTACTTAACGTTAAATTTAAATTGTATCTTACTTTATTTTCCAATTGAGAGAAACCTTGACTATAGGGAAATGTAAACATAACTACTTTCCTAACATTTAAGGAGCATATTGAGTTATAGTATGATATTAATTGGTTTTTATTAATATCACCCCTGTCCCCAATCAAAATTACCAAATTTGTATTGTCATCATAAGACTTCTTAACTATTGATTTCATTATACTATTTATAGTACATCCAGGCATACAATAGTTAATAACATTTTCCTTACATTGTTTCTGGAACAATTGGCCTAAGTTTTTTCCAATCTCATCACAGAAAATGATTGTTTTAGTCACACTATTTTTAAAAGGGGATTCATTTAAATTATTGAGTAATACACAATCAGAAATATTAGAGACTGAAGTCTCCAACATCTCCGACCGCGCACCACTCAAGGTCAAGGAGGCCTGTTTACCTACCAGCCCTGAAGGGCTGGCAGGCAAACAAACCTCCGGAGCAGCCTGGCTTAGTGACTGATAATGGCTTAAATGATTGCTGTCAATCATACAACTACATCTGCATTTCTTACCTAGGGACTCAAATCGGTCGGTATTAAAATTACAAAGGTCGATCATGTCATTTGCAGCCAATTTTTGATAATTTAGCTGCTTGCGGGAGAATTCACTAAAGTTAGTGTTCATTTCCCGAAGTGAAAGTTCCAAATTATCAATTTTGTCACTTAATTCAATACCTACAATTTTACTATCTTTATTCTTATTACATGTTTCTTTGGTAATCACTTTTAATTGTTCTAACAATAGTGTACGTTCTTTCTTTAAGTTACCATATTTTTTATAATAATTTTGTCTTTTGATTAATTTCTGTGTTTTCCTGATGTATCTATTAATTTTAATATATTTTTTTAATTTCTTACCGCTACTAAACTGAAAAATACTATTATTGATTTGAGATGGTTTACTACCATAGTTAACACATTCCAAAGTTGAATTGTCATGTGTTGCAGAACATTGCATTAACTCATTAAAAAGGCTCTGAGAATGCTTTTCTTCTGTTATACATTTAATTTTATTTTCTAAGTTTAGAACTCTCTTTTGAGAAATAGACAAACTTATTTCTAGTTCCGTTATGCGACTCAATGCCTGTTCATGAGTGTCAGAACAAGCCCTAAATGACAGAATAAAGTCTTCCATTTGGTTACACTTGTCCACCACTTCCGCATATTTAACATGAAACTCAGCAAGTTCATTCTTAAGTTCAGAGTTACGAGTAATGGTCTTGAGAATCTCATGCTCGCTGTCCTCTCTTTCCTGTAGTAATATATCATTCAGTTCTTTTGCTGCCTTGAGGTCCTCCAGAGCGTTCTTGAGCTTAAGCTCCATATCCTTTGCCGATATCCTTCGGGTCATCATAATTGCGAATGAAGGGTGGATGTGACGTTCAATGCAGCTATCACTAAAATATAAAAAAGTGATTACTATATAATAATTAATCAAATAAGTACCTACTACAGGTTTTATTTTTATGAACTGAAATATATTATTTATTCAAAAATGTCAGGTGATGGTATGTAAATTATGTAGCGTTTAATAAATCAACAAGTATCACCATCAACTTTACTTTGTGTAAAGAGAAGCGAGGTAACTCCAACTATGGTAGTGTAAGTATGTTGTTGAGTTACTGCTTATCTGCTTAATGTAACAAACTTAAAGTTAATATGGTAAATCTATATATAAGTGGCATACAGGTGTCACCGTCAAATTAACTTTTAATAAAGTGAAGAGAGGTTAAGCCTTTAAGCAATTAATTACTCTGTAATTTACTTATATAAACCTTTATCAATATGAGCTATAACAATTAAAAAGAATCATAAGTATAACTTGAAAAAGTTGAAGTAAAATAGAATATTCAATATTCATTAGCCCTAATTTCATTAGATTTAAGTAATTGATTATATATTTATATATTTGCTGATAAATTGGCTTCACAATCTTTGATAAAAAGTGATTTGGATGTCTCTGAGTTGATGTCAGTAGTGATTGGTAAGAGTAGCAGTATGGTGAATGTCTGTGACAATAGTAGTCACCGTCAGCTTTACTTCCACTATTTGTCAAGTAAAGAGAGGTTGTTAACAATGCCAAATCGTAATGAATTGTGACGTTGTTCACTAAAAGTGAACCCGGTACCAGTAGTGAGAATTGGTGTACAGTAAATGAGAAGCCAACTTAACACAAAATCTTCCATAAAAAATAAGTCACTCTAATGTTTAAACTACTTGATGGGTATAATACTTATTAACTAAATTATGGAATAAAGGTACTTCCCCGGTTTAAGTGTAGTTTATTATCGATTTATGCATTCATCCTTTAATTTATCGGCTTTTCTTGAATCTTGATGCTACGTCAGAATCTCTAACAAAGATAATGTGTCGTACCTACAATGAATAGGCTTCTCAGAAGTGACATCTATACATCAATGCGTGGACACATTATGGTGAAAAAGTATTTAAGACAGTATTAATGAAGTAGACAAATATATGCGTACTACGCAGTAAAGAATATGTTTTGTCATTCTAAGTTGTGCCATTTGTAACCAAATATTCGATAATACATATTTTTTGGTACTGTTCTTTGACTTTTAACTTTATTATGTATAGGTACTTTTATACTTATGGTAAATTTTAAATAGAAAAATATTGGAAAAAATTGACTCGGCCACAAGTGAATTCTCAGACGGGAATCGAACCCGCGACCTTTGGAAATCCGGTCCAATGCTCTAACCGCTGAGCTACCGAGACTTGCGAACCACTGTCGAAATTCTCCAATACTTTTATATTTTTAATACGCTGTAGGCCAGCGTTGTTACATCACTGCTAGGAATATCCTTGCATTCGAAAGAAACATCTTTTCAGGTGTTTAACGATCGATTAAGATGCAACTGCCAATAATTTATGATTTTGTATTTTTTGCATTTTTCAATGCTATTTTTATACTTATGGTAAATTTTAAATAGAAAAATATTGGAAAAAATTGACTCGGCCACAAGTGAATTCTCAGACGGGAATCGAACCCGCGACCTTTGGAAATCCGGTCCAATGCTCTACTTTACTCTACTACGGTCTACTACTCTACTACGGGCCAATGGTCTAATGCTCTAGGTACTTTTGTTAGATTTAGCTAAATTAAAGAAAATAATATATTTACTATTTACTCCATCTGTCTAGTCCTATATTTTTTTTATGAACGATGAGAAGACTTTTAGCCTTCATTATACCTGGATGATAAGTATTATAAGGCTGAAGATGGAAGCGAGCCTCTCCCGGAATCCTCAATCACTGAGGAACTGGCTATCTTATCTCTAACTGCCGGAACACAACAATGCTTAGAACATTGTTGTTATGGCGTCAGACTTAGATAACCTGTTTGGCGCAGGGGTACTAACCCAACCTTCTGCGCCAGAGGTCCCGGGTTCGATCCCCGGACAAGACAAATATTTGTGTGCAAGAACATGTTTATTTGTCTTATTCTGGATGTTTAATATGTATATTATGTATGTATTTACAAAAAAATATATAAGTATGTTTATCCGTTTTCTAGTATCCATAACACAAGTTCTTCATGATACTTAACATGGACTAGATAATTGGTGTGTTTGTATGGAAATATTTATTTATAAGATGGTGGTAGCTAGGCGGACTTAAAACAAATCCAACCAAAATCCTTTGTCATCCTAAGTCATACCCTTCGCGAGTTGGTTTCGCAGCAAAGTTGCGATTGTATATTAGTTAGATTAAAAAAAAGAACAACGGGTTGCACTATGGGAGTGCCGGCAGAAGTGAAAACTGCTTAAACGAAACAGCAGGAGCAGGCATACATTTTCGCCGCGCGGAAGAAAGAGAGGGGGATATTACTTCCTCTCATACGCCGCGCCGATGTGGTTTACTCTCCCAGTCCCTCCGTCTTACGAATTTTCGATCAGGTCACGTGTCCTGACGCGACTTTAACATTTTTTACCCATCCCAAAAATTTAATACTCTAATGTGCACAAAGCCGCTGAAGAAGTTTTCACTTAAAAAAAAACTTATTGCACATGTTGTAATAATTATAAAACTGATATTTATACACATTCTAGCGCCAAAAATCCTTTGCGGTTTGGCAGACCCTCAAAGGTGCAGCTGGAAGTGAAATGTAATAATCACTGTCATTACTTTGAGGAGCCCTTGGCGCAGTGGTTCGCGCGCTGGGACTGCGATTGTTGAGGTCAAGCAACTTTCGCAATGGTCAATCACGGGATGGGTGACCATAAATTTACTATCTCGAGCTCCGTGCTTCGGAAGGCACGTTAAGCCGTTGGTCCCGGCTGCATTTGCAGTCGTTAACCCACCAATCCGCATTGGGCCCGCGTGGTGGGTCATGGCCCGTTCTCCTTATCCATCCATAAGGAAGGCCAGTGCCCCAGCATTGGGGACATTAAAAATGGCTGATGACTACTTACACTACTACTCTACGACGTCACATTTGGCATTTGTTGGGTTTAAGATGTCCGTAAATACACTGAAAAAATATACACTGTTTTTTTTATATAAAAAATATAATGATGTAGCTTAGGTACTTGTGTGGGCTGTCCCTTTGTCCGAATATTTAAAAAAAACTTAATAATGTAACTTCAATACGTTTTTTCATGAACGAAACTAAAGAAAAAAGATAGCATGTTGGTAAACCATTCAAATGTGTTTAGAAAAGGTAATTTTTAGAAAATTGTTTTGCTAAAAAACTATAATAGCTACTGAAAAAAAAGGTTCTAAGCAACGTATTAAATTCCATGACAAACATTGTCGCAAATTTTGCCATTATGTATGATGTAAACGAATGCTAAATTTACACTAAAAAAACCAATGGGAAAAATGCGGGTCAGTTAAATCACTTTTGGCCGATATTTATATCACTCTTGTCCGATACAAATTATTAATCAACGTGCAGTTTTAAGGGTTCATCAATCGAGGTATTGACGTAACACAAGTTTATTGACCGAAAGAAACTTGCTTTATATATATTTTTAATGAAAAAAAAGCGGCTGTAGAAGGAATCATCTCACTCATTTTTTTATCGATCGGTATTTCCAGGTATTATCGCGTAAAACCAACTATATACTATAGGGACTTTGGCGCGTAGTACGCGGCCGAGTAAGGTATCAAATTAAAGGTACTCGAGTCTATTTGTTCCGAAAACTATAAAATATACAAAATGTTAAACGTGATGATCACAAACTGCAATTAAAAAGTGTCATTAAAATTTGGAATTTTTCGTCGATCGACGAACCCGAGTATCGGGTTGTAACCGCCCTAGTAACAGAATATTAAAGGAATTATGACTTACTTTTGTATTTGTATCCGCATATTAATGGAAACAATCAGTTTTTTCACATTTTATTTACGGACGTCTTTGACCCACGTCGTTCATGTGTGTGTGGCTATTTTGCAAAATATCGTCGAGTTGAGGAAACCGCCCGTAATGGATGAAGAAGAATGTGTGGCTGTGAGTGTGGTGAGTGTGGTAAGTGGTAAGTCGCCGTATGACGAAAGAAGCACGGTAGCAATAAGAAAACGACGCGCGCGGGGGCGAGACTGCTTTTGCAGATTAGGCGAATGGACCACGAAATCAATGTTCTTGAATAAATATTATTGGGGACAACTAATTATACCGAGTAATACCGAAGATCTCCTAGGGCAA
Source organism: Chrysoteuchia culmella (assembly GCA_910589605.1). Classification (NCBI taxonomy): domain Eukaryota; kingdom Metazoa; phylum Arthropoda; class Insecta; order Lepidoptera; family Crambidae; genus Chrysoteuchia; species Chrysoteuchia culmella. The sequence continues at coordinate 22,552,635 of OU342652.1, read as the reverse complement.
GATCTCTTACGTACATCTTATGTTTTGGCGCGCACTGTTCATTGAAATAAAACAACTTTTACGGATATCAAACCGATTGTGCCGAAACGTCGGGAAAATCAAAAAACCCCTAAAAAACAAAAAAAATACGGACAATTACAACTTAGTTCTTGGAAATATAGCGCGTTTGATATCCGTAAAAGTTGTTTTATTTCAAGATCTCTTTTTCAAAAAAGCAGGGCTACACTAAATTGTAGTTTTGGTGAATGTTGCAATAAAGATATTTTTCATTTTCAATTAAACCAATTTCCAATAATATTTATGTAACCCCATTTGAGATAATCTTGAATTTTCGTATTTTTAAGGAGTCTTTTCGAATAGAAAAAGTGTCGAGGCAAAACAGAAAATCTTGTTTCTGAAACTTTACAAATCTAGATAAAAGTATGAATAAAAATATATATCTTATTACCATATAGCGTCTTAAGCTTAAACATTTCTTTGGTACTCTCAAGCTGCACCTTTGATGCTTTGTTAACCCCGTAAATATCTGACGCACATTTAATGACGTAGGGTTTTAATCAGTGTGACTTGTATTTATTTTTCTTTGTAAGGTGTTTAAAGCCTAATTCGATAGTTGACATTACCAATCAATTGACATACTTTTTATGAGCTGTCAAAATGCTAGTCATTTACATGACTATGGCAATACTAAGTTCTGACGTCATTTATTTGCTTAAAATATAAATCTTAGACACTACTGAAAGATAGGCTAGCGAAAAATTATTCGTTTCTCATGTCACAATTAATATTTTTTTGTATTTTAATACCTGTGTAGAAATATACACAATCTATTGTTTGCTAAACCATATCGCAAAAACTACTGAGCAAATTTTAACAAACATTTATGTTTAGATAAGTTACTTAACCCAGTTTTAAATGAAGGATAAATCTCACTGAAAATGCAAAAACAGACAAAAGTCTAGGACAAAGACAATGGTGGCTGGCTAGTTTCTCAAAAGACTTTATGATTTTTAATATTTTGCATTTTTTTTAATAGAAAAATATCGGTAAAAAGCAACAACAAGTGAATGCTATTTAAAAAATTATCATAAGTATAAAAGTCGCATTGAAAAATGCAAAAAATAAAAATCATAAATTATTGGCTGTTGCATCTTAATCGATCGTTTAACACCTGAAAAGATGTTTTTTTCGAATGCAAGGATATTCCTAGCATTGACGTGACAACGCTGGTGTAGGCTGGTGTGGGTATTTAAAAAAAATGTATTGGAGAATTTCGACGGTGCCGGTGGTTCGCAAGTCTCGGTAGCTCAGTGGTTAGAGCATTGGACCGGATTTTCAAAGGTCGTGGGTTCGTGTCCCGTCTGAGAATTCACTTGTGGCCGAGTTGCTTTTATCCAATATTTTTCTATTGAAAAAAAATATCAAAAGACTTTACCACAAAAGTCAAGAAAGCGCTAAATTAAGACAATGACAATTACCCTTATTCACTTGGGTTTTCACACATACTTAATATGCACCCCGCTTCGCTCGTAAAGACTGAATCAATGTTTCGTCATTATTTTGGTGTATTGTGTCGTTTGTATTATGTTGACAGTGCTCTTGTGGTTTGCGGTGACAACACGCACTTCCTTACAATGCTTGTGTTTAAAACATAAGTAAAGTAGGATATACGTGATTCAGGATTTTCGTCATCTCATTAAAGGTTGTTGCCTGAAATTGTGCATCATTCCTTATTTTTACATGTAGCGTTAGCCTGTGGCTTTGTTCTCGGTTCAATAAATAAACGATTTTTTTCCTACCATAACCAAAGAACGCTTACGATACTACATACATCCAAATACGTTAATAAGTAATATATAAGTTATTGTGGAATAAAGTGAGTCATAGGTAGACTTACATACATACATAAAACCGAACACATCTGCATTTTTAATAAGCGATACATTTAGGTATTGAATCTGACCATCTCGTAGGGATAGGTAAGTGATCATTCCTTCCTTCCTTCCTTTCACCACAGCCCACGCAAAGGTACCGAAAGACACATAAAAAATTTCCTTAACATACGCATAAAAAAATAACTACCTACTTATGCCGAATAATTTATCTTAAAGTCACAGTTTAATTTAGTTAAACTGTGTCATTCCACATTTGAGACTAATAAGTATTTAAAAGTTAATAAAAGATTGAAGTAAAAGTAGGAAATGATAGCCGGGTCAATAGTTCACCTTGCTACCACGATAAACAGACAGATATAAACTCGACATATTATTATGGCACATTATCGGAAATATCAATTATTCAATGATTTATCCCGCTTTTGTAAACTTTAGTAATGTCGGAAGGATTGCAGATATTTAAGGAAAAAGAAAAGACTTTTTTATGTTGTTTAATATTATTTAATAACACTTTTTATTGCTTGGATTATATATGACAGGTTTATGTCGTGTTAACTTTGTACCAACTTTTAACGATAAACTATATGATAACGACTTACAAATTGGCGTTAAAATCTTTCCTACAGTTCAAATTAAAATAAATAAATAAATAAATTTCAAAATTATTCCCTTGCATTTAAATTATATCATTTAATAGTTAAATGAATTAAATACTTTACAGTTTCTGGATAACATCTAAGACCTAGCCAAAAGTGACGTCGTGGAGGTGTGAGTGGCTAAGAGAGCGACGTTTTTTACATTTCACTCTCAGGATGCACCTTTGATGCGCTGCCAAAACCGCAGGGAATTTGTGTCGTGAGGTTCATATCTATATTAGAGTTGAGTCGTTCGTAAATGAATCCTTCAATTGAAGTAGTCCACTTAGCAAGTATATCTCCTTCATTAGTTCATTCGGGTCCCAATTACTACAGTACTTCATTTAGTTCACACTTCACTGAAGGAGAGTAGGGTTGGCAATAGACGTCCGATTTGCTTCCGATTGTCTGATCATATATCTGATCGGATTCACTCGATTCACGTCCGATTTTTGCGTCAGACTTTTTCTAAACTCAGTCCAAAGAGTAACATAATACGCGCTAGATAGTAAACTGGCAAATCGGAAGGAGAATCGGAAGTATGCATACAGTGCTTTCAGACAATTGGATCCGACAACAAAAATGTCAAAGATTTAGTTTTTTTCAGATATATTAGTGAAGTCATGAACGGGTGCATTTGTCTTGGAATGGATGCGGGTTGGAAATGTGCTGTCTCAATAACTATTGTTCGTGCATAAATACTCTATCGATTGAGCAAGGTTTGAGTGGTGTGCGGGGATGTTCGAAAAGGCGCCAAACCTCCATATATTTGAGGCATTGGCCTCAATGACTCATCTCTTAGCTTCTAGTTTCTAAGATGTCTGTATAAATAAATAAAACTCGTAGCGTTGTTTCCGACTCGGATGTCCGATCCGATAGTCGGATCGGATGTGTATTTTCATAATCTTAATCATAATCATAATATTTTATTTGCAAAGAATGTAGGTAAGTACATACAGTGGTAAAAAAAGATTTTGGTTCCTGTACATTCTGCCAATATTTTAGCATGCAAATAATAAAAAAAGCAGCATAAACAGTTGTCAATTAGGCACATATTTAAGCATTTATAAATTGGTAAGGAATTACAAGTTGTCTTTATGTTAAAAAAATATATATGTTTATAAAAATAAAAAATAAAAAATAAAAAATAGTATTGAGTATTTAAACAAATGTGCATGAGCACCTTTCGATTAGACTATCGGAGAGAAAAACCTGACTTGTATTCCCAGCCTAAAGCGAAAGCGAGACAGTTGCAGGGCCCGCACTCAATTTGACGTCTTACGATTTGAAAGTGTTCAAGCAAAAAACAACCCCTGTTGCGCAAACATAAGGCTAAGTTTTACTTAAATATTTACTACGGCACAAATCAAACTAAACGAAAGAAATGACGCGATTAAACTTAACGGTGTGTCAAATGGACTAATGAAGTACTGAGCCAAGTGAACTTAATGAACTAGATGAACTAAATGAACTAGATGAACTCGATGAACTAAATGAACCAATGAATGATAAACTTCATCTAGTCCAGTTGAACTATATCATTCTTTACACTTCAGTGAAGTATTTTGCGCATCTCTAATCTACATCACACTATAGTTATAAAATTGAAAACAATATAAGTTTATTTTACGGTAGCACAATATTCATTATTACTTCAATGTAAGGGCGTGGGCGAGCCAATCAATTAAAAAACCTTCCGAGCTTACACTTACTGCAAAATAATACTCATTAATTTAACCTAAAACAGAAAGCAAGCCTTGTCGACAATATTATGAGGAAAAACCAAAATGGGTCAATTAAGGTCCACATTTAATATATACAACTAGCTTCCTCCCGCTACTTCATCCGCGAGGACGTTCGGAAAAGGAGATCATTGTTTTTGGGCCGTTTCAGGAAATAGCCGGCCAACAAAAAAAAAAGAACTTAAGGTTAGAACAGGGGGTAATTATCCCATTTTAAAATCTATCGCAATCCCTTCGCTGAAGGAGACTCCATAGTTCGTTTTACTTTTTTTATATCTTTCAACGAGGAATAAATAAATACAAAAAAACGGTATTATCCGCCAATCTTCATTGATAGACACAGACAGCAAAGTGTTTAAACATTATATTTTGACATTGCACAACACTGTCTGCAACTCTGCACAGCTTTGTGTTCTACTTACAATGTTTTGATTTGTCGTCTAAGCTTTTTCTTTCCATTCAGGTAACATTTTTAAACGTTCTAAGAAGTAATTAGTTACTATCAAAATACACAACCGGCAACTAAATAGTGGAGCATATGTAATTAATCAGTGGCTTTACAGAGCGTCGGCATTGAGCGGTGTCGCGTCGTGACGCTGCGCGGGCGCCGACCGTTGATCTCGCCGATCTAGGCTAAATCTCGTGTACACTTGGAGGGAAAACTGTTGTATTAGTTCTAGAATAGTTAGTACTCTTTAGTTCTAGTATCAGTCCGGACTCCGATTTCCCTAAAATTGCGAAGGAAAACTATCACTGTTTCACCCCTTCGACATTCTTTTGTACGACAAAAGTTAGCATGTTTTCTTTTACAAGTTTCATTCTAGTTAAAATGTAATTTACATACCAATTGATTTACTAAAAATTGATTTAGAATTTTCGGACAGATAGAGTTACTTTAACCTACCTACTTAGTTTCGAACTTCTAATGGTTTAACCTCCGGTTGCTTAAATACAAGAAATTCGGAAGTACGTACCTAAGTGCAAGCAAGTTCGAATCATCAATCCATACACACATAAATAAAATGTACCTAAGTATCATTTTGTTTGTACTATTTGTATTTAATAATAATTGTTCTTAACAATAATAACACTCTTTCTAAATATGTACATACGAGAATGTAGGGCACTAGTATAAAATACACTAACCCAATAAGCTACAAAAAAAACCGTGTCATAGACTGCGCCCGCGCCTGTACCAATGTCAATGTTTGCCGGACGCACTGCTGCATATTGGTCGTGCCACTTTACGCGTCGCGACGTGACTTAGGGCCGCCGAGCAATCACGACTGTTGCTGAAATAGATAAATATCAGACGAGAGAACATTACATACTACTTTATATCTATCTGTATACTATGAAACAGATAATTCTGATTCCGAGATAAGAAGGTTTGTGTTACGGAAATAGGAAACAACGTAGATATTCATAAGTATCTGTTACGCGTGCGGATCGAGTTTACGTTGTCCGTGTGTACTGACTAAAGGAATAAAATTTCCAACAATTGCTCTCTCTTTGTATTGATATTCATTTACAAAGAAGCAGTGTATTTTAATAATTTAACGTGTGTGGTTGAATTTCGATCACTGGGAAACTTAAAACACAGTCAGTAGATGTTTTCTCAATGTTTGCGTAATATTTGTAAATATTCGAAGTATGTCTTCAATGTTGCAACTATATATCTTAGAAAAATAAAAGTCGCAGTACTCTTTTCACTAGACAGCGTCGTCCAAGTGTAGTCGGCCTTACACCGTGCCTTCCGCTCCACAGATAAATAACGCATTTCGATAGGAAGTGGAAGCCGTGACACTTCCGCGTGTGACTGTACTTTATTGCTTCAACACTGAGATTATGCGAAAAATCTTTACTAGCAATAATGCTCCTTTAGTTAACGGCACCATACAATAAGCCAAAGGAAATAATCATAACAATGTCGCAGTTATTATATTCTATGTTACTAATAGATTTAATACTCAGGAAATTATTATAGAGCAAATATTTTTCAAGATAATGTCTAACTCTAGGCTAAATTCCTCATAGTGATAATACAGCACATAATTACTATTTAAATGATTTCGAATATAAATGTGTCAGCGTGTCGGTTATTTTATTGTTTGATAAAATTAACTTCATAATAAGTTATTTTACAAGCAAAAATTACTTAACATTGCGAATCTACCGCGTGGGGTGATAAAGATCTTGAAACAAAAAAAAATGGTTATTATTAAACACTTCCATAACATTAAGATACAAAACAAATCTGAATAATTCATTTGGGATCGAAAAAACGGATTAAAATAATCAACAAACAGTTCCAGTGGTTGTTTATTTGTATTTTAGTCGCACAGGCAGGTCCAAGTCCCACGACCTTACGTTAAGCCTCTTCCGGTGTGCAAACCCACAACTCGATCATTTCCTTTGATTCATTAATTATAGCCTGCCCTGAGAATATGTGAGATATAAATAAAGCTAACAATGATTTATAGTCTGAGACAAATGTGATTTTAATTAACTTGGATTTAATTAAATTATCTGTTGTTGGTTTATTTTAACATGTCTACGTAATTAAAACTTTTTAATTTTGCATTTAACAATGCTATTTTTATGTGATAAATATTAAACAAGAAAATATACTAGACAGCAACTAGTCTCATCCCGTCAGGGCGACATGAGACTAGTTGCTTTTTTTTAGTATATTTTCTTGTTTAATATTTATCATGTTTACGTAAATTAAGGCGATACTCGAAAATAAGTGGACACCAATCATATTTAGGATCGTATAGAAGCATTATTGGTGTCCACTTATTAAAGCAAATTCCAATAGTGTAAGTAACCCCATTTAAAAATAATCGGAGTTTTTGTATTTTTAGAGGTATTTTCGAAAAGAAAAAGTGTCGAGGCACAATCATAAAATCGTGTATTTGAAACTATACGAATCTAGATAAAGGTATGAAGAAATATATTTGTTATTACCAGATTTGTAACAACTGTAACCGTGCTATAGTCAATACTTCTTCCGAGTAGCGCCTTAACTTTTTGTCATACTCATGTTTACTAAGTATGGTAAAAAAACAATTTTATTATATTTGAAATAACTTGGTCGTGTCAGAATTTGTACATACTAACGCTAATACTGGTTTCAGAAAAAAAAAATCAAAAATCTAAATACCGTAGAAAACAACCCCTTTTGGTAGCCGGGTTTCTAGAAGAGAAGGTGGGTAGTTAGTCGGACTTAGGTCAAATTTGGCAAGTAAAAATGGTAGCTCTCATAATCAATTCTCATAAAGATACCATTAACCATTTAAATGTACCCCTTC